>OZ010580.1:29133234-29208234 GCA_963932145.1 Acanthosepion lycidas | reverse complement strand
AACTTTCGCCATCGTTAGATAGGCTTCCTCAAATCAGAACTTTAAATTTTCATAGAAAATATTCGTCCTCCGACATTTCTGACGTCATTTGTTTACATTTGGATATGGCATGAACAGATATGAATGTACGTGAGAGAATCATGGAAGATTGTAGTTTAAAAACAGTAAAATCGACCTTGCTAACCGAACGCTCCTCTGTGGCCCAATCGGTTAAAGGCACGCCAGGCTATATGGTGGTTCCGTATAGGATACAGGTTCGATTCCTGTCGGAGGACGAATATTTTCTGTGAAAATTTCTCGGACATTCAGGGCGGGAAATATTCTTTAATACTGTTCATTATTACTTGAATATTTTTATCTATAAAAAGAATGTATAAACATAAATATCTTAAAATAATTACCGGACTTTGTTCATTTTATTTTATATATATATATACGCACACAGTGGGAAGAAATAAATATTCGTACACATGCAATTTTTTTTTATTTATTGTATTTCCAAATCATGAATAAACGTATTTTTCATATAATTAAATGTACACAGATGCATAATAACTAAATATGCAGAGAAAACAGAAAAAAATTGATTCAATAGAAATAAATCCCATTTATCCGTTTTAATGGGTGAAAAAATATTCGTACAATGGAAATTTCAGATTTTAAAACATTTAAATTGCTTTAATACTCTAGATTATTTAAGTGGAATATTTTAAATAGAACATTCTGTAATTGATATTCGTGCAAGAAAGTTGCCATCATGGTAAGAGATAAAGAATTGACAAATTCGCAAAAAGAACTGATTGTTGAGCTCTGGAAAGAAGTTAGAAGTTACCGGAAAATATATGACAACCTGAATAATTCGATTTACTACCATTAGTTCATTCATTGCAAGATATAAAAAAAATCAACTGTTGAAAACCAAATAAGAACAAGTGTTCCACGAAAGATTTCTTCAAGATCTTCGAGGAAATTAATGCATCAAATTAAACAAAATCCAATGATCACTCGTCAATAGTTACAGGATGATTAGCTTTCATAAAGAATCTTTCACTAAACGGCAATAAGCATTGAAATTCATAGGAACAATCTAAAGTCACACTTTCTTCAGAAAACTCCACTGATTTTAAAAGACACAGAGATACCAGATTGAAATTCGTTCGTGAACATAAGGATAAGAAAAAATCGTATTAGGAAAGAGTATTATGGACAGACAAAGCAAAAATTGAGTTGTTTGGACATAATTCTAGAAATCTTGTATGGAGGAATGATGGCGATGCCTTCAAATAAAAGAAAACCGATCCAAAAGTGAAATTTGGTAATAGCAGCATCATGGTTTGTGGATGTTTTTTTCTGCAAAAGGTACTGGCAACATATCAGTAACAGACAGTAGAATGAATGCCGTAGCATATCAAAATATTTTGGAAGCAAACTTAATGATTTCGGTTGGAAATGTTGAAATTCACCCTGATTGGATCTTCCAACAAGATAATGATCTTAAGCACACTGCAAAATCTACGAAGAAACGGCTTGCTGAATATAATGTAGATATCTTGAAATGGCCAAGTCAGTCCACATACTTATTTGAAAATTGAAATCCAATCAAGAGCTCCAACAAACATCGCGGATCTGAAGACCATATGCGAAGAAGAATGGAGCAAAATAACAACTAGAATTTGCAAATCATTATTTGAGAACTACAAGAAGAGGTTGGTTGCTTTAGAAGTGAATAATGGCTATTCTACAAAGTATTAAATGAAGATTGTGTATTCTTTTTTGTATTGTATGAATACATTTTTCACTTATTAAAATAGTTCAATGGGATTTATTTCTATTAAATCAAATTTTTTTCTGTTTTCTATGCATATTTAGTTACTATGCATCTGTGTAACGTTAATTATATGAAAAGTATGTTTATTCATTAGTAGGAAATACAATAAATTATAAATTTGTATGTGTACGAATATCCCCACCAACTGTGTGTGTGTGTGTAGGCCTGAATGTTCGAGAAATCTTAGCGAATAATCGGGACGCATATTTTTCTCTTATGACATTTCTTACTCAGGCTGCTAGACGAAAATAAGCATATTTTAATATCTGTTAATTTATGGGAAAGGTTTCGTATTTTTTAAATTTATATTTAATAAGGTTTAATTCGATCCTACTAATAAAAATAATGAGAAAATAGTTATCGTAACATTATGATGATATTCACTAACCGCCCCCAAGCGGTCAGGTGTGGCACAAGGTCGAGTTTATTGTGGGATATCCGAGCCCGTAAGCTCGGTCAAAAATTCCCCGGAGACCCCCTAAAAAACGGGGTCGGGTAGCTGTCTCCTGAGTCGAGAGACCGCCTTTCGACATAACCTCTTGTTTTGGTCAAGTTACTTTGTTTTCCATCTGTTTGGGTCAAGGATGGGGGCGTATTTTTGTGCGAAAATAAAAAATAAATAAATTGCCAGTTGATTTCTAACCATCATTGCTATTTCTGCCTTCAGCATCATCTGCGAATTGTCTTGAATTCCTATCCGACTGACTACCTGAATAAGACGTCCAAGAAATAAAGCATTTCATCGCGAGATATCTCGTCAGCCGCTCCAAAGTGATTAATTCTCCGATACCAACTCATCAGAAGATTCGCAACACAGTTATTCAAACGTTAAGAATGAAGCCACTTCATTTCACCAGTTAATCTTCTATTCCCAGAGATCTGAAACGTGGTTCAAGTTTCCTTCTTACCATCGTCCGAGATTTGCCGATCAAAACTATACAAATTGGTAACTTCAATAGGATTATTGCTCAGATCAACAAATTTCTTCATCTGGACTTCGGTTTATTTAAAGATATTGGCAGGCCAGAAATTTTAGCCTGTTACACCGATACTCTAAATTCGTGTTCTTGCCAACGTTTATGTTCAATAGAAATTTGTATAACTTAATTATTCGACTATTTGAATTTATTTCTATTAAGCATCTAAGGATCAAATCGAGTATCTTATTCAATCAGAATATTTGCTTGGTTCTTCATATAAATTGTTTCTTTCCTTATGACGTTGTGTGTATGCGGCTTCTTTTCCACGATTTGTTAAAAATGAATAAGCAAAGGCAATTTTGTTTGCCAGCAATGACCTCGGTGTGCTCGCTTCTTTCTGCAGTGGATCTCTTCAGAACAATTCAGACACACAACACAAGCGAATCTCCTTAAGATAGTTTCAGGAAATGGGGTCAGCCTCTTATTAGACTTATAAAAAAAAAAAAAAAAAAAATAAGGTTAGGATTTTTGTTGTGAAATGGGCCTCGGCCAGTTCGATTCATCCATTATGATCGTTGAGAGGTCGCAGCGTCTGATCGATCCGGTGCCAGGCCATAGAGGGGCGCGCCGTTGGGTGGGAGAGTTTTGCGATGAAACAGGAAAATAGCGAGACAAATTTATTTATTTTTTTTTTGTATCAAAATATTCTAAGCCAATTGTTAAGAGTTCTTGACTTTTTTGTGAATAGACATATGCACATACTATAATCATTTGTTCAAAATTTATATACATTCGTTATACGTATGAACATACACACACAGACATGTATATATGGGGGTGTTTGTGTGCGAGTATATATATACATATAGAGTAAAACATCAATATAAATATATTAGTTTATATATATTTAAATGTATTTATACAAAAGTATAAACATATTAATGTAGATAACGACATATTAATGTAAATGCAAGCAGTTTCTCTATATCTACGCACATAGATATCATTGGGGCGTGAAAATTACAGCCACCACACAGTGTTGATTCCTAGTGAAATCCGCCTAATCTCCGATACAGAGCACTCTCTGTCGATATATATATATATATATATATATATATATATATATATTTAAATTTTTAAACTATAGTTTCAACTATATCTATATCTATCTATCTATCTATATATATATATATAATATATTGCTGGTAAAATCTATTTTTTTTTTTTTTAGAAAATGTATTGCTGGTAATATCTATTTATTTTTTTAGAAAATGTATTGCTGGTAATATCATTTTTTTCTTTTTAGAAAATGTATTGCTGGTAATATCTATTTATTTTTTTAGAAAATGTATTGCTGGTAATATCATTTTTTTTTTAGAAAATGTATTGCTGGTAATATCTATTTTTTTAGAAAATGTATTGCTGGTAATATCTATTTTTTTTTTTTTAGAAAATGTATTGCTGGTAATATCATTTTTTTTTTTTAGAAAATGTATTGCTGGTAATATCATTTTTTTTTTTTTTTTAGAAAATGTATTGCTGGTAATATCATTTTTTTTTTTTTTTTAGAAAATGTATTGCTGGTAATATCATTTTTTTTTTTTTTTTAGAAAATGTATTGCTGGTAATATCATTTTTTTCTTTTTTAGAAAATGTATTGCTGGTAATATCTATTTATTTTTTTAGAAAATGTATTGCTGGTAATATCATTTTTTTTTTTAGAAAATGTATTGCTGGTAATATCTATTTATTTTTTTAGAAAATGTATTGCTGGTAATATCTATTTTTTTTTTTTAGAAAATGTATTGCTGGTAATATCATTTTTTTTTTTTTAGAAAATGTATTGCTGGTAATATCATTTTTTTCTTTTTTAGAAAATGTATTGCTGGTAATATTTATTTTTTTTTTTTAGAAAATGTATTGCTGGTAATATCTATTTATTTTTTTAGAAAATATATTGCTGGTAATATCTATTTTTTTTTAGAAAATGTATTGCTGGTAATATTTTTTTTTAGAAAATGTATTGCTGATAATATCTCTTTTTTTTTTTAGAAAATGTATTGCTGGTAATATCTATTTTTTTTCTTTTTAGAAAATGTATTGCTGGTAATATTTTTTACTATGAAAATGTGTCGCTGGTACCTTCACTAAGAAAATGAATTTCTACACTTTCATAGTGTTTTGACCCCAGTTTGGGGGTTAACTATTTGCCCATAACTGGGACCCTAGCAAGTACTACTACCCCGGTAGACCTAGGAACAACGGCAGTTAAGAGGTTGTGCCATATTCCTCAAAACCTTCCGATCAGAGGCTTTGCTGCTGGATGTAGTTTATCGTCATACTCAGGACGGACGCGGTTAGTGCAATCTGCAACGAACCTGAAAAGAGGTTAAACATTAGTGTCATGAATCAATTTTCCAGCTAAAAATTTCAAACGCTGATTTTCTAGGTAGATGTAGCCTTCCCATTTACAAGATTTCGTCTACCTTCTGCCATTTAGAAAACATCGAGTTGGCAACAAATTGAAAACACTGGCGATATTGTTACAAAAAGATGTTGTTCTTTATCCCTTGAACAGAACATAATTCTAATTTATACCACCGACAAACGCGGCAAACCTATTTTAAATAAAGCGTCTTGATATTAGTATGGCTACGATGTGTTTTATGACAGTTTATCGTAACTTACCTAATAACATTCAATTAAACGATTTCTTAGTTACTGTAATCAAATTGGAAATGATTTTGTTCATGTAACAGGTTTATAATGAATCAAAAGACCACTGGAATAGTGGAAAATGCATTCTAAAAGCTAAACAAAGTATTACGGATTAAGAAAATTTCTTTTAAGAAAACAACCAAAAAATCATGTAATCTGTTATGTATTATCAGTCCTCTTGTATGGCAGTAAATGCTGAAAGTTTCCCAACAGATGAAAAGAAGACTTAAGACAGCAATTATACTCCACTACAGAAGAATGCTGAGAATATAATAGACGGAAGATTTGAACAACGGGGAAAATTTAAGTAAAATGCAAATAAAAATATTTAGAAAGAGTAAATTGAAACTTCTGGGATACATAATGAGAGAAGATGAATTAGAAACTCACATGACTTATTGAAGGTAAGAAGGAGGAAAGAGGAAAAAGCGAGTAACCTACCAAAAGAGCTTGTGTAGATGGAAGGCAGAACACGGATTTAAAGAGATAATATAGGGACAAGCATTGCTTAGAGCTATAATGCGAAGTTGTGGAGAGCCATGACCATACTACTTGATGAGCTTGTGTAAATGAATGGTAGAGTAGTTACTAGGAGAGATAGTAAGGGGAAAAACATCCATTAGAGCTACAAAAAAATGGGAAGTTGTGGATACCATGACTACACTACTTGCTGAGCTTGTGTAAATGAATGGTAGAGCAGTGACTAGGAGGGATAGTAAGGGGACAAGCATCGATTAGAGCTACAAAGGATGTGAAGTTGTGGAGAGCCATGACCACCCTACTTGATGAACTTGTGTAAATGAATGGTAGAGCAGTGACTAGGAGGGATAGTAAGGGGACAAGCATCGATTAGAGCTACAAAGGATGGGAAGTTGTGGAGAGCCATGACCACACTACTTGATGGGACAAACCTCGATTAGAGCTACAGAGTAATGTTCGCCTACGTCCTGAGAGGATTCAGTCCATTAAAGAAGTGGGTATCATCGTCTACCTCAAAGGACCTTGCAATTTAATCTAAGCAAACTGAGCATCGACACAGAAAGACTAAAACTTTTTGTTGTTCGTTCAATGGTTTTTGGGGCTTTAAAATTATGACTAATCCGTATACGGAAAACACTTGAAAATCTGGCAGGTAATCGTCAGTTACGAAACATTCAAACTAAAATAAAGAAATATTCTTGTATTATTTCGAACTATTGTCCTCATCTTGGTTGATATAAATGTTATTAGAGACGCCACGTTTCGAACATGTTCACTCTAGTCATCATCAGTTGTACATTGATTGGCTAAAATGTATCTGTTGATTATTGTGATATTTTTGTCCCTGTCATGCCAGTTATTGTTCTTTCCTATTGAAGCAGTGCTTCACTACCAGATCCAAGGATTGAACTGATGACCAAAAAAAAAAAAAAAAAAACATCGAACAATCCAAAAGAATAAAAAAATATGGACAATTACTCATCTCAGAAAGGAAATGCTAATTTATGAGCGTAAAAGTTTTAGTGTTTCCACCTCGAGATTATTTATATGACATATATATGACATTACATTACTCCGACTATTGTCTTCATCTTTGTTGCCATATTTATCACAACGTTTCGGCCGTTGTAAACTCCGGTCTTCTTCAGTTGGTCGAACTGAACCATTTATTTCGCTCGCTGGGGTAGACTGTTCTAGTTCCACATGCCATGTTTAATTGATGTCAGTTATAAGTTATCCCTTGTTAATTCCCCTCTCCAAGTTCTCCACTGCCTTAACCGGGTATTGAACTCACAACTCTTTTTGGGTCCTGTCACCGGATCTAACTAACTTTAGCCTTTATCCACTGTGCCATGTGTCCTTGAGGTCATCTGTATATGAATTTCTGGGTATCATAAACCTGATGTCTTCAGCAATCATTTTTTACCAGAGCTCATATTGCAATTTTCGTTATTATTGCTTTTCACTGGCACTCCTTATTACTGGTACTCATATCATATTCATTTCTATGCTTGGTCGGCTCAGGAGATTTTTGTGGCCTAGCATATGTGCTGATTCCTTAAGCTTACGTTAAGTTTAAGTTAGTATCAGATTATACAAGAAAGCTGGAAGACCTCATTAGTAATGGTAGCTACAGCAAAGTAAGAAAGGATCCTACAATGAAAACGGAAAGCAAACTGTCACAGATCCTAATCAAGAACAAGGATCACTTCGCACCTAAGATGTATAGGCTATTATCGCAGAGTTACACCAAGCTACCTCACATATACGGTCTCCCACTCAAGTCGATTGTTAGTTGCCAAGGCTTTGTGTGCCACTCTATGAGTCGCTTCCTTGTAGATATAATTGAGCCATTGATCAGAAAGTCACCTTCATATGTCCGAAACTCCGCCCACTTTGTGGAAATAATCAAAGAATACCCCATCCTATTCAACCAGATGGTGTGCTTGGATGTGGTGTCTTTGTTCACCAAGGTACCCATAGAGGAGGTACTCTCAATAGTCAAAGACAGATTGGCCTCTGACTCATCACTAGAAGAACGGACCAGTATTCCAATAGATAATCTGATGGAGATGTTGACTTTCTGTACACAAATAACACACTTCAGAATGGGATCACACGTATATCGACAGGATGAGGGCTTACCAATGGGCTCGCCATTATCACTAGTAATGGCGAATATATACGCGGAATACTTTGAGGAAATGGCATTAGAATCTCTAAAGCCAATTCTAGGGTTAAGGTACGTAGATTACACTTTCATACTCTGGCCACACACTACTGGACCATGTGAACTCAATAAGACCTTCAATACAGTTCACGATGGAGAAAGAGAGTAACAACACTCTCCCATTCCTGGATGTTCTAATATTTCGATTAGAGCAAGGGTTCAAGACATCCGTATACCGTAAACCGACATTCACCGGACAGTAACTTAATTTCAATTCCCACCATCCATACAGCGTAAAAAAAGGGATCGTCTGCTGCTTACAACACCGAGCAAAAGTCATAAGTGACGACACAGAGACATTAGATAAAGAATTGGTCAGTATAAGTAGTACCCTAAAACGTAACAACTACCCTGGGTATATGGTAGCAGCCCCAATAAACTGGGATAGGCGGGTACAACAAGAGGAGGACTACAACACTCAGAAAACAGTCTGCCTGCCTTATGTGAAGGGGTTATCAGAGAAAATACAAAGGATCTGCGGTCCATATAACACCAGGGCAACCTTCAAAAGCTTGACGACACTTCGCAGATATCTCTCCCGAGTAAGACCTCCATAGAGGAGAACATGACTAAAAACTGTGTGTACGCTATCCCGTGCAGTTGCGGAAAGAAATATAAAGGGGAGACAGGCCACCCACCTTAAGGTAAAGCTTCAAGAACACCAGAAAGCTGTAACACGAGGGGACGTGGAAAAATCAGGCGTGGCTGACAACATATAGAAAGAAAAGGGAGATCACCGTCCTCTGTGGGATCAGGTTAAAATCATAGACAAAAAACATCATTGGAAAATTCGTAAACTTAAGGAATCGGCACATATGCTAGGCCACAAAAATCTCCTGAGCCGACCAAGCATAGAAATGAATACAATATGGGAGCCAGTAATAAGGAGTGCGAGAGAAAAGGGATAATAACAACGAAAATTGCAATATGAGCTCTGGTAAAAACATATAATGATAACAGCAAAAATTGCAATATGGGTACTGGTAAAAAATGAGTGCTGAAGACATTAGGTTTATAATACCCAGAAATTCATACACAGATGTCTTCAAGGACTCATGGCACAGTGAATAAAGGCGTTAGTTTGTTAGATCCAGTGACAGGACCCAAAAAGAGTTTGAGTTCTTTGAGTTCAATACCCGGTTAATGCGGTGGAGAACTTGGAGAGGGGAATTAACAGGAGATAACTAATAACTGACATCCATTAGACATGGCACGTGGAACTACCCCAGTTCAGTTCGACATTCCAACCACTTGAAGAAGGCCGGAGCGTACAACGACCGAAATGTTGTGATAAATATGGCAACAAAGATGAGGACAATAGTCCGAATAATGTACATAACACCTCATCTCAGAAATATAGACAGATACTAAATATATATATATATATATATATATATATATATATATATATATATATGACATATTTATTGAAGATATATTTAGTCAGTATTTATATATTATCATATATTTTTTCAATTATTACATTTTAATAGCCTTTTTATAGTTTATAGTTTTTTTTTATCAGGAAGACATTACTTTACACACAGACACACATATAATTTGATAGATCAGTTATTTTTATTATTAGGATTCACTTGGATTATTTACCCACGGTTATATATATATATATATATATATATATAGATAGATAGATAGATAGATAGATAGCATTAATACAAATAAAATGTATCACTTAGCTGATTGATGTTATATTCATCTCGTCGACGAACCTTTTTGTTATCGTTCTGTTTACTTTCTCTCTCTCTCTCTCTCTCTATATATATATATATATATATATATATATATATATATATGCGTGTGTGTGTGTGTGTGTGTGTGTGTGTGTGTTAGCTTGTTTAATCTAACGTATTTAATGTCGAACATAAATCTGATACGAGAAAAATCACAATTAATTGATAGATAAGTAGACGTAGGTCAAGTCGGTTATACACGAGTCTACAGATTATCCATCCAGAAGGATTTTATATATGTGCGGGTGTTGTAATGGATAGCAGCTCAGAATGAGAAATCGGAGAGCCGAGTTTGAAATTCTGTGGAAAGGTATGAATTCATTTCTTCTCCCTCCAGCTATGGGTTAAATTGTAAGACTTGTATTTAAGAAAAAATCATTATTATTTATAAAAATATTCTAATGCAATATTCTTATCGAAAAAAAGAACTGTTCTTCCAATCGAATGTTGCGGTTTTAAATAAACCACAATGGGTTGATAATCCGTAAAAAAGATCAACTAATGTAAAAACACAACTCGTATAATATTGTAAGTTAATAAAGGTTTTTATATTATAATAGAAGACATTAGATTAGACAACAACAACAGGATCAATATTTAATTTAAGTAACGGAGTACTGGACTCTTTAGCATTGGTTGTGCAGCCAGTCTAAGAGAAGGAAAACTGAATTCAAGACCGTGGAGAAGACAACAGCAAATAATTCCATTATCTTTCCTAAGAACAACTCTGAGAACGCATATTTTTTAGAGGGAAAATAAAAGGAAGCTGTGGAGAGCTATAGACGCCTGTCTTAAAACGCAGTAACACTTAAAAAAAAATATTAACTGAAACTTCGTAATTAATGACTGACACGTTTTCCACTGGTGCACATTCTGGATTTGCAAAATCAAAGATACCCACGTGGTAGAAATATATGTATTCTATGTAAAATCAGTTTTACAAAAATTCAAATAAAACGCTTGAAAGTAATTATAATTTTCAATTACGAAAAAAAAGGGGGGTGGAGAATAAAACCGTCTCTATTTTCAATCATGAAAGCTTTCAATTTTCTTCTAGCATAAAAAAAAAAAAAAATGAAAATTATAGTTTTTGAAAAATTCGGTTTGAGAAGTCGATGACATTTTTATTTAGCCGAAAATGGCGGAAAGACTAGAAATAGTGATGATGATGATAATAATAATAATAATAAGAAGAAGAAGAAGAAGAAGAAAAAGAAGAAGAAGAAGAAGAAGAAGAAGAAGAAGAAGAAGAAGAAGAAGAAATATTAATGTTCAGTAAGTAATGGCGAATTTTTTCACGCTACTGTATACAGGTGGACATTAGAAGGCAATTTTCTATTGAAGTAATATAGAAAGTATTGTTTTAAGGTTTATTTCTTAGAGGAAGTATTTTTCCTCAATGTTTACTAGTTTTTTCGGGAATATGCTGGGAACCCAATGGACGGAGCATGTGCGTAAATAAGAAAGTTTTAAACAAAAAGAAAATATCTATTTCTGAGATAAGGTATTGTAATTATTTCCATTGTTCGGACTGTTGTCCTCATCTTTATTGTTATATTCATCATGTTTTAACCGCTTTACGCTCCGTCTTTCTTCAGATGATTGAAATTTTGAACTGAAAACTTTCTTTAGTCCGGTGACTTAACCCAAAGAGTTGTTAGTTCAATACCTGGCTACTGCAGTGGTGAGCAAAAACTTGGAGAGTTGAGCTAAAGGGAGATAACTGAGACATCCGCAAGTGACAACGAGAACAATCTACCCCGGTGGACAAAATAACGAGGTCAGTTCGAAATTCCAATAACCTGAAGAAGTCCGGAGCGTACAACGACCGAAACGTCGTGAATATGGCAATAAAGATGAGGACAACAGTCAGAATAATGTAAATAAAAAGGACTCTTTCGCTTAGAATCGGGAAGAGATAGTTGAAATTTCTGATACACACAATGAGAAAAGAGAGAATCATAAAATTTGGCGCTGACATGATACACTGAAAGCTAAAGAGGGAAACAACGAGTAACCTACTGAACGAGATGACATAACATGCATTGGGAGTATAAAGATTGCTTCGTACTACAAAGGATAAGAAGTTGTGGGGGGCCATAATCGCTTACGTCCTGAAGGGATACAGCACATAAAAGAAATGGCAGGAGGTGTAATAGGTTTTTTTTTTCAAGTTGTACGAATTTCTTAGTTGAAGCATTTTCCTTATTAATTTTCCACTAGTTTTTGTTTTCATATTTACTGTACAGTTAATGAGTTCGAGCCCTGTTGGCGGTTACTACTTTATTCTAGATCTAGGCTGATTATTTAACTTTCGTAGAATGTAAATCGGCCTCGGCGTTGTGATAAAAGAAGAAACAGTAAATGCATACACACTAATTAAAAAAAAAAAGAATGACTATGCTTCAACTTCGAAATTTGGACTAATTAAGACTGTTTCATTTGTTCGATGTAATCAAACAAAAACAGGTTGGAAAGAAAACAGTCAAAATTGTTATTATCATTCGGACTAATGCCCCCATATTTGATGCTACAGTAGAATCCCTCATATCCGGAATCCCGCATATCCGGACATGATTTGTATATTTGAACTATTTCGGTGATATGTAACTGATTTGAAATTTCTGTTTTTCAGGAAATTTACTTTGGATAATTGCTTATGCTTATTTTACCCTAATGGCTTGTATTGACGCAAAAGATGATGGGAATAAGAGGAAAGGATGACAACGAGACACATCTGCAACAAGATAGCGACGATGAAATCTGGACTGAAATTGAAAAAGCTATTTAAAAGGTTATCAGTTTTTATGGAAAGGAAGCCGGCATTCAGCTATAAGGATTGCAATAGTGCACGCGGAGTTGAAAAAAAAAAAATTCAAGAACAAAAGCAAAACGAAATGCGGAAAAAGTTGAGAATGACATTAGAAGAGAAAGAAGTATCATGAAACAGCGATTAAAAAATCCTCGTTACATTATTTGTTTTGCATATGTGCCATACTTAATTTAATGAATTTTCATTAACATTAAATAATTTATTTCTTTTTCCTTAAGATCAATTCCGTTATATTTCACTCATCATTAGCTTATTTTGCTTACCATAAAACATTGAAAATAAATGTTAAACCTGATTTCAGTTCTTTTATTTATAATTTAAATATAACCCTTCATATCCGGACTTTGTAACCAATTCCTTATATCCGGAAGGCTTTCTTAGTCCGGTTGTCAGGGATTCTGCTGTATTATCACAACGTTTTTGGTCGTTGTGGCTTTAAGTCTTCTTCAGGTGTCTGTTAATCAAGATATTAATGAATTTCACACTAAACACTTTATTTAATATATAGAGATAGATAGTTCCCGTTCTGCTATCTAAGGATATCTCGTCTTGTTCTTATTTTTTACTACTTAATTTTTGCTCGCCCGACTCCATACTACCTGGCTAAGGGATTGAACCCAGAAATTATTATAGCACCAAACTCACGAACAAATGTTTTAATACTCTGAGCCATTGTCACTTGGAAATAGGGCCATGCTTAATCGAACAGACGAAAAGAACCTTATATGCTCGTGTATATTGCGCGTTTATATGATCAGATTTTACGCAAAAAAATAGGGGGTCGCATTATACAGAGGTAATTTTTTTAAAGTGTTTAAAAATCTTGCATTTTCGGTGACCGATTGCAGTATAAACAAGTAATCATTTTCTGGTACGGTTTGTTATATAGGAACAAAGTGTCGCTGTCGACACTTGAGTTTGAACATAGACCGCCAGTGAGCAAACGCAGACGATCCCATTACTGAATTAAGTAGATCACGTGACCACAGAGGAATCGCACATATGTAGGAAGTCGCGTGACGTCTAAATGATCACTATTTCTAGTCTATCCTCTATTACTATTCGGATCGCTATTTCTACTCTATCCTCTGTTATTATACGAACCGCTTGTCTCTCCTCTGTTCACTATGCTATTTCTCTACACGGATTACTATTCGAGCGAGTATTATCGAGCAAGTACTATTAGTGCGAGTGATATTCGAAGGCGTCTGATACCAGTATTGTTCAACGGCATTACTCTAGTTGTATCTGCGATACTACAAAGAGCAGTAAGAAAGTGGCAACGAGTGTTCGTTGACATTACAAAAGTGTTAAAATTCATGCAAAAACATTCTGAGGTCGCATCATACAAGAAGCCGTTTTATACCCGAGGATATATGGTACAAGACGAAATATCCGTAGATACCAATAGTGGAACGATAACAATCTACCCGCTTAAAATAAGTGTTCACTTCAAAATCCTCTGAAAGTTAAATGGATCGACATTTGCCTGACGATAGAACGGAGGGGAAACGGTCGAAACGTCGTGATAACCAAATGACGAGAAGATTGGTTTGAATGTATATCATATAAATACAACTCGAAATTTACTGAAAACTAATCAAGAATAGTAGTTTGTTGATTATAGTACCAGGGATTGTTCGGACTGTTGTTCTCATCTTTGTTGCCATATTCACGACGTTTCGGCCGTTGTACGCACTGACCTTCTTCAGGTGATATTTGTTGGAGTTTCTAATAGAAATTATAACAATCTATCCCCGTGGACTAAAAATTTTTCGGTTCGAAATTCCAACAACTATCATCTGAAGAAGACCGGAGCGTACAACGACCGAAACGTTGGGAATTTGGCAATAATGATGAGGACCTTGCATGACAGAATGCAAGCTGAAGATAGAACATCAGCATAAAACAATCACACTAAGTAGGGGAAGAATTTAAGTCTTGAATACAATAATAGCAAATGCGCAACTATCGATCATTAGTAAGATTATCGGAAGAAAGAACAAAAAATAAAAATAGAAAGGTTATAGTGTAATTCTTTTTTCAAATAGGAGATCAAGTGATAAAGATCTGCACGATGCACACGCACCTTCCTCAGTATCATATATTTGTACTCACTGATATCTGACGCTAGCTATTCTTGATAGATTATAACAGAAATTATGTGATAGCAGAAGCGACTCGAGGCGACAGAGATGTGGGTCTACAGAAGGATGCTGAGGATTTCATGGACCGAGCGTGTGAGCAACAATGAGGTCTTAGGGAGGATGCAAACAAGGAGGAGGCTTATATTTAACATCAGGAAGAGGTAACTGAAGTTTCTGGGACATATAATGAGGAAGGAGGGCTTGGAGAATCTGATACTCACCGGTCGAATAGAGGGAAAGAGAGACAAGGGAAAACAACGCATGACATACCTGGCGGGCTTAAGCAAGTAGATGACAGAACGTGGTCTGGGGGAGGTGGCAGAGGGAAAGAACTTGTTGAGATCTGCAAGGGATACAGGGAGGTGGAGAGCCATAATCGCCTATGTCCTGAAATGACATGGTACATCAAAAGAAAGAAAGATCTCCTAAATATACCAATACGTCTCTCGGTATTATTTTTTTTAGATATATTAGGTTGGTGCAAAAATAATGACGTAATAATGTCGTTTTTTGACGTATTTTTTAACGTCAAAAAACGACATTATTACGTCGTTATTTTTGCACCAACCTAATATTATGATTTGGTTGGAAGGGTTTCGTTCTTCGTCAGAATTTTAGTTCTTCCGGTTTCTTTGCAAGGTTTTCCAAGAATGGTCCAAGCGATTTGATTAGGATGGACATACGTATCACTTCTTTCAGACTCTTGTTTTTTTTTTTCAGTTCTATTTTTTTAATCATTTCACCCCAAGACACAAGGAGTTACTGAGTGTGAGAAAACGTGAGAGAAAAAAAAAACTTTATTAAGTAGAACACTACAATAAAAGAAATTAAGGAATTTAGTAAAAAGAAGATAGCGATTGACAATGCATTTAAATATTTGAGAATTGGCTGTAAAGTAGGAAGCCGGAAGAGAGTTCCACAATCGATAAGTGCGGGAGAAGAAACTGTTAGCATAGAACTTACGGTTAAATCTAGCCATTTGAACTGTAAAATAAAATCCTGCCGCTAATCTAGTCAGTCAGTTATGTGCCATACGTAATACACGCTTAGGCGACCATGTATCTTTCGATACATGACTGACGAGGCAGATTTTTTCCCTCAGTAAGTTGCTATTTCTTTCTGCAGTAGACCAGTTGCCATCGAAGGCTATAAAACCTGGTCTGTCCTATTTAGCCATAGCTGGGGTTAGGGAGAAGAGGATTCATACCTTTCCTAAGGGTATTAGCAGGTATATATATTATAACGTTTCAGGTTATTCTTGAGGTTTTTATCTAGAATCTCTAGATACATAATAGAAGCACCAGACCAGATGTGATAGCAATATTCAATGCATGGACGAATGGCAGATTTAATAAATATGTAAATTATAAATGAATTACAAAGTATTTATTCGGTTTCTTAGTCTTTTAATTTCAATCTCTTGTCTAGAAGAGTAACCCTAATTATTAGATAGGTCACATTTTTATTTTGTTTAGGGTGACGAGAGCTAGTCTCCTGAACTGGAAAAAGGTGATGGGTATGAAATTAAAAAATTCATAAAATTTTACTTTTCTCAATTCTCCAGTCTAGTGTCTGGCCGTCCTGGGTAAGACGATAAATTACATCCAACAGCAAGGCCTCTGATCAGGAGGTTTTGAGGAGCGTGGAACCACCTCTTAATTGCTGGTGTTCCTATGTCCACCCTGATCTGGGCTAGTAGCACCTGTTAGGGTCCCACCTAAGGGCAAATAGTTAACCCCCAAACTGAGGTAAAAAATACCATGAAAGTGTAAAAATAGGTTTTAATACCAGAAATACTTTGTAAAAAAATATTACCAGCAATAAAAATTGTCAGCATTAAATAACCCATTGAGGTTGATACGCCGTAAAAAAAAAAAAAAAAAAAAAAAAAAAAATCAAACCAGTGTCTGGTTCGTGAATACCCTTTGTTTTTGCAAACAAATCCAAAGCGCTAATTTTTATTCAATTGTGTCTGTTTTTGTAGAAAGATTTGTTCTAATACATACTGTACTTCTAGTAAAATAGATTCCCTTTCGCTGTGTAAGTGTCCTTTGCGCAATCATGCCCGTATCATATTGCCTGTAAATCTGTTTAACTCTAGGTAATTACGTATATAGCATTGAATGCTGGACAATTTCCTCACAGACGATGAGAAAACAGGGTATGTGGTTCAACGTAAGAATAGAATTGCTGAGAATATCTTAGCCGGAATATATAGATAGTAAGGAAGTTTTAAGGAAAAAAGAAAAAAAAAGAAAAGAAAAGCGCTTCTATATCGTCTCTCGCTCTCTCTCTCACCAAAATAAAAGTCGTTACTTTGCCTTGGGTAGTATTATTTTTTTTATTCTTCTTTTCTGTTCACAAAGCCTATCAACATCATCTCACGGCTACATAGTTGGGTATAGTGAACAAAAATCATCATTCATTTATACAATTTTCAACCTTCTCTTGTTTAGGAAGGTCTATGATCATCTTCGGATGGATCCTGACGATGTATTTCTGCCTTTTATAAGGATGCAATTATTGTGTCTACTTACCAAATTATTGTTATTATAAACCTAGAGCAAACGAAAGAGTCAAACAAAGGAGAAAAAAAGAGAGAAAAAAAATAAACAGTGAAAAAGAAAATAAATAAAAAAAAAACAATCGTTTTTACATTTTCGGCAGATGACTTTATCACTGTCATGTGTTTTGATTGGGGGAAAAATCGCTTCTAATTTTAATGTTCAGAAACTTTTGGCAAGTCCAAAGCTTAAAAATAAATAGATTAAAAAGAAAAAAAAAATGGTATAATATCGCGTTTTATTCAGATCATTTACCATATATACAGACATACACACACATATATATACACACCCACACACGTATATTCAATAAAAAATGTCTGCATGCCGAATGCATAGAGTCACCGATGTGGAGAATCGAGTAAGGTGGCGAGCGAGTGACTTTCAGTCTGTTACATTGTACGCCATTCTTTGCATTGCAAGGCTTGTGGCCATCTGATATGAAACATCTGCACAGTGCCTGTTATCCTGACCTTTGTGAAGAGTAACCAAGAAGACTATTGTGAGCAACAAACTCTGATGCTGTTCCCGATCGAAATCACATGACCCTGTGGAACATTTCCACGCAGTAGACAGAGTTTTCTTATTTGTCCTTTCCTTCTTCTCTTCACTCCTTGTTTCCTTTTTAAATTCCATTTGATCGACTTCTTTCTTAATTTGTTTTTCTTTCTAGGACTTGTTTATCTGTCTTTTTTGTATTGTCATATCTTGTCTATCTCTCGTTTTTCTTTTTTTATATTATCCTTCATACTTGCAATGTCTCTCTCTCTCTTGCATTAACCATAATTCTTGCTCTCTCTCTCTCTCTCTCTCTCTCAGGTATTAACTGTAATTCTTGGATTGTTTGCCTGTCTCATTCTCTCTCTTTGTATTATCCGCCATTCTTGCGTTGTCTTTCTCTCTCTCTTTCTTGTATTATCTGTCATTCTTGCGTTGTCTTTCTCTCTCTGTCGTATTATTCGTCATTCTTGCGTTGTCTTTCTCTCTCTCTCTGTCGTATTATTCGTCATTCTTGCGTTGTCTTTCTCTCTCTCTCTGTCGTATTATTCGTCATTCTTGCGTTGTCTTTCTCTCTCTCTCTGTCGTATTATCCGTCATTCTTCCATTGCCTCTGTCTGTCTCTGTCTCTCTCTCTCGTATTATCCGTCATTCTTGCGTTGTCTTTCTCTCTCTCTTTCTTTCGCATTCCACGTCATTCATGCATTGATTTTGTGTATTTTTCATTTTTGCGCTATCCGTATGTCTCTCTTGCCTTCTATCTCTCTTTATTGTAGTCTCTGTCTCGCTTCTTCTTTGTTCTGATTTCGCTTCTTCGTTGTCCATTGTCGTTCTTTTTTCCTCTCTTTTTCTCATATTCCCGCCCTTCTTTTTTGTATTTTTCTCCTTTTTATTTATCCCCCACTATTTTTTTTGATCGAAAGATATCGAATAATTTGGACAAGTATTGGACAGGAACAAAACAATCAAGGCTACCGAGTTTCGATTCATTTTAGGCAAAAGGCTTTCAAACGAATCACTACATTTCAAGTGCCAGGGACCCCATCATCTGGATGGTGCGCACCGGTCGAGACGGTCTTGATCTAATGAAAATCGACGAGTGGGTGCCTGAAAGTCCTTGGCTCGACCTATTTCCCCAAAATCTAACCAAATGACCAAAATGAATTTATTTTGGAATCCTTTTTTGGTAGGGCCAAGTACTTTTCTGACCATCCTCGTGTCTGCTGGATGGGGGTAGAGGTTTCTAATTCTGAGATATTCCCATTTTCTCCTGGAAAAGCCACAACACTGTAACTAATACAAAATAAAAATAAGGAAGGTCTTTGTTTTTCTTTAGTCCATTCTCTCTCTTATCTCTCTTTTTCTCCCTTATTCTCTCACTCGTTCGCTCTCTCTTTCTCATCCATTCTCTCTCATTGTTGTTCTATTTCTAATCCTCTTTCTCTCACACAGATTCTTTTTCTTACATATAAAACGTGTCGTAACCGATTGAGAAAAGATATATTAAAAACAAAATTGGGTCTGATAATTTATTCAACAATAAAATCAGGATTCTATACGGAGGATGATAAGGGGTGTAACAGCTTTTTTTTTCACGGTCATTTCTGCTTGGGCGTGTAAGATAGTTATGTGTGAGGGGTTTTCCCCAATTCTTCCTTCATTTACTGTCTTCATCAAACCGTTACATCATATAAGCGAGGAGAGTTTTTTTCTCAAAGATTCTAGTGAATATAATCTACCTCAGTTCAATTTTAGTTACCCAACAATTAAGTATTAGAAGTGGGAGTAGTGTAGCCGTGGGTGGCAACCAATGTAAGAGAAGGAAAACATAATTCAAACCCGTGGCGAAGGCAACGAGAAGCGAATTCACTATATTTCCCCAGAAATGCATTGCAATTCACGGACAAATAAATACTAATCTCTGGACAGTCATAATCACTTACATCCTACACATACACATTGGCCTGCACGCAGACACACCCTTGAGACACTATGCCAGACATTAGTATTTAATTGAATATTTTCACATGCCAATAGCTATGAATCAACCAATGTTGGTAATTTTTTAGGATCATACTAATAATATACAATAGGAATTTCACTTTAAAATGGCTATCCTTTATTAAAAATAGTGAGGTGTCAAGTTTTGTTGTACAAGCCAAGCAGCACAATATCACATATATACAAATAATTATTTTACAGGGTGTTTCAAAAAGAATACGCCAAAATCATCACGTGATGTGTCAATAACGAAAAAAATCACAAACCTCTAGTATGAACACATGTGTTGTATATACATTCAAGTTTCATTTCATGTTTTATAAGTGCTCAGTATGGCCACCACTGGCAGCGCGGACATCATCAAGCCGATATGAGAATTTCTCCTAGACGGGCCTCAGCATGTCACGGTCCAGCGTGTTGATTGCAGCTGTTATTCGATCTTTCAAGTCATCGATACTTGCTGGAAGTGCTGGAACATAAACTTGGTCTTTAACATACCCCCACAAGAAAAAGTCACACACAGTGAGGTCTGGGGATCTGGCAGGCCAAGCACAGAGAGCAAGGGTCTTTAGCACCTCTCCTCCCAATCCATTGCTGAGGCACGTTTTCATTCAGATAAGCTCTAACCCCGAGATGCCAATCGGGTGGTGCTCCATCTTGCTGAAAAATGAAGTCATTCGAATCTGCCTGCACCGTGAAAATGGCGTTTGTTTTCGCGAACTCAAGCACGCAAAACGCGTCTGCTGAGGAGTCGCCATTTTGACTGATCTTCCCACAATTCAGCAGCACCGGAAGTTATACTAACGACAGCGGTGAAACTGACACCCAATCAGACTTTGATAACTACTCTATCAAATAACCACTGATTGAGTCCACTGCAATGCGATAGACCTGAAAAAAAAAAACAAAAAAACAAAAAACAGCGTAATGATTTTGGCGTATTCTTTTTGAAACAGCCTGGATTATTTTGCATGTTAATATATACATTGACATTCTACAACCTTCATCATTGCTTCAATCACTGATTTTGTTTTGTTTTTTTTTTTTCCTTTTTCAACTTTACAATTTCAATTTTTAACATTGATTCAGAGCAGTTTTTATAGCTTCACATAAATATTTGCTTGGATATTATTTTTCCTTTACATGTACATCTCTCTTAATGATAGAGAAAATTTCTATTCGATTATCTAGAGAGACTAGACAGCCATTTAATAACCTTTGAAAAAGGTTTTTTTTGGCAAGGTTAGAAATAAACTGTTTCACATGATGGAGATGAATATTGTGTTGTATGTATAAACTCTCTAGCTTAAAGTTTATTAAAATTCAGTTCTCTTAAATTGGTTGCCAGTAAAAGGTGCACTACACGAACAGAACTGAACTTGGGCTGCGGCAGGTTATATTACTTTTGCACTAATGTCCTTTGGAAACTCGCGAATGTAAAGTTCTGCTTTCTGTCGCGTCGCTTGACTTTTTGACAAAAAGTGTCTCGTCGCTGACATGCCGTGACGGCTGACGAAGACAGTAAATGAATGAAAATTTTAACTAGCTTACCTGTACAGGTACAAATGACCGCTAGAAGTTTTTTAATTTCTATTTTATATTTTTTTAAATTTCTTTTATTTTTTCTTTTATTTTATATTTTTTCTTTTATTTTTGACATTTTTCATTTCTTTTTTTCCTTTATTTTTTAAATTTTTCTTCTATTTTTATTTTGTTTGTTCATTTATTTTTAAAATTCTTTTCTTTTTATTTTCTTTTGCATTTATTATTTAAAATTTTCTTTTATTTTTCTTTTATTCTATTTTTCATTTATTTTTTAAATTTTTTCCTCCTCTTTAAATATTTCTTTTATTTTTTTTTATTACACACGTTATAATCCTCCGTATAATATATTGAATTGATTGTTGAATAAATAAACCACTAAAAAAATGAAACCCCCATAAGCCCCAGCTAAAGCACCAAAATCCCCCCAACCAAAGACAAAATCAAAACCCAAACTTCCACCCCAAAAAGCAAAAAAATTAAACAAAATCAAAAGAATATTGACGTTAGAATAATTCTCTTCACTTGATGTCATGGTCAAATTTGAAGAGATGTATCTGTTTTACTACTTACAATAATGGGTCTAAAACAATTATTCAACTTCAGTTTTGTTATTTTGTAAAGTGGCTGACATTTCCCATCATGTATCCAATCTCTAGTTTAAGTTAGCAAGCCGATCCAATGTAGCTCGAACTTGATCCCAAAATCTATCTTGCATATCTATAAGTCCAACATTCGTCCAGCATATTACTGTCACGTCTCGTCTGATGCTTCTGTTATGTATCTAGAAATTCTTGACAAAATTCAAAGAAGAATGGGCAATGCTATTGATCGTGGCTTCAGTTATTTTCCTCCTGCCGAAAGGTCTCCACAAGCGATGTGCATTTATTAAGTGGGCTAATTGAATTTGCTTTACTGTAATAGCTTCACGTAGCTTAATGGTAAAGCATGCTTTCCCAATTAAAAAGAGAATGCAGGACCGCCTCCTGTCAGGAGGGACACTTTTCTTATATATATGTGCGTGATTTGTTATTTTTAATGGATACTCATATTTGAGTAGACAGACGCTCTGTTTTTATTTATTTATTAAACAGTATATTTATTTATTTATATCTACTGGAATATTCTAAAAATCTTGTTAGAAAAATATACACGTGGGCGCATATTTTTCCAATAAGATTTCTCGAATATTCAGGCCGGTAGATATAAATAAATAAATATACTGTTTAATAAATAAATAAAAACAGAGCGTCTACTCAAATATGAATTCCCATTAAAAATAACGTTTAAAAAAGATAAATTAAAAATATGCCGGATTTAATCAATTTCCTTTATATATATATATATATATATATATATATATATATATATATTGTTATGAGGATGCATTTCTATAGTAAGGGATTCTACTGAGTCCTACTTGTTATTACAAAAAAGTTTTCATTCATGAAGTAGTTGTAAAATAGAGAAATTAGAAATAGAATGTTTGGAAGATTCTAGATCATTCTAGTATATTCGAGAAACATTTAGAAATATGCAAATTAGGTGTTAGCCCCTATAAAAATGGGATTTTGGAAAAGGGTTGTCAGTTGATGAAGCTGCCCGGCCCAGTCGCTAGGATCAAAGTGTAGTATCTGCGCTTTGTGAGCTTCCGGGCTGGCTTCTGTCGAACTCTCTAATGCAGAGAGGAACTTGGAGGAAGCTTTGCCGAAGGGCAAGGTTTCTTTCGGGGAGGTAGACAGGACCTGAACCCGTCTAGGCGGGTTCAAAGGTCATATTTTTGGCCGAGCCTACGGGCTCACGGGCTACCCACATTAAACCGGCCTTGTGCCACATTCGATCCTCGTGGGTGGATTGATAAATACCAGTTGATGAAGGAGAATTTCTGCTGTTATCAACTCCGGCGTTTGATTCGAGGACTATTATATCCAGCCGAAAGAATCTCTATAAAAAATTGCCGACCAACCAAAACCCAAAAGAAAATTTCATGGAACAAATTTGGTAAATAGAATTATCACTAATTTTCATTGACCAAACTAAAAATTAATATTTATTTACACACCTTTGTGGATTTCCAAATATAGCACTTAAATTACTTCACTAGCCCTAAAGTGATAAAGATATTTGATTCCCTTTCCTTCTTCCTCGTAACACTTCGCCAGTAACTCTGTGTTTTCTGTTTTTTGTAGGCCACAATTGTTTATCTTGTATATATTTTATGTTCTGTTTTAGTAAATTAAATATTTGTTTGTGATTTAGCTCTGTGTTGTGGTAAATCTTTTTTTTTTCCTTTGTTATAATTATTATCAGCACGTAACAATATATATATATATATATATATATATAATGTGGGGGGGGGGCAGTAATCCATCTTTTATACAAGTTTCGTTAAAATCTATTGACAAGGTAACGCGGTTACTTTCTTTTTAATGAATTATCTTGTTTCCACATGAGACATGTAACTGTTGGATTTTTATTTTTAGTTGTCATTTGTCGTAGAACAAGTTTTTTTTTTTTCTGAATGTTGTAGTATTACTATCCTTACTGGCTGCCAGGTCATATAATTTAATAAGGAAACAACAAAGAAAGTGTCATATAGTACATAAATAAATGGAATTGTCCGTTTATATAAATAAGCGGGAGTGTTAGCATTGGGTCTTCGACAAGTACTCAGGACTTAGCGCGCGGCTAACTCTCTGCCCAAAAGGCAGAGAGTTCGGCAAGCACTAAGAACTTAGACGAGGCTATGCCGAAGCGCAAAGTCTCTTCAGGGGAGGTAGACAAACCCGGTCACGTTTACGGGGTCTATGAGGAATTTTTGCCCGGGTCTACGGGCTCGGAAGAAACCCACGTTAAACCGGCCTTGTACCACATCCCGCTCTGTGGGGAGCTTGGGGAAATACCGAGTTAGCATTAGGTCAATTGTACTTTTGTGTAGCAAACTTTCTATTTCATTACTTACCTACGAGTTTGTCTTCTTTATTTATTCTCCTCTGTTATCTCGAAAACACAAGATACATCAGTAGGTGACAAGGATTTGAATACAACAGAAAATAACACAACATCCAGAAAAAAAAAACTTCCCCGAATGCTACAATCTTAACCTCTTCAAGGGTCAATCGTTACCTACCCTCAATGTCCTTATAATCTTCCTCCTCTTATATTCTAATCACCCACCCCATTCAGTAATCCTCTACATTGAGTGGCTCTCGTGCCTTGTATTAAATGAACATTAGTGAAACAAAAGCTTTTAAGATTAATAAATACGCCCGTGATAGCGGGGAGCACTTAAGATGCGGATTCCAGACAGTGATTCTTTTGGAAGGGAGCAAAGAATAAGGAGAATGGATTCACGTATGTCACTACAACAAAGTGGCTGAACTAAAGGTGATAACGTGGGTCATAAAACTGTCATTGAATTAAACTTGCCTGTCGCGACACAACGACTGACAATTTACATCGAAGCTATTTAGAACCATTTAAATGGTCAATTAGAAAAGGAAAAAAAAAAATCGCTCCATACTATTAATCACGGTGTTTAGTCAAGAAAAGAAGAAAAAGAAATTGTGGTCAAGATGACTGACGATAGGACAGACCGCAACACTTATACATCATCTATGAAGGGAAGGTAGCTGCTTCCACTATCATTCGATCTCAGTACAGTGATAAAGTATTCTATGTAAATACATAACAGAATTAAAACGCACCTGCGCACACGAAGTCCTTGAGGTGGCTAGCTTCCCGAAATTCAACCAAATATCACAATTTTTGGAACCTCTTCTTGATTGGGCTCTTTAAAAAAAAATAAAATAACTTGCTTATAATCAACTGTATTCAATTTTGACTAAATCTTAATTAACCCCACGACTGACAGCAGTGTGGCTTAAACAATTGAAAACAGAAAAAAAGATTAAGAGAAGTAAAAAAGAACGTAAGGGTAAAAAAGAGAAAGAAAAGGAAGAAGGAGAAAGAGAAAGAGAAGGAAGAAAGGGAGGAAGAGAAAAGAGGAGGAGGAAGAGAACAGGAAGAGAAAGTAAAGAGAAAGAGATGAAAAAGAGAGAAGATAGACAAAGAGACAGTTACGAAATGCGTTTATTTTATCCTGTATTAAAAAATTCTCCCAGTTTCGTTACTAATCTTTCTTTTCTACTTATTAGATGCAAGTATAAAAATGTAAGTAACTCGAGTACAATTTCATAGTACAGTATAACCCGGATATAAGAGAGTTGTCGGGACCGGAGAAGAAGTATCTTATTTCGCTTATATCCGGGTTTGGTCTATTTTGTTTAGGTAAGTATGGCTCTAATTTGGGACCAGAGAAAAGGTCTCTTATATCCAGGTTACACTGTACTAATTCTTGCTCAAATTTAAACAAGCAGAGTAATGTTCAAAATAACTAAATTGCTTATAAAAATAACTGTATACTTTAATTAGTATATTTTGTATACTCTGTTTCCTTAATAGCGATGTGAGTGGCGTTGGTAGAATCGACATAAGTGTTTCGGTATAGACTAGTAGGAGTGATGGTTGGTTAGGCTAACTTGGCTGATTTTACAATATGCCAGTACTTATAATGTCAAATTTTGTAGGGATGAACTCCCTAATCTATTGTAACGATAATGATGAAATTAAACATTTCCATTTAGGAAACGTTCGACATTCATTAACTGAATAATTACTGTCGGTTGAAACTTTAATAAGATTTCTCGAATATTCAGGCCCGTAGACGAAAATAAAGAAATATACCGTTTAATAAATAAATACTCAATACTCAAATACTACGTGCATTCACTAAAAATAACTTAAAAATAAAATCCATCCCTTTCTTTAGAAATTGCTTTGTTTACGTTAGGATACAAAACTTAGCAGATATGTCTATTTTGAGAATCAGAGAAAAATCTGTGTTTAAAGGCACATAGATATATACACTACAGTTCAAATGTTTGAGGTAACAGCTGTTTTTTTTTTTAAATTGGCCCTAAAAGTAGTTTTGTACTTTAAATAAGAGAAAATTATTATATGTGGTTAAAAAAACAGTGTCACACGAGTTTTTTTTTATTAGAAATTTTGTCAAGACAAAAAGAAAAAAAGCGTTTTATGATTAAATTTTGCTCATATCAACATATCATCCTTTAGCCTTGATTACTACAGCTCAAATTTTTGGCATTCATAGCAAAAGTTTCTCAAAGAATAAATTTGACAATTAATTCTATTCTTATTTCAATAACTCGGGGAACTCTCTTAATTTTTTTTTTCACTCTTCTGCCAAGTTCATCTCATGTTAATTCTGGGGATGGCTTAAAACTTTTGAACTGTGGTGTACGCATGCGCGCGCGCGCGTGTGTGTGTGTGTGAGAAAAGTTTGTAGTTTAATGACGAAAAAGTACCTATTTTATACAACCAATATTTTTCAGCATATTATTGTCGATAAACATAATCCAACATTTTTCCATTACAGATTATTGGCGGCTCAGCTTCAGTGACTTTCCCATCGCCGTAAGGTTGCCTGTCTGTGCCTTTTCTATAAATACTTTCATGGTAATTGTTCGGATGACCTCTTCGCTAGGGTACCTAGACTTTTTTTAAAAATTTAAGCACATAGACTAGCATCGAGATCTCATCAATTTACAGTTAAGCTAACTAGATGTAGCCGTAAATTCTATGCTAACAGTTTCTTCTCTCGCACTTTTCGCTTGTGGAACTCTCTTCCGGCTTCATGCTTTCCAGCCGACTTTAATCTGAAAAAAATTAAATGCAATCTCAATCGCTATCTACTGTCCTCCTGAATAATCTCTTCTCTTTCTGCTCATAATGAAGGTTTCTGTTCCTAATTCTTCTACACCCTGTAACCCCTTGTATCTTAGTGGCATTATTGCCTTGCTTGGGGTGGTACCAATTAAAAAGAAAAAAGATGATCGAAAATTATACATTGAAATTTGTTTGAGCTTTTTATTTTATTTTTTACTGACCACTTCTGTTGCTTCTAGTGTTTAAAAGTATAACTCAAACGTTAGAAAGATTTTTTTATTTTAGGATCCCAACCCTTTCAAGTTCCTAAATCAATCCCTACACGCAACCACTTATTTAAATATTTTAATATGGTAGTTGTTGCTTAGTTGTAGCACAAGGCCGAGATTATGAGGCAACTAGTGAGGATCTAACTCACTACTCAGTCATAATTGATCAAGCAAGGCAAGCTCGTTAACTATTACACCACGCGAAGTGCCCCCACTTAATCATATATATTAACATGTGTTTACATTTATTTACAATATTAACAACATAAGATATGCAGATGACACAGTGTCGATAACAAACATAAAAAGAAAATTACAAGAACCTCTGCAAAATGAAGGAAAGGAATAAATATTGTGGCCTTGTTAGGGCCAGAATTAAAGACACAAAGAGAGGAAATGAGTTAAACAAATATATTAACAGAAACAGTAATACAAACATATACAAACGAGAGTGTTACAGCAAGAATGTTCGGTCCGACTGTCAGAGCTGACTGCTGGAAACTTCCCTCTCCAAAAGGCAGTACCTGCTCCTATTTATAGCTGGCAGAGTACATGCGTGCGTAGGTAAATTACCATAACAAAAAGAAAGGACAAAACATCAATTGCAAGACTAAACTTTGAGATACCGAAATCAATCAGGTGCGACAATTTGGATACCTGAGAAGCATAATAGCAGAGGACGGAAAGTGCGACATGGAAATCCAAAGGCGCATTGGGATAGCAAAAAGATGCCTTCCAAAAGCTAAGCAAAGTATTAAGAAATAGAAAAATATCGGTAGAAACAAAGAAAAGAGTACTGTACTGTTACGTAGTATCAGACATCCTCTATGGCAGTGAATGCTGAATGATCTCCTCATAGATGAGGCAGCAACAGAAATGTGGTTCTACAGAAGGATGCTGAGAATACCATAGACCGAACATGTGAGTAACGATGGTGTTCTAGAGACAATGGCAACAAAAAGGACACTTAACACCAGGAAGAGACAGTTGAAATTTCTGGGGCACATAATGAGGAAAGAGGGCTTGGAAAATGTGATACCCACAGGTGAGATTGAAGGTAAGAGGGCAGAGGAAATCAACGTACAACCTGTTCTGGCGAGTTTTGAGTGAATGGATGGCGGAGCAGGGTTTGGGAGAGATGGCAAAAAGATTATTAAGAGCTACAAATTGTGGAGAATCATGATCGCCAACGGCCTAAGGGGACATTGCACATAGAAGAAGATACATTTATTTAGGCGACATGACTAAAAAAAAAAAATAAAAAAAATGGTTGACCTGCGAATTTCTAGTGATAACGTTGTAATGCAAAGCGTCTTTGGAATAAAATTGACAGAATTAATTGCCAGCCAGATAAAGAGCATTACTAATGACAAATAAAATTAAATGTTCACTTATCTGTCTCTACTCTGAGGGAGTTTGATAGTAAAACTGAATTTTACAATCAAGTCCGTGACGAGTGGATGCAATCTCTGTGAAACTCAGAGTAAGCACAGATAAATGCTGGGCAGAGCCTTGCGAGACAGGAGGATTTCTTTGGTAACTAGTAAACGAATAGTGAGCAGTTACGTGACATCTGTCCTTCTTTACGGCCGCAAAGATGAAGAAGAGACTCGAGGTGACGGAGATGTGGTTCTACAGAAGGGTGCTAAGGACCGAGCATGTGAGCAAAGATGAAGTCTTAGAGAGGATGCAAACAAGGAGGTGGCTTATATTTAATACCAGGAAGAGGTAGCAGAAGTTTCTGGGGTACATAATGAGGAAGGAGAGCCTGGAGAATCTGATACTCACGGGTAGAATAGAGGGAAAGGTAGACAAGGGGAAACAACGCATGACATACCTGGCGGGCTTAAGTAAGTGGATAACAGAACACAGTCTTGTGGCGAGGAGTGGCAAAGGGAAGGAACTTATTGAGAGCTGCAAGGGATAGAGGGAGGTGGAGAGCCATGATCGCCTACATCCTGAAAGGACACGACACATAAAAAGAAAAAGAAGTGAACGTTTAATTTTATGTTAATATATAAAATAATGTGTATTATATGTACACATAAATACACACACTCACACACGCATACATACAGATGTATATCTAAATGTGAGTAGGTTTGTATATACGAAATACAGACCAGGACAAAAGGTTACGTTTCATATCTCATAAGAGGTCTATGTCAGTTGCCATTTTGTCAGTAAACTGATAAAGACACTAGCGTAAAAAATTATTTAAAGCACTAAAACTCAGGAAGTTAAGGAGAGCCATGTTCGTTTACGTCCTGAAAAGATTTGGCAAATAAAATGTGAATACACTTGTATCAGTGTTTGCATGTGTTTATTAGCGACATTATTAGACATGTGAAAACAAAAAGACAAGGATACATTCAACCACCAAGTCCCACTTACACACATACACACACACACACACACACACACAAATAGTCCAATCCCCTGCCATCTCCGTACACAATGTTGATAGTCGGAAATGAACGTGTGTCCGCACGTAGCTAATATACTCTTTCTATTTCACTCTTTTTATTTATTTTAACCCAAAGTGACTCGCCGTAATCCGGTTATCATGCCTCGCTCTGAGGGTCAAGAATATGCTCTTAACCCTGACCTATATGCCCACCCAACGTCAGCTGAGCTCCTCTTTTGTATTTGGAGTATGCCGGGTCGCGAAAAAGAAAATACGCCATTTTGTTTGAGCTTTGACAATTCAAATGTTCTTATTAACAGATGGCTACACTGATATAGTGTTCATGAGAACGTTTGAGCATGACGAGAACGACACGAGATTATTCGAAGGTAATCAAGGTCGCGTTTAAAAAATATTTTAAAAAAGCAAATAGACATCTGAATCATTTCGATGTTTATTCGTATTATTCATTAAACAAGAAAAAAAAATGTACTAAATTAACTACGGATGCTTGCTATATAAGATTACATGTAGCCCCAAAACAGTCGAAGCAGTGTTTTATAGTAATTGATATAAAAAAGACAGCATTAATAATAATAAATAAAATTAAATATGTTTATATATATATATATATATATATATATATATATATATATATATATTGTGTGTATTTAGGCAGCATCTTTTCATTCATACATGTTTCATTAAATAATATAGACAAGTGTTGTCTATTTATTTTATGTAATTTTTTTTCCGTAACTCCTGATAAGTTTAATAACATTATCGTTGAAAGAAGAAAGAAATTCACAGTAGAAATTCACTTGTCTATATTATTTAATGAAATGTGTATGAATGAAAAGTTGCTGCCTAAATACACACAATTTAAATTACCTGATCCAGCAGCCCACAATACTATCAATACTTGGAATTATGCGCGTGTTTATCGTTGCTTAGAAATCTTCTATGTAAACATTGACAGACTATCATCACTGTCTTGTCCATATATTGTTTAATATGTTGTAATTGACATCTTTGATAATGGCTTAAGTAAGCCGAAAGCTTAGATTGTATTAAAAAAATATGGATCACTACTGTTTATTTCTTTCTTCTTTCAACGATAATGTTCTTAAACTTATCAGAAGTTACGAAAAAAATAAATAGACAACACTTATCTATATTATTTAATGAAACGTGTATATATATATATATATATATATATTATATTGGCTCCTGGAATTAAAATTAATTCCGGTTGAGCTCTCTAGGGAGTAGGTATGGGTTTGTAAACAGTGACTATTATAGCTAATATAGCGAGACTCTTCGCATAGCGAATTGAGTCACTGTCGGTCACTGGGCGTGTTTCTAAAAATAAATACGCTAAAAATCCACCTACATCCCTGTCGTGCGCCGACGGCTTAGTGGTAGAATCTCCGACTGACACCAATTCAATTCGATCCTAGCTAGAGGCAACCGGATGTCTAGCCACACTGATGAGCTGTGAAACAGCAAAACAGTCTGTCTGTGGATGACGTTATATATATGGATGGATGGTTGGTTTATACACATTTTTTTTTCTCCCAAGAATTTTAATTGTATACTTTTGTCCATATGTATTTTTTGAAAATGTTATTTATTCGTTAGGAAAATTAAATAATATTGTTGTTGGTGGTGGGCTCCTTTGTCTCCTGGCAAACAATATTTTTAGACCTAGTCCGCCACTGCATCTGGGATTTCTGGTTTTAAATATAATTCATGTGAATTATAAGTACATGGTAGTGAAATAAACACTGTAACAATTGATGTAGAAACGTTATGCACAGATCACAGTGACCTTTTTTGTTGCTTGGAAGATGTGAAAAGAAAAAACAAAAAAAAAAAAAAAACCCCAAAAAAAAAAAAAAAAAAACGGCCGAAGAGAAGTCAGATTGATCATAAATTGTTTTAAAAGCTTAAACTGAAAATAAAACGAATCCTATTTTTGTATATTTGAATTTTGGAAACATACAAATTTATTTTAAAACATTGACATTTTAATTTAATTTTTTTTTTTTTTTTTTTCACTTATGTTATAAGAACCAGAAGGAAAACTCAAGACAATATGTAAGAAGAAATGTAAGATATAAATGATTTACATGGTGCGATCGGTATATTGTCACCATTTTATATTTTTATTTTGCGCATGCGCGTTGTTTATTTATTTTGTCGATTGTACAGTATAGTAGTATCGGTTGGGCACCGTCTGTGAGAAAAAAAAAAAGAACACCAAGACGCAATACACACCGACAGAAATTTGGAAACGGCATGCACCGGAAACTCCAATACGAATATTTCAGTGTTTGGGTGTCAATTTAAGGACAGTGTAGATAATTCGGAAAGTGTTGGACGAATCTAATGGTGATTACGGAGGTGTTTTGAGTGATTAATAGTGATGGCATTCTTATACCTTCATTTATCTTCCCACAGAGCGTTAGATTTAACACGGAGGCCTACATAAAGTACCTTGAAAAGACCTGCTGCCCTGGGCTAACAGAGCCGCTGCTGGGAGATTCTATGTCAGGCAACAGGATTCTGTACCATATCACACAAGTAGAAGAACCCGGTCATGGCTGTCAGACACTTTCTGCGATCACATCACCCCTTACATGTGGCCACCTAACTCCCCAGACTGCAGCTCCTTTTATTATTAAGTGTGGGGGAACAGTTGAGTGAGAGACTAACAGACCTCCTTGTAACACTGAAGATGAACTAAAGGAAAGATTATAGCAGCATTTACCAACTTAGACAAAGAGACCCCCCCCAGAAGATTTGCAAAGATTCCGAAGTTCTCTAGAGGCTGTGGTTGATGCCAATGGTGATTATATCGAATACATTTATTCTTTAGTATTTCAAGATATTTTTTGTGTAATTTTGGTAAATATATCTGTTAAAATGAGATGACAGTGTTATTTTCATTTTTGCGTAATTTAGATGACAATTTATCCATCACATCCTGTATCTCTAATATTTTAAATGTGTTTAACCCCCCCCCCCCCAACATTACTACCGCTACGACAATGCTCACAATATTAACAGAACTTTAATAACAATCAAGCGTCAGCTGAAAGGTCTTACCTTTGTTCTTAATTGAAAAATATAGATATTTATGTGTCTACATTATAAAAACTACCTCAAGGCCTGTGAGTAAGAAGGCTTCTTTACTTTGCTCGATTCAGCAGAAGCAGCAGAAATAATCATCTGGATGCAACCGGAAGTCCCAGAAGTCATAAAAACTTGATCGAACCCTATTCGGCGTCTTTTTCGTTGAATTTCAACTGCCTCTGCAGTCACGACCAGTTCTTTTCCACCTTCCTGTTCAGGGGCATCTACACTCAAAGCCCCCTATTTTCCATTTTTGACTTTCAGTGATTTCTCCCTTCGAGACACCTACCGAAGGACTACAGGCTGCAAAGGACGAGGCATATCTTGACGTTAGCTTTCTCGTTCCTCCCATGGGAATCGGCGGTGAAATCTCCCTTCGAAACACCCACCAAAGAAAAAAATTCACACAACCCTTGCTGTAAAAGATGAGGCCTGTCTCAACAGTTTCACTCCCAGATTTCTCGTTCCTCCAATGAGAACAAGCAGAGAAACAACCCAACAAAAAACAACTGTTATACTACAGCACTTTGTTAACTAGAAAACCCCATCCCCCCGCAGAATAATACTATTTTGCACTCCTTTTTCAGCCAGAAATAAAAGCTGTTGAACAGCTTTTTTTCAAGCTTTGTTTTTTTGTTCATTCCACTCACACAACCGAGCACAAACACATACGACCGGGGAAAATTTCAACAACATTTATATGTAAATGTTTATTGAAAATAAGAAAGATAGAGGATTTGAAACTGGTATTATTTATTCGGTTTCATAACAAGGAAAACAGCTCGAGAATAACAGTATTGAATGCATGTTACAAAAAATGTAAAAAAAGACTATTTGGAAACTGGGAAGCATTGATTTGACAGCATCTCCAGAAATCTCTCTCTCTCTCTCTCTCTCATATATATATATATATATATATATATATATATATATATTAGGTTGGTGCAAAAATAATGACGTTATAATGTCGTTTCTTGACGTTAAAAAATACGTCAAAAAACGACATTATTACGTCATTATTTTTGTACCAACCTAATATAATTCACTTATATAGTGAATTTAACTCAGGTTGAGAAACAACTGTAAGCCTACCATGTATATACCGAACACTTTCAGCAAAATGGAACAACGCCTCATCATGTTTTGTCAGTAAACCTCAACCTTAACTTAAGTAAACCTTTCCACGGCGTTGATTCAGAAGGGGCAAGCATCAAATGGCCATCACGTTCACCTGACCGAACACCAATGAGTTTTTTTTTTTTTTTGGGGGGGTAGTAAAAAAAACAAAACAAGAACAAAACAAAAAAAACAAAAAAAACAAAATACAAAAAAACCCAAAAAAAACAAAAAACAAAAAAAAAAAAAAAACAAACAAAAAAAAAAAAAACGAATTAAAAGAGTACATCTCAAAATTATTTCTTGAAATTGATGCCGATCAGGATTTGTGTCGTGATGTGTGTTAGTGCTCTGGACAGGGCCGAGGAATGGTGCAATTTCGAAAGAGCACATTTGGAGTGCTTAAGTGATTAAACTGTGCAAAAAAATTTAAGTAAAATGTTAAACAAATAAACATCTACAGTTTTGGACAAATATGATTCTAACCAATAAATACAAATGTGATAAAATGTTTTTTTTTTTAAATTGCATACATATTAAGTGTAAGACTATTTCTGGTCAACCATATATATATATATATATATATATATATATATATATGACGTCACACAGTACGATATGGACAAAGTCCGACAATTATTTTAAGATATTTTCTGTTTATACGTTATTTTTATAGATACAAATATTTAAGTAAAGGCTCTGTTTATAATAAACAGTATTAACAACATTTACCGGCTTGAATGTCCGAGAAAATTTTATAGAAAATATGTGTCCTCCGACAGGAATCGAACCTGTATCCTACATGGAACCGTCATATAGCCTGACGTGCTATACCACTGTAGCTACAGGGGAGCGTCTGGTTCGCAAGATCGATTTTACTGTTTTTAAATTAGAATTTTCTAAGATTTCCCTCGAAATAATAATAATACTATTTATATATTTCAAGAAAAATGTCGGGGAAAAATGTACGAAAAATTGGAAAGTTTACTTGTGAAGCGTTTCGTTCTTCAGGACTTCATCGGATTAAATGTGTTATGTTGGTGTGACTACACATGCGCATGACTGAGGGGTTCTGGGGATTTCATAATTTTTAGAATTAAACATTATATATATATATATATATATATATATAGCCGATTTGGAAATTCTTATAAAAATCGCAAGAACATCCACTGTTTCACCCTTGGCACTTACAACATTTCACCATGTCCTTTGTACTTACATGAGAAACAATATATTACTAGGTTTATATAAAAAATAAAAGTTTACTAAATCAGAGAAATTAATTAGCTATTTTTGCCGTCATTGTCATAAATTTTACATAATATTTAAATATAAATTTTAAAAAAATTGTGACCTAGTAATATACATACTTATACTTGAAGTGAAAATAATTCTACTGTAAGTGATTCTAATACATTTACTTGTTCTAAAAAGAAATATAGTATATTAAAAATTAAAAGCGAAAATATTTTTCAAATCGTAGTTAAATAGAACGTATTCTAACCTAAAAAAATGCCGTAAGAATTTTTGCCGTTAACAATAAATTTAAAAAAAAATCCAGACGACATGCATTTAACAGATGTCAGAATTCATTGAAAAATACATCTCTACCCCTACAAAAACGTAACTAATAACTGATAGATCAAAATACAGCGATAATGAACACGCAAACACCCCTTGTCTGGATAAATGGATTTCTCTGTATCTTTGGAAACATGACTTATGATTTTTTGCTGTGCCTTTAAAACCCAGTAATTTTAAAGTTACTCCAAAATTCGCTTGAGAATGAAATGTCTTTAATTTAATTACAAAATTAAATTCGAAGCTTTTAGCTTCCATTTTTGAAATATGGTTAGAACTGTGTAGCGGAAAAACCATATTTTAAATCAATTAATTTATAATTTATATATATATATATATATATATATATATACACTACTCATAATCTTATAAGTATAAGAAATTATACTCGTCCGGAAAACCTTCGGTGTCTTGATTTTCGAATAATCAAACCAATACCAAAGGAAAAAAAGGTACAAAAAAAAAAAAAAGAAAGAAAGAACAAAGAAAATGTACGTTAGCCGAAAATAATAGTCCAGCATCAAGTCCAAAGTCCAAAGAAAACAAAAACGATACAAGTAAGCAAAATAACTAAATAAAGTGCTTAATACTTTAAGTAGACCAGACCTAGTTAAACCTAGAGAGCCAGAGAAACCTACCAAGGTTTCACCTAAGCGGATCATCAGGGAAGGCTGGCTAAAAAGGTAACGTAAGAACGGATTATTTAACTATATATATATATATATATATATATATATATATATATATATATATATATATATATAGGTATATAATCCAAGTGAATCCTAATAATATAAAATATTAAACCACAAAGAGAGCTCAATGTATTTATGACTAACAGAGCATATAAATTACATACAACAGGATTTGAAAATTTCCTCATAGTTATGATCATTTCAACTTAGAAGTTAAGATTTACTTCCTATGATTTTCAAACCGATCAAGGTAATAAGATAAAAAAAAATCCAAAAAAACTTGTAAGGTGAAAAAAAACAAATTTGTAAGGCGAAAAAAAACTTGAGAGGTGAAAAAAGAAAAAAAAAAAAAAAGAAAGCTTTTAAGGTGAAATGGTCATAACCCTGAGGTAATTTTAAATTCCTATTGTATGTAATACACACACATATATATATATATATATATATATAAAACACTATCTGCAAAATTTTGATTAGAAATTTTCACAGTATGATGTTAGCTTTATGTAATTTATGAAGAAACGTTAAGTGCATTGACAAAGAAAGTGTTTATGTTGAAAAATATTTGCTGTTGTTTAAAGTAAATATTTGTTTTATTTTTTCATTATTAGGCGACGGAATTATTGATTTAACCCATTTATTAAGGCTACAATGGCAACGCTCACCGAAATCACTAGCATTTGCTTTTGAAACTAACAAACTGGTCATTGTTCTAAAGCAAGCATCCAGAAATTGTAAATAGCTGATCAGATCAATTTTGTCTGGTACAAGGTTATCACAGAAAAAGAAAAAAAAAAACTCAGGATTTTCGAATATCCACACAACGAACTTTTGTCCTCAGTATGTGCGGAAATTAAATATTCTACGACTTTTCTTTCGAAGCGAAGAATTCATAGATAAAGACAATGGAGATGTGGTGGCGACATCACAAGACAAGAGTGACAAACGGGGAAGTGATGTGTACGGGAACAGGAAACATTTAACCCGTCTTGGCGAAGGATTTCAATTGCAGACTTGTGTTCACGGAAGATAAGCTGTAAGTGATCTTCCTTCTAATTAATATGGGACTAATTTGTATGACCCCTTCCAATGTGTAAGCGTGGGCCTCAGTTGATAGAGGAAACCGTCACCGCAGTGACAGCCCTAGATAACGAACAAAAAAAAAAAAATTAAATATATTTAAAAAAAAAAAAAACCCTCCTCACCACCTACGCAGAAAAGTATGCTAAAACTGAGGTTAATGGTGTCAAGTTTTAAAAGATCTTCGCCCTCATTAAAATGTGTCTCCACGTCAAGCACATTTTCACACTACCCTAGAAAGAAAATAATCCTACCAGAATAATAAATGAAACGAAATAAACCTGAGGGTAAAGAATTAAATTCTTAGTGTACATCCTTTCTTTTTATAAAAAGAAACCGGACCCTTAAGCGGACATCATAAATACGATATATATATATGGAAAAATTCTAAGCTCATTCTATCGCTCCAGAAAGTACCTCACTCTTTCTTTTTCTTTTGTTTTAATCGAGTTCATCCCCAAGCAAGGCAGTAAAGCTACTAAGACACAAGGGGTTACCTGGTGTGGAAGAATAACATATAGAAACATTACTCAGGAGCGAGAATAAAAGAAGAGTAAACAGGAGATAATGATTGACATTGCATTTAAATTTTTAAAGATTAAATTTGGCTGGAAAGCATAGAGTCGGGAGGGAGTTCCACAAGCAAGAAGTGTGCGAGAAGAAACTTACCATAGAATTTACGGTTACATCTAACCAACTCAACTGTAAATTGATGAGATCTCGACTCCAGTCTAGTACAGCAGTAAAATGAAAAAGTCTAGGTATCATAACAAAGAGCTCATCAGAACAATTACCATGAAAGTAATTATAGAAAAGACAAAGGGAAGCAACTCTTTATGACGATGGGAAAGTGACTGAAGCCGAGTTGCTAGATCAAGGCCAATAATATAACCGATTCTTAATTGGGTTTATCAAGGAGCTCTAGATAAATAGCAGAAGCACCGGACCTTATGTGGCAGTAATATTCTCAAGATGGACGAATAGTAGACTTCAAGATATATAATATAGATTCTGGAAAGAAAAAATATCTCGCACGAAATAGTGAACCAACTTTCTGTCATGCTTTGTACTTGTAAGAGTCAGATTAAACCAATAATCCAGTTTTGCTGTCATATTTAGGCTGGAGCTACGTAATCCTCACTTTTCAGCCTTGACAGATTGCAAGGTCATTTATGTGTTCGTGTAGGAGCAAGATTGATTTTCCAGTTAGCAACCTCCTTCTTTAAACCTGCTTCTTTATTGCTATTTCAGATGAGCGCCAATTTTTTGTTTCACTAGTTCAGTTACAGCCATAGAGTCGAAACACCCTCGTTTCCCCTGTATTCCGTTTGTAAAGAGGAAGATACTAAGAAAAAATAACAATGTTTCAGATTATCCAATCTGAAACGGGAAGTGCGGTCGGTAACTTATTGGCGCGGAACGCCGCATGGAAGAGCTGGGTCTTGTGGTGAGCCATGACAGCCCACATCCTGAAAGGACACGGCATATAGAAAAAAATGGTATAGTCACTATGGATAACGGTATTATCGTTAGAGTATTTTGAAGTCCAAATTGACAGAAACGGCTAATAATAGAAAAATTTCAGAACTTAGGAGATCGTGGCTCTCCACAACTTCCTCCAGTTTTTAGCTCTCATCAGTGTTTGCCTTTTTATGAAATTCTGCCCGCTCCCTAGACGGATATTTTTTTACGCAAGTTATGATAGTCGCTGTTTTCCGCTGTTCCTCATGGCAGTGTTAAATTCCCAGGTTTTAAGATTATTGTCTAAAAATTTAATACATTTGATTTTATTTTTGTTTAATTGTAAGAAATTCTTTTCTTGTGGCTGATTAAATGGGGAAAATTAATTCTGCTCTTCATTCCACATAACTTCCAAAATGGTAGACAATGGGTAATATACCGTCCAGATGATCCTTTATCCCCCTCCCAACAACCCTATTCCTTTCGATTTTCAGTTATAAGAAGTCCTCCTCTCATGCACACATATATAATTAGTTTACGCCATTGAATTAACAGTTCCGTCTGAAGAAATTATCGACTGGATGCGTGAATATAAACTGGAAAAGCAGAGAACAATTCGTCTCAGATACGAAAGGATGTCTCTGTTTTTCTTTCACAGACGAATTCCGAGATTCTATGTTTAATTCGGTCTCAATCCGTCTTTAGTCGGGTAGCCTATGGCAAAGGCGAAGAGTGGGGGGATATATGAAGAGGTTCCAAGTTGGCACAAGGTCTACATCTGAACTGATGAAGCATTAGCACATGGTAATGAATAGACAACAAAGTCTCGTTGCATCGCGCGGTACTACTAGGGTAACCCGAGTTCATAGCAATGATGCTTCAGTCCTGACTTATCATTGGATTAAACCTATTTTAGCCATTACTATATATATATATATATATATATATATATATATATATATATATATATATGAAGAAATATAGTTTTAAGGTGTGCTATATTTATGGGATAAAGTGCTCAATATCAGAGATAGAGCGTATGTAAATATAAATATAAAAGCGAACATTAAAGTCAACACTCAGAGGTGACAGGTTGTTTCATGCTGGACACAATCGCCAGGCACATATATATATATATACATATATATATATTGTGTGTGTGGGGGGGGGTGCGTAGCGATTCATTGAATTTTGATATGATTGTTCCTTTGTATTTTACTGTGCATCGTTTAGATAAAAAATATTCAGTTTGGTTTATGGGATTAACACTGAAAGACGAATGAAAGGTAAGGAGATTATGTCGAAAATATTTATTGGATAAAATAAATGCTTTTCTGTAATTAAGTTACTGACTTTTTGATGCACTCTTCCACTAATATATAGAGATAAATAGATGCAGGTTGCGATGGGTAAATTATCGTCTAAATTACTCAAAAGTGAAAATAACACTGACATCTCATTTTAAGAGATATAATTTATCAAAAATACACAAAATATATCTCGAAATGTTAAAAAGCAATTTATTGAATAAAATGGCCATTGGCTATAACCACAGCCTCGAAACAAATTTCGGATCTCCTGCAACACTTCTGGACGGTCTCATTGTTTACTTTCCATCAGTTCATCATTGGTGTTAGGAGTTTTGTTTGTCTCTCGCTCAAGGAGGTTGCAGTCTGAGGAGTTAGGTGGCCAGGTGTAGGGGATGGTGTGGTTGCAGAAATGATCTGACAGTCATGACTGGGTTCTGCTTGTGACATGGTGCAGAGTCCTGTTGATAGACATAGGGTCTTCCAGGCACTTGATGCCGATCTCCGTGTTGATTTTGAGGTCCTCACCAAAAAAATTATTTTCTTATCAGAATGATCAGAGTGAGTTTTCCGTGATGCCGTACCTTCGTAATCACCATTAGACTCATCCAACTCTTTCCGAATCCTCTGCACTGTCCTTAGATTGACACCAAAACACTCTGAAATATTCTCATTGGAGCTTCCGGTGCGAATGCCAAGCAGTACAACTTTCTGATCGAGTGAATTGCGACACAGGGGCTGTTTTTCTCACAGTCAGTAAACAACTGACCCTACTATAATGTGCAGTAGACAAAAAGAAATCATGCACGAAATTAAATATATAAAATTGTGACAATTTATCCATCGCACCCTGCAAATAAATATATATGAAGATATGCTGCCTATATATATATATATATATATATATATATATATATATATATATATATATATATATATGCAACATATCTTCATTGAAACATGTTCGGCTGAATAATCTAGACATATGTATTTTGAGACGATTGAAATAAAAATAGACATAACATGTCTCGGCTATTTAAACAAATATGCCTATATATATATATATATATATATATATATATATATATATACACATTAGATAGATAGAGAGATAGGCAGAGATAGATATAGAGAGATATAGGCAGACAGATAGACATAGATAAGCTTTAAAAATTATCTTAAAATCTTAAACGTTTTTAAATATCGCCAATTATCAGGGATGATTTCATGTTGTTAATTCATCAATAAAAAGGCTATTAGTAAATAAAAAAGGAATGAATTAATAGACGAATTCAATTTTGATCATAGAAGAAAATGGGACAAAATCCTCAATGGTTGCGTAATTGCATATATATATATATATATATATATATATATATATATATATATATATTAGGGCTAGGTCATACGTTATATTGATTGGCTGTCGTTGATACTGTTTAATTACAATCGATTCATTCTCATCGCATCTTTCATCCTCCAGTTCATTCTACTTTCACTTTCAGAAGGTCGGAACTGTTGGATATCAATCGAAAGACGAAGGCTAATCCACCAGTGTTTTCAGGATGTGTGCTGGTGGTGGTGAGCAAGGAAAGGAGATGATAGTGGGTGGGTTTAATTGATGTCAGGGTTATTAGGTACACCGACCCACGACGCAGAAGAAAACGATGAAGCGAAGAAAACACTGAAACGTTGTACCACAAAGAGGCAGCAGAAAAGTAGCACTCAAAACGGCGCTTATGAATACAAGACTAACCTCAAGAAGAGTGGGGGTGGAGGGGGTGGTGATTGCATTTTGTTATCATGTGAAACCAGTTTTTCTTTTTTTTATCGGAGGTATTTTTTTCAAGTACCCTATTAACTTATTAAGAGATTTCCCATGTTCGAACTTTTCAATCTTTTAGTTTGAGTTATAAATAATTCCCGTTTTTGTGTATCAACTTCATTCTTAAAAAAAAAGTACCATTACATTTTATTAAATTATATATTCGCCATTACTGGCAATGTCTTATTACTACTCATCAGGGAGCACTTTGATACTTTTGAGTAAAATTGTGCTGGTTTTGGTGGGAACGTTTTCAACGAGATCTTTGATCTGCTTCTCATTAAGGAACATTTTCCCCACCAAAGTGTTTTGAAGCGACTGACAACAGGTAATCGTCGGTTGGTGCAAGGTCACGTGAATATAATGAGTTTGGGAGAAGAAATAAAGTTCTAAAATGTTTTTTTTATGTTATTCTGGCTGTATGTGGCCTTGTGTTGCGGAGGAAAACTATATTTCTCTTATCGACAAGCACAAGTAGCTTTGCGACCAAACTTTTATGGACATCCCAGCTACTGGACTTATAAATACACATTTAGTGTTTTATTGCGTTTTAAGAACTATAAAATGAATAATTCCCCAATCATCCCGCCATACCTTGAGCTCCTTGATAAAATTCAAAGAAGAATCAGCAATATTATTGATCCTGATCTGGCAGCTCGGCTTCAGTCACTTCCCCACCGCCGTAAGGTTGCTTTTCTGTGTCTTTGTTATAAATACTTTCATGGTAATTGTTCGTATGGTACCTAGACTCTTTGAATTTAAGCGAAGTATTAGAGTGGTGTCAAGATCTAATTAATTTACAATTGAGCTGGTTAGATGTAACTGTAAATTCTTTGTTAAGAGTTTCTTTTCTTGCTTGTGGAACTCCCTCCCGGTTGCATCCTTTCCAACTGACTTTGATCTGCAAAAATTTAATGCAATGTCAATCGCTATCTACTGTCCTTCTGATTACTCTTTTCTTTTCCCGCTCATTATGCTTCTGTTCGTAATTCTTCCACATCCAGTAACTCCTTATGTCTTAGTGGCTTTACTGCCTTACATGGGGTGCTACCGATGAAAAACAAAAAAACAAAAAAACAAAGACAAAACAAAGACAAAAAAAAACAAGAAAAAAAAAACAACGAAAAAACAACAAAAAAAAAAAACGAAAAGCAAGAAACTTCTAAAAAAAGAAACTCCCCCAAAAAACAAAAAAACCCCAAGAAACTCCGAAAAAAACAAAATAAAAACAAAACAAAAAAAAAAAAACAGAAGTAAAAACGAAAAAAAGAAAGAAAAACAAACAAAGAAAGACAAAAAAAAAAAAAAAAAAAAAAAAAAAAAGAACCCCCCAAAATGTACAGCATTACATTTTCTTTTCATGGAGTTCAGTTTTGGCGGCGGTTGTAAAGACTTATCCATGTCAGTTCACTGCCTTCTGCGTTAAACATTGTTGTATGTAACCCATTTTTCATCACCTGTTAAAACGTATTTAAGGAAGAGATTATTTCTCTGTCGTAAGAGGCTGTTATGGTTAAACCTTCATTCAGCTATGTTCTTTACGCGAGAAGCGCGTGGAACGAAAATACCCAGCTTGATGACTTACTCTAAGTGTCGGCAAATGATAGATTTTGATGTATTTAACATCCTTTGCTAATTCACGACTACTTTGCCGTCGATTGCTTTTCACTAATGACTTTAGAGCTTTTCATCATCAAAGTCGAGAGGGGAAAGCTTAAAATTAATAACGAACAAGAGCTGCTGCTGGTGGTTGAGATTCCTTTTGAAAGAACAACATCATTAAATTCTGAATTAAGATCATTTTTACTTTTGCAAACTATTCTTTTTAATAAGCTGGACAAAACTCGAGCTACTAATGAGGAAAAAAAAATTCAATTCAAAATTATGTCGCCTAATTGGCAACATGTTGCCCCCAATCTGCCCTGACCAGTACGAGAAAATTATAGGGGGTAAATTGATGTTTTCGTTTGATTAACAGCATATCAACACCTTATGGGTCATTTAATGCCGAAATTTAACTTTCTTGTGAGGTTTGGTAATTTTCTTTAATAGTAAAATCTATTACTAGAATTTTTTACTATTAAAATCTATTACTAGAATTTTTTTACTATTAAAATCTATTGCTAGAATTTTTTTACTATTAATATCTATTACTAGAATTTTTTACTATTAATATCTATTACTAGATTCTTTTTACTATTAAAATCTAGTGCTAGAATTTTTTTACTATTAATATCTGTTGCTAGAATTTTTTTACTATTAATATCTATTACTAGAATTTTTTTTACTATTAATATTTATTACTAGAATTTTTTTACTATTAAAATCTATTACTAGAATTTTTTTACTATTAATATTTATTACTAGAATTCTTTTACTATTAAAATCTATTGCTAGAATTTTTTTTACTATTAATATCTATTACTAGAATTTTTTTTACTATTAATATCTATTACTAGAGTTTTTTACTATTAATATCTACTGCTAGAATTTTTTTTACTATTAATATCTATTGCTAGAATTTTTTACTATTAATATTTATTACTAGAATTTTTTTACTATTAATATGTATTGCTAGAATTTTTTACTATTAATATTTATTACTAGAATTTTTTTACTATTAATATCTATTATTAGAATTTCTTTTACTATTAATATCTATTATTAGAATTTCTTTTACTATTAATATCTATTATTAGAATTTCTTTTACTATTAATATCTATTATTAGAATTTCTTTTAATATTAATATCTATTACTAGAATTTTTTTTTACTATTACAATCTATTACTAGAATTTTTTACTATTACAATCTATTACTAGAATATTTTTTTATTTAAACCTATTGCTGGAGATTTTTATTAAAAAGTATATTTTTATGCAATATTGTTACTATAAAATCTATTTTTATACACTATGAAAGTGTTTGACGCCAATTTGAGTGTTCTCTATTTGTCCATAGCAAACAGGTGCTATCACCCCGAGTTAGGGTAGATCTTGGAACAATAGCAATTAAGTGATAGTTCCACGCCCCTCAAATCCCCACGATAAGAGACCTTGATACCGGATGTAGTTTAGCGTCACACTCGGGAAGACAAATTTATGTTCTTAACAATTTTCCTATCATTTGTAGAATGTTCACTTCGTATTAATTCATTTGGGAAGCGGTCTTTAGCTTCCAAGGATCATAGTAGCAGAAGCAAGCTTGCGAATTTTCTTACAACTTCCCACCTACATTACCACTACTCTCCTTCGACTCTAGACGCTTCACACTGGCGGTTTTACACCTAAATAGGCGAAGATTAATATCTACAAAATTTGGACACAATGCCAAGGGACAATGGCTAGCAAAATAACCTCCCAATCAAATAGTGTGTTTACTCTTCACAGGGTAATACGTAGTCCCATATCAGAATTGTACTAAGCCCAGTTAAGTAAATGTCTATAGAAGTGTGAGGTTAACGAGCTAATCAAATAGAGTTTTATTACTGCAGTGAGTTCAATCATCAGTGGATGCTTCACTGACGCCACCTTTGCCCAGATTACGTTAAACAGAATTTCAAGATGTAATTATTCGCTTAAAATCATTATTTTCTTTTTACAGTGAGGGTCTCCATGTACAAGGCCCGAGGGTCGCTCAAGGGAGAGGGTTACAAAATTAGAAGCACATTTTATGCGGATAGTAAGGGGAAGATAACGATTAACTCTTGACTTGAACAGGTGAAGATTGTAATGATCGGGGGAAACATCCTCTTGGGAGTCGGTTCCACAGAGCAGTGGTTCGCGGGAAGAAGCTGCACGAGTGGAATTTACTTCTCACTAATGGAATACGGAGGGAATGAGAGTGGTTTGTTACAATGCCTGTGGCATGGTGGGTCCTAGCCGCGAAGATTCTAACTGGCTGAACCAAGGAATGAAGTACGTCCAAGCACTTTCCATGAAAGTAGAGATATAACAGTAAGAGGCTTGCCACATCCCGTCTGCGAGAGAGGGGGTTGCAGCGTGGAAAGTAATTTCTCATCCGCAAGGACGCGGAGACGTTTTTGAACGCTATCGTAACCGGAAAGTGAAGATTGGAAAGCTACAGCCCAAATATGACAGCAGTATCTTTTAGTCATGGTCTCGCTCTTGTAAAGGTAGAGGATAGTACAAGAAGTCAGGTACTTCCTCAAGCGGTACAGGGAACCGACCTTTTTTCCCACGTATCATTAGCGATGGGTCGTATGCCTGAGTTCTACTTGAGGTCAGGGGCGTGTTTAAGGTTTTCGCTCTTCCCCGGCTTACGGCAGATTGAGTATGAAACTGTTTTCTTTGAGTGGGTCGATTTTTCTTTTGATCGTATATAACTGACCATTCTCAGGCTGACCGATCACCTGTCATCAACCCAATACTGCTGCTCCTTTCCCCTGATCGCATAGCAAGGGTTCAAAAATTGCCCTATCTGGTGTAGAAATCTTTGGTTTTGATATTATCATATTAGTTTCACGAGACTATTCTTCCGTTCTAGCTTCGGGTAAGTTGAGAAAACATGTCGTACCCAGACATATTTTCTCAAAAAACATTAAAAAAAGTCTCTCATGCTCCTCAGATAAACATTTCTGAAACAGAAACCGTGATCTGTTATTGGAATTTATTATTTGGGACCTAATTGTAAATATCCCGACTTGCATCTCTTCCTCGACAGATAGAGAACGATTTCATCGTTTCGATATCTCAGCCTTCGTCAGATTGCACATTAATATAAAATTACTCCAAAGAGTTCGGCGTAGAGTGGCACTAATTATTTACCCCCGATTGCATGCGACACACCAGTCCGAGGTTACTGGAGCGAACTCATGATCGTCGCTGTCACATCATTCCGGGGCTGATGATCCGCTCTCCTGATCACATGGTTATAGTTCAGTGATAGATCTGGAAGTCTTTGGATTTTCATATTAGTTTCATCAGCTCTTCCATGCTGGCTCAAAACAGCTTGGAAGAGGGTGTCGTACCCAAACGCCAAAGTTGGAAAGATTTATAGACAAGCAGGTTTAAAAGAATGCTTTTTCCGGAATTATACCAGATACCAATCTGAAATTTATACCTACAAGATTATGTTTTTAGAGGGAGATTTTAATTCGAGACAGATTACCTTCAATGCGGCCAAGGTGATCCATTTAGCCTACTTATCTTATTTACGGCTTGTTACTAAGATATACAGGGTATCTAAAAATGTATACACATCTTGAAGCTTTCTCACGAAAGGATTCAGGCAACTAGAACCAACTATATCTGAAGATTTTGTCATCGCAGGTTTACAAATTGATGTCCGTTATGATCCAGACATTGGTGACAATACGACGCAGGCAACACTTCCATGTCCGTTATGATCCAGACATTGTTGACATTACGCACTGAAATTACATGCAGCAATCGACATTTCGATAGGCTTCTTGGAGTTCTGTAAAAACTTTCCATCGCCCTTTCTTGCTTTACAGAGCGTGGTTCATATCCGAAATCTTCTGGAAAAGGTTCTTGTGAAAATCGTATACAGTGTCATCAGCCTTAAACTTATTTCTAATTACCATGTCGGTGGATCTGAATGAAACTCTTCGATACCGCCTTTGAACTTCCAGTGAACTTACGTACTTCAAGTAGCCTTTTTCAGCATGAAAGTCCTTTATTCAAAGCAAAACGTGGCTGACATTAGTAATACTAACGTTTAAACCTGAAAAGAAAGCAAGTTGACTTGGGATATACACTGTAAAAGAGTATACATATTTTTTGAGACCCTCTGTATTTGATAGTACTTGATGCACTTCCAAGAAAAGGTCTCTGATTCTACACTGAATAAAACAGCTTTTCCTTAAATACATAATAAACCAATCCAGGCAAGTATTTGGCATCATACCTTTTTATCTTATATTTTGTTTACCTGCTTAAAACGAAATACTCTAAAATTCTAACTCAAAGAGGGATAAAAGCACACACACACACACACACACACACACACACACACACACACACACGTGTGAAATAGGCACAATTATTAGGTTAGTGCAAAAATAATATCGTTTTTTGACGTTAAAAAATACGTCAAAAAACGATATTATTTTTGAACCAACCTAATATTTTACTGCAATTTGAGAAGTAATTAAGCTATCTTTGACAAATAATCAAGTTAGATGAAAGCCCATCAGAAATATTAATGCAGCACTTCACAATGCCTCGTACTCCACGAGCTCAAATTCTGAAATATTTCGAAAGAGAAAGCGTATTAGTAAAACATTTTGTTATTGAAATGAATGAAATTGGATATTTTCTTTTCAATTGGGAACACAATGATAGAAAACCACCCTGGCACATTCAGATCAGGTCCGAAATATGTTATTCAGGAGATGAGACAGAAACTTGAGAAACACACAAACACAAAATCCAATCACCGTCGCAGTCAAGTACAGCTGCACTCTAAGCTCACGATGAAAACAGGAAAGGTTTACAAATTCTAAAAACTAAGAATCACAGCCGGCATTTTTATTTGAAACCCTCGTTTATTAAAATCCATGGCGACAAACACTGCATGTCATGAAAAATGATTTATTGTATTTGTAGTATATCTTATTAACTTTAAAATTTCAGCACATCCTATTCGACATGCGCTTACACGTACACTTTAATTACTTCTTGGTAGCCAGCTGACTGTCATTTTTTTATCGTCGGAAAAGTAACTCCCCCCCCCCAACATTCTTTTAATTGAACTCCCACACCTAACAACTATTGATTATTTGTTTTTGAAATTGAAAGACCACCTTTAAAATTTGATACTCCCAGATTCATGAGTACGAGATATTCACTTTAGTTATTTTAAGAGATCAGCTTAAAGAAAGCCATTTCTAAAACTAGTCGACATTCACCAGCGAAATCAATGAACAACTGACATGGCGGAAAGGAAATCATTGGCGTTTCTGGCGTAAAATCGTCGGTGCATATGTTACATTATTTACACTATTTACATTGTTCGGACTGTTGTCCTCATCTTGCAATATTCACGACGTTTCGGCCGTTGTACGCTCCGGCCTTCTTCAGGTGGTTGGAATTTCGAACTGAACCCTTCATTTCGTCCACTGCGGTAGATTGTTCTAGTTCCACATGTCATACCTCTTACGGATGTCTCAGTTATCTCCCTTTAACTCAACTCTCCAAGTTTTTGTTCACTACTGCAGTTGCCAGGTATTGAACACATAAGTCACTGAATCCAATCAACACTTTTATCCACAGGGCCATGTGTCCTTGAGGACATTAGTGTATGAATTTTTTGGGACTTATAAAGTTAATGTTTCAGGAAGCATTTTTTCCAGTGCTCATATTTCAATTTTTGTTGTTATCATTGCTTTTCTTTAGTACACCGTATTACTGGTTGCCATATTGTATTCCTTTCTATGCTTGTCCGGCTTAGAGTTGTAAGTTCAATACATGGCTACTGCAATGGTGAATAGAGAATTAAAGGGAGATAACTGTGACATCCAGAAAAGCCATGGTACGTGGAACTAGGACAATTTACCCCGGTGGACGAAATAAAGAGTTCACTTCGAAATTCTAATCACCGGCTGGAGCGTACAACGCCCAAAACGTCGTGAATATGGGAATAAGAATGAGAACAACAGTCCGAACGATGTAAATAGCGTAAATAATTACAATACCCCATCGAAGAAATATAGACAGCTACACGTTTGGAAGTTTTTCAATGATCGTGGAGATGTCTATACAAGACTTACCGTTGAATTAATACAGCCCACAATAAAATAACATGAATTTTTTGTTAATATTTGTTGTATTTGAAAAAAAAAAAAGAAATGTTTTAAAATTTGCTCACAAAAGTGTAATAGCAAGAAAAAAATTATTGTAGAATTCAATAGCAATAAATTCAACAATTTACTATACAAACCACAACCCCCACCCAAAAAAAAACAAAAAAAAAAACAAAAAAAAAAAACAAAAAAAAAAACAAAAAAAAAACAACAACAAAAAAAAAAAAAACAAACAAGTAAAAAAACCCATCTCAATTATAATAGCGATTGGTTGATCGATTTCATTTTTACAGCTTACTATCTCTTGTGGGTTATTTAAAGACGAAACTCGGATTGCAAGAGGTCGATTAGAATACCCAGTGTTCTCAAGCAGTCCCCCTCCTCCAACGTCTAAGTATTGATCGGGCTTGATTATAATACTATATACTATACGAAATAATATAATATACAAGGTGCGGCAGAAATACATTTAAACATAATGATAATAATACATTAGTATCAATGGTGTTTTCATCTAGCTAATGTCTTATGACGTAGGAGCTATTTCTGCTGCACTCTTTATTATGTACAGGATGATTAAAAAGCAACTCCCTATTTTGTGTATGAGTGGGCAGCCAGGAGTTCTGACTTAACACTGTATGACTTTTTTCTTTGGGGTTCGTTAAAGGAGAAAGTCTATTATACCAAACCAAGACTTTGGAAGAAGTTATGTCGTCCATACAACAAGAGGTTCTAGTGAAATCAGCTGACGTGATCCCTGGGCGTCTCGAGAAGCTGGTAGCGAAATCTGGTGCCATATCGAATTTTAAATAAAACCTCATGCTAAACGATTTCTTCTCATATCCATTTCTAGTAAAAATAATAGCTAATGAATAAATTATATGTATTTTAAAATGGGGAGTTACTTTTCAGTCACCCTATACATCAATTGCTAGTTTGCTGATAGGAAAGTTGGTTCAATTATTGTGATAGATTCTGGCGAGAATTACCTATCTTACACATTTATAAGTCTACCATTCGTTCAGGCATTGAATATTGCTGCCACACCTGTTTTGGTGATTCTGCTATGTATTTTGCGATTCTTGATAAAATCCGAAGAATCTGCAATGTTATCGGTCCTGATCTGGCATCTCGGCTTCAATAACTTTCCAACCGCCATAATGTCGCTTCCCTGTGCCTTTTCGATAAACATTTCCACGGTGATTGTTCTAATGAACCTTTCGTCTTTAGTGTCTCGACTTTACGAATTTAACCGCAGTACTAGATTAGCAGCTAGGTTTCATCATTTTACATTGCTAAATATAACCTTAAGTTTTATGTTAAGAGTTTCTTTTCGCGCAGTTCTTGCTTGGGAAACTCTTCCGGCTTCTTGCTTTCCAGTCAACTTTGATCTTCAAAAGTTTAAATGCAATATCAATCATTATCTTCTATCATCTTAATTGCTCTACTTTTCTTGTCTCCTCTTAATGTTTTACTTTTTCTCATATTCTTTCACTCAATAACCTCTTGCGTCTTAGTGGCTTTATTGCCTTGCTTGGGATGAAATGATTACAGAAATCGAAAAAAGAAAAGCGAACGCTCACTTAGATATAAGCTAGATATAATTAAAAAAAAATACTTTCTAACGAAAAGGCACAAGGTCTAATCCCTGCGGAAGCCCTTCCTTAAAGAATACAGTAACCTAAAACAAACGCTTGTTAATAACTACATTATATACAGCCAAATTAAATTGATTCTTTCATAAGTAAATAATAGCATATTTCCCAGAGACAACTGTAGAAATATGAATATATTTTATACTAACCAGCTATCCCAAAATTATCGACAGGATAAAATCGCTTTAAGAAATTTTTTTTTTTTTTTTTAAAGTACCACTCCTGTTGAACAAACTAAAAATATCAAATTAATTATTTACTTTCTGTCTGAATTTCTGGGATGACGAGTTATCATTTACATGCGGACTATTGTCCTCATATTTGTTGATTTTATCACAACGTTTCGGCCATTGTGCCTTCCAGCTTTCATCAGTCGTATGTTGATCCGGGTAACCTAGAAGCAATGCATGTTTAATCTACGGATATGGGCAGTGAATCGGGAACAATCTACCTCCGTAGACTGAAAAAAAAAAAAAACAAACGAAAAAAACAAAACAAAAAAAAAAACAACAAAAAAAAAAACGTTCAGTTCGAAATTCACTGCAGATTACCCGGATGGACATACACCTGATGAAGGCCGGATGGAACCACGGTCGAAAGGTAGTAACAACGAAACAAATGCCAGCATGTAAATAATTATTATCTATTATAAGCATTTAACCAACCATGTTATCAGAAATATCTCTCTCTCTCATATATATATATATATATATATATATATATATATATATATATATATATATATATATATATATATATTGGCATTATGCCTGTGATTGTTTAGCAGCAAACATTGGATACTCACGACGGTGAGTTCCGTAAATACGTTGGCTACTCATAATTTTATGCTTTGGGTTTGCCCTGGTGAATATTTAAAACCACCATTATTGTATATAGCGTTGTTCACCTGTGGACTGTGTACAAAATGTGCACATGAAATTGAGTAGAGGTCTAACGTTAGAGATACCTTTCCCCATTATATATATATATATATATATATATATACACTGGGTGTAAAAGCAAAACTGTCTATTTGTTAGAGTGAACTTTGAACCGTTGTAACTAGAATTCCAGTAAGATATCTTGAATAATTTCTAACACTATTGGTCTATTTGGCAATAAGAATTTATAATTACTCTCGAAGCTTAAAATCGTGATGAAATCGATCATAAACGAAAATGACATGTTCATCATTAATTAATCATAGCTAAGGATCGGAAGCTCATGAAGGATTGAAATAAGTTCAAATACATATTTATATACTAGCAGCATGGCCCGGCATTGCCCGTGCTTGATTCAAAAATCGTACGACTCATACAGCAATCTCTGACTTAAAATAGTTTTGCTCTTCCTTGCCTTTAAAGGAGTGCCCTTTGCCATGCTGATGTTGCTACATGCCTTCCTTCTTGCCTATCTCACAATGCGAATTTTTTCTAAGCTCTATACTAAACATTAAATCTGTTACGAAAAAAGAACTAAACAAAATGAACACAAAACGACCAGCTTTAAAAAAGGACTCGTAACTGAAAAAACCGAATGAAAAAAAGAATGTTAACAACAAATACTTTTTCACACCCAACCCAGTTCCGCGGAATCAGAATCAACGTTGAGTTTAAGCAAGCGAATGAGCCAAATGGAGTAAAGTGCCATGCAGATTTAAATTTTTCCCACTTGTGACGAATGCAGCTATCGATTTTTTTGCATGCTAGCATGCTAGTTAACATTCATATCAGTCAGTGGTTGGCTCTCACGCTGGCCAAGAGAATCTTCCTGCCTATTCGTGGCAGCCAGCTATAGGCTCTCACTCTGGCCAGTAGAAAATGGCCGCAAACTACATGAAAACTGTCGTAGAAGCATGAAAAAATTGATTATTTCCACTATCGATGGGAGTTGGGAAATGCAAACTCGGTCTTGGCCTTTCCGCTAACTTGGAGCATGTGCATGTAAATGTTGGTGCAGATCCGTCAAAAATTGCGGCTGTGCATTCGTTCGTTACACACACACACAGCCTTTTATAGATAGAGATTATTCCAGGATCATTTCCCAACTTATTCAAGATGGTCTTCGCCTTCTCTAATCTTTTAACTTTCTGTCCTGGAGTAACAAGGTGCCTCACACGTTTTACGTACGATTTCATTTTCATGTCTTTTTTCACTGCTCTTTGGACTGTCATAGGTTAAACTCCTCTCTCTGGTCTGCCTTTGGCAGGAACCAAACATGTCTGCCGAGCGGTTCCGAAACCTCCATTTCGTATTGCTATATACGTCGGGATGAGTAGATGGGTGAGGAGTTGGTAAGAGTAAGAGCCGACACAGCAGAAGTTGTCTCTTGTATCACCCATCTACCTAGATACTCGGATGAGCAGGTGAAGCCCTGAATAAAACACCTACATATAGAAAACACGGTTCGCGTTCTTACTTCTCGACGTGACGTTTGTCTTTCATTTTGTTACCTTGTGAACATGCAGCAGGCATTTTCCTATCTTTCGGTACACACCGACGGGATCGAGAACCGGAATGCAACGTGGGATGATCATTGGCCGGTCGATGGAAAAGCTTGGGCGAGGGTTGAGTTAGATGTATACACAAGTAGGAAAGTTACGTCCCCTCTTGGCCGGCGATCGCTAGTTGCTTTAGTCAGCAATGAATAACATCAACACGGAGAATTTAAACTTAACTATTTTATTAATGTCGACATGTACTAACTATCCAATGGGGGTCGCTCCTCATCATTGAGGAGCAGTTTCGGACACGAAATTCAACACGTCTACCTTGCTTGACATATAAGAAGCAACTCCCCCAAAGACCTTTATCTATCATTCCCACGCTATCTCAGTCAATCAAAATCTTATTCCTTATTATGTCTTGTATCTGATCCCTAAGGCCAACATTAGGAGGTCGGAGCAGAGGTACACTTCCTCAAAAAATAATAGTATGCTAAACTATTATTTAACACAAACCCTGTGAATGAAAATGAGTAAACGAAACTGTTTAATGGTTATGACAGAACGTAGTCACAAGTCATCGTGACCGAGGGTTTGAGAGTTCTGATTTAATTTTAAAGAAAAAACAAAAATGATCACGCCACATTATGCGCTTTTCCTCAGAAACTGTGGCTACTGGCCGTTCAGGGTAGTTACAGCAGAAACTATTACTACTGTTTGTTCAGCGGCATATCAACACCTTATGGGTCATTTAATGCCGAAATTTAATTTTCTTGAAAGCATTAGTAATTTCTTTTATAAAAATATATCACTGGTGATTTTTTTTTTGTCAAAAATGTATTGCTGGTAATCATTTAACTTTGAAAATGTATTGCCGGTATTATTACTATAAAAATATATTTTTAGACTTTCATAGTTTTTTGACCCCAGTTTTGGGGTTAATTATTTGCCAATATTTGGGACTAACAGGAGCTACCATACGGGTTAGCTTGGAGCTTGGAACAATAGTAATTAAGAGTTGGTTGCACAATTCTCAAAATCTCCGATCTCTCGATCAGAGGCCTTGCTGCCAGATGTAGTTTATCGTCATACTCGGGACGCACAGTATAAACCAAAGGTGGATTCTATGGGCTTGAGCAGTCGTCTGTAATAGAGATTTGCCAGTCGCTCTGGCAGACGGGTAGGATCAGAAATGAGTAGAGGCCAGCCATTGATTGATTGATTAAAATATTAAATGACGTTTGTTGGTTATCTTTTGTTGTTTAATCATAGGGCGCTCACTATGTCAGCTATGCTCTCAAAAGCAAATGATGCAAATTCAAATCTCTTTGGAGGCTTAATTCTTCGATTCACGTTGCTTGCTTGACGGTTGGAGAATATAAAAACGACCAGCACGTTGTGTGAGTGAGTGAAAGATTATATATATATATATATATATATATATATATATTATATATATATATTATATATATATATATATATATATATATATATAGAGAGAGAGAGAGAGAGAGCTATTAGGTTGGTGCAAAAATAATGACGTAATAATGTCGTTTTTTGACGTTAAAAAAAAAGTCAAAAAACGACATTATTACGTCATTATTTTTGCACCAACCTAATATTTTACGCTTTTTTAGCACAACATTGGATAAACATTCTCTTTTGGTCTGTCTGGAAGCCGGTATCGTTTTCTATATCTTAAACAACTAATCACCATGTAAGTAGTCCTCAAGCAACCGGATAGTTTATTGCGTAGGAATATTTACATGATACGGCCCGGATACATATTTTTTGCCGACGATGTCTGGATAAAGTAAGCCTGAGAGAAGTAGGCATTTGATGATAGACTGGGCCAGACATCAATTTTTGTAGCCACTACATTACATTAAGATAGGCATGCTACATAATAACCCAAGTCGTTTCCTCCCGTGGACATTAGGTTCACTGGTAGCATAAAAAAAAAGGTGGAAAGAGTGGCCTTGAGGGTGTTAGAGAAGTAGAAGTTGAAGAACAAGATGGCCGTCGCCAGGTAAGCTTCCTTTGCCAGAAGTCGAAAATGGAAACTTGATAATCTTTCGTCTCAAAGTTCCGGTCTTATCAGCTTTCCCCACCCGAAGCATCCGCCTTCGGAGTGTACTGCCACAGTATCTGTGGCATGAAATGTTACATTTCTTCAGAGTCGTGTACGCTTGGGTTTTATAAACACACGCACAGACGTGCACGCACCTCATCCTTACGGTATCTATCTATCTATCTATTTACGTATATATCTATGTCAACCCCAAAATATGTACGTCAGTAGACTAACACACTTACTAACTTAATTTTTATCTGAAATTTCCACTGGATAATGTTTGGTGTGTGTGTGTGTGTGTATGTATATTTTAATATTCACCAAGGGAATTCTCTTCAGTGACAAGGAAGGATATTATCTTAAAAAATAAAATATTTGTACTGTACCTTTCCCACGACCCCCCACCCAAACCTTTTTTTTCATTTTTATTCCAGGGACATAGATATCGATCTATCTATCTATGTCATCTCCAAAGTATCAATAAATCAGGAGCCTTACATGAATATTAGCTAAACTTTTATCTGAAATGTCCCCCTTTTCTTTGTTTCAGTTTCTGAGATGAGGAGCTATCATTATTTACATGCGTACTATGATCCTTATCTTTGTTGTCGTCATAATGTTTTGTGCTCTCCGGGTTTCTCCAGAGGCTTGTCGATCTGGGTAGCATTCAGAGAATTTCGAACTGGACCCTTTATTTATTCTACTGAGTAAATTGTTCTCATTCAGCTGAACATATCTAGGGATATATCGTCCAGTTCTTATTTAGTACTGCTTAGTAATAGCTCGCTGCGTTTACACCTAGTCTATGAATGGATTGCCCAATCTAGGGATTGAACTCACAATTACGAGGTCTCCAAATTCACTAATCAAAGCTTTAATCCACTAAGAGGGGAGGGATGTTAAAAATATCTGTGTAAATAAACGCCCTTCTCCATTGTTATGCAACGAACTTGGCTATCTGTCAACTCCCTAAACAATAAGTCCGTAGCTCGACACAAATATGAACTAAAGCTTGAACTGAAATTTCCACTGTATAATGTCTGATCTATATGATTGTCACCATTGGAATTGAGTGCAGTGACGAAGAACGAAATTATATTGAAAAATAAACATTTACTGTACATCCATGTTTTCCAGACAATTTTGATCAACATTTTAATTTTTTGTGATATCAACGAACACTTATTATTTACATTATTCGGACTATTTTCCTCATCTTTGTCGCCATATTTATTACAACGTTTCGGCCATTGTACGCGCCGGCCTTCTTCAGGTGGTTGGAATGCCTCTACCGCCGTGTATTGAACTCACACTCTTTGGGTCTAACCAACGCCTTTATCCACTGTGGACAAAATGGAGGACTTTCAGAGGGAAATTAACAGGAGATAACTGATAACTGACATCCATTAAACATGGCATGTGGAACTAGAACAGTTTACCCCAGTGAGCGAAATAAAGGGTTCAGTTCGACATTCCAACCACCTGAAGAAGGCCGGAGCGTACAACTGCCGAAACGTAATAAATATGGCGACAAAGATGAGGACAATAGTTCGAATAATGTAAATAATGTACATAATACCTCATCTCAGAAACATAAACAGATGCTCAACGAACACTCGTTGCCACTTTTGTAATACTCGTTGTAGTAGAGACTTTGTAATCGCAGATACAACTATAGTAACGCCGCTGAACAATACTGGTGTAAAACGCCTTTGAATATCACTCGCACTAATAGTACTTACTCGATAATACTTACTCGAATAGTGATCCGAATAGAGAAATATTATAGTGAATAGAATAGAGAGTAGTGGTCCGTACAGTAACAGGGGACAGAGTAGAAATAGTATAGAGGATAGACTAGAAATAGTGATCATTTAGACGTCACGCCACTCCCTATGTATGCGTTTCCTCTATAGTCACGTGATCTACTTAATTAAATAATGTTTGCTCACTGGCGATTTATGTTCAAACTCAAGTGTTGGCAGCGACACTTTATTCCTATATAACATAAATGCAATGCCAATCGTTATCTACTGCCTTAATTACTCTTCAATTGTTCTCACTCCTTAATGGATATCTTCTTATTGTTTCACACTCAGCAAACCCTTGCTTCTTAGTGGCTTTACTGCATTGGATAGGGTGAAATGATTGAGGGGGCAAAAAAGAAACAACTATTGTGTAAAATAAACACTTTTTTTCCATTGTTACACGACGGACTTAATATTGCGATCTTCTGCTTAGCTAGGATTCGTTTGGTGGCTGAGGTAGTTGCGTGCGTGTGTGTTCTAGCGAAGAGCCATAGCTGCTCAAGCACAGGTAAAAATTGGTAATTTTAAATGATAGGTATATACTTGGATTAAGGACTAATTAACAGTGTGATAAAAAGATATCTAGTCATCTAGCACACACTACTTGTATAATCGGAAATTGCTATGTGGTATCACTATCGATATGTCTACTGATATTTGCTAAGCTGAACTTAGTATGACTTAAGACCACGCATATTGAGCGCCCAGTGAACACTGAAGTCACTAAAATTATGGTATTGGGCCATGAGACTAGGTTGGCGAGTAACTGTCATATGCCCTAGTCGACGAATGGGTTTATAAGGCGATCATACGCCGACCAGAAGATATATACATTATCACATCTGTGGAGAGATACGGGCTATTTCTCCCAGATCATGACAATGGACAATTAGTAAACACAAATATTTTAAAGACCACGGTTCGATTAGGATAATCGAACTAATCTTTTCCCAGGTTCGCTTCGGTTTCAACACGAATACTGATCCACAATTCAAGGATGAACGATAAGGCGTAGTGAATTTTGATATAAGAATTTTAATATGTACATATATACAAAATATTAAAATAAAAGAAAAATATAAGCACGATTAAAATATCCGGCGACCAGATCTCAAGACTTATGTTGGGATATCAAAATATGCCTAAATCCAAGTGGATTCGACTGAACCCGAACGGATAAAAATATAAGTATGAATAACTACGAATGCAGAAATCAACGCATAACCAAAAGAGATGGGATAGGAGTTACATATTATTATTTTGACATGTGGAAAGCTGCTTGTAAGAACATAATATTTATGGATGTATGTGTATCTTTCTAATACGGGTCCAAAATATATAATTACTTATCTTTATATTCAGTTCTCTTTTTTATCATTGTCCTTTCTTTTCTCTCTCACGTTTCCTCTTTTCTTTCTTTCCTTTTCTTTATACAAATACAATTTCACACAGTCCGACTGTAACAGAGATGTACACGTTCTTCCTCTCTCTGGTTTTCTTTTTTCTTTTTTTCTTCTTCTGTATACAGTTCAGTGCCAGACACGATTCAACTGCAACAGGGATATACACTTTCTTCCTCTCCCTGGTTTATCTTTTCTTTCCTTCTTTACACAATTCAGCTTGTAACAGAGATATATACTTTCTTCCTCTCTGGTTTTCTCTTTTCTTCAAACGCAGGCTGTATTCTCAGCGTACAAATTCCTTTGCGTCTTCTTTGATAAATAACATAAGTTATCGTCTTCAAATTGGGGTTATCGAACAGAAATACATGTTCTTATATCTATATGTCCGGAGTTGCCTGGGATGAATCGGACAAGTGCCATCATTATCAAATCATCTCATCTTTCCGTTCATAAATTATCAGCGCTTCGATTTCGAGTATTGCTCCTTCAAACACAAGACAGCAGCTGACTCCCAAGTAATTTTCTAACTCTCACGTGTCCTGCGTTTTGGCGCAAATTCCAGCTTACATCAGTCCCCTGTCTAGCTTCTGTCTAGACATCTGTTGCTACGGGTAATTTGGTCAGTCAACCTCTTGACTTGCTTTCCCAAAATGTCTCGAGACTCCCACGTGACCTCTTCTGTTGTCAGGCGGAGATTAGCCTGCGTGTATGCGTGTTTGGGCTATCTGCATCTGTCACAGTAACATTCTATTTTTTTTTCTTCATTGCTCTAAAATGCTCCCTTGTACCACTCCAGAGAGTACATTATTCCTGCCGCGTTCTATTATGACAAGATTCAGCTTAGAAGAAAAACTGAGTACTACTGCCATATTTGGACTGGCGCTACCTAATCCTCTTTCCAGCCTTGACAGTGTTCAAAAGCGTTCAAGCCGCCTTGTGGGTGATGAACTGTTTTTCATTCTACCCCTTTCCACATAGAAGAGATGAGGTTAATCTCACGCTACTCAAACGTCATTTTCATAGCAGATGTCCAGGCGATCTATGTTCCTTGGTTCCACCAGTCCCGGACTATACATCTAGGACTCGCCTCGTAGCATACACCGAGCCAATTCCGCCACGTTCCCTTCATATTCCATTAGTAAGGAAGAAGCACAACGCAGACAACACATTCTCCAGAAGTTTTGCATTTTGGAACAAACTACGGAAAAAGAATCATGAACAGACACCTGAAAAGAAAGGTGCTTATCCGATTATTACAATCTTCAAATCTAGGGTCAAATCTGTTCTATATAAACTCATAATATACACTTCTTGTTCTCTCTTTGTACGCCCTTACAATAACCTCATTTAATAGCCCTCTACCTTGAGTGGCTCTTTGCGCTTACACTTGGTAAACGATAGTAAAAGAAAAAACAACAATTAGGTTAAATCATAAATAATTCCCGTTTTTGTTTATCAATAATCCGCTTTCTTTTCGCGAAGAGCTTGCTGGCTTTGCTTATCTTTTCGAAGTGTCGCTTTCTGTTAGATTATAATGTATTTAACATCTTGGTGAATTCCCAAGTAGCTTTCCAATAATGACTTCGAAGTTTCATCAAGAGAGTCCGATGAAGCAACTAGTTTAGGTTCATCTTGCAACGATGTTTCTTTCAGAAAGAAACTTTGCAAATCAATCTCGTACTTGCGTGTGAATCTTTAACCATAAACGTATTTTTTTTTCTTCTAGATTTCTTTACGGTGTTATTTCGTTTTCTGAACTTACATAACATTATCTGATGTAAATGCACTTTTAATCTCAACATTAGTGGAGGTTAAGAAATTTATTCTTTAATCCACTGAGTCCGTTGCCACTGGCATGAAAAACTAAGGTATGTTTCGTGGACTCCAAATTTATTCTCTAAATGAATAATACGATTAATCGTTAGGATAACACATTCATCATTACAATTGCTTCGCCAAAACAGAAATTACTTACGACTCAACCTAATACATAATATGTAGGTCAGCTGATCTCGAGGCGTGGTGAATACGCTTATTAAATTGATTTCAAGCCAATAAATTTATAGCTTTTCTGTCAGAAAGGATCGTATTAACTCCCGACGATTGATAATGCTTTTCTTCACGATTACTACACATTTCGGTTATAAAAGCATGAACATGTTATTTACACATGACATACAACTATTACGATTCTGTTAGGTTTACAATTATTCCTGAACACTGACAATACCTTTCTTCATGATTTTCAATACACATGTAAATGGAAAGCTGAAATTTTGTTAAAAAGAATTTCAAGTCTTAAAATGGCAAAAGTTTGTTTATTCGACATTATTGCCCGTGCAAAAACAAAAATTAAACATAACTGAGGAATGGTTGGAGTAGCGGTACTGTCAGTGGATAATATTATCCACAAATACGAATACCGATCGAAATCTTTCCTACGGAAAATTATTGTTCATTCACTTCGTCATTTAATGTCGGTGTGAGGTTGTGCGGCTATGGTGACTTTCTTTGAACGTGGATATTCTCGCGTAGATTTAAGAGAGACTGACTTTTCCCCTCTCGGGTGTGGTGCTTATACAACTTCCTGTCGTCCAGTTGTTCGACATTCTAAGCTCAGCTGGGTCGCCCATCTGTTTACAGGTCGGGAGAAACCGCTGACATTTTTTGAGGCCCGAATCTGCACCCGATAGCTATGAGGTTACTTTGAAAGTCAACTCTATGATGCACTTTGCTTATTTGATGCTCTCATGTAACACTGAATGTAAATATTTTACGGTGAGTAGATATTGAGGACACCACAGATCAATTCCTCTTAGATCAAAAGGTTCCTTAATGACATTAAATTCAATTTAGATTTCTTTGAGTGAATGATAAAAGACACCTCTCCCTTATTTTTTTTCAAATTCATAACTTCGTCAAATTATGGATTTTTCTTTTTAACGATTTAGTAATTTTATATATATGTGTGTGTGTGTGTGTGCGTTATGGTAACCTATCTACATTAGAATGAACTCTTCCTCCTTCATAAATACTAACATGACTTCCTAAGCAGGCAGTCGACCCGCAGTCTCTGACTGTGTGCGACTTCTGTCGAACTCTCTACTTTGGCAGAGAGGAACCCGGACGAAGCTTTGCCGAAGGGCAAAGTTTCGTCCGGGGAGGTAGACAGATCCCGAACCCGCTTATGCGTGTTCTAAGGGAATATTTTTGGCCGAGCCTACAGGCTCGGAGAAACCCATCTTAAACTCGGCCTTGTGCCACATACATTCCTCGTGGGTGGGGGATTGTTAAATATTGGCAGTCGGGACGCAGTGTAACCTGAGAGTTCGGACGGGCACTTCTATCTGTTGACTAATAACACTCTTATTTTGTATATATTTTCTGTTTTCAATACAATTGTTCAAACTACCTTCTTTCCGTGTCTTTCTTTCTGGCCCATAACAGGCCTCAACAATATATATATATATATATATATGGAGAGAGAGAGAGAGAGAGAGAAAGAGAGAGAGATTTCTACCAATCATATCGGCAAATCTCCACATGCCACAAATGGGTAATGAGAACCTTTCTAAAGCTACATGTGATTTTAGAAGGTAAAAGTGAATTGGGGTGATTATATCGAATCAGTTGCAAGATCTGCTGCTAGGAAAATTGGTTCACCATGTTATGTTTTCTCAGTCTTGGACTCTTATATGCCTACTATTTATCCGTGCTTTGAATTTCGCTGCTACATATGGTCTGTTATTTCTGCCATGCATGTAGAAATTCTTTAAAAAAATCCAAAAAAGAATCTGCAATGTTATAGGCCCTCATCTGACATCAATGACTTTCCCACTGTCGTAGCGTAGATTCCCTATGACTTTTCTATAAATATTTTCATATTTTGTTAGGATACACTTTCACCTTTGGTATCTCGATTTCATAGCGTAGTACTAGATTGACAGCGAAGACTAACGATTTTGCTGTTGAAAGTGCAAAGGTGTTACTATTTTAATATTAGTTTGCCGCAAAAATATTGTCGTTTTTTGACGTTTTTTTTTTAACGTCAAAAACGACAATATTATTGCACCAACCTAATAGTTTCTTCTCTTGCATTTTCCACTCGTGGAACTCTTCTGGCTTTTTGCTTTCCTGTCACCTGTGATCGTCAAGAATTTAAATATTCGTCCATGCTTACAATATTACTAACACATATTGTCCGGTGCCCTTGCTATTTACCTTGATCTCCTCGATAAAATCGATAAAAAATGACTCCCACTCCAAAGAAAAATCAGCAATATTATTGGTCCTGATCCGGCGGCTCTGTTTCAGTCATTTTCTCACCGCCAAAAGGTTATCTCCCTGTGTCTTTTCTGTAAATACTTTCATGGTAATTGTTCAAATGAGCCCCTCGCTATGGTACCTAGACTTTCTGAATTTAAGCGCAGTACTAGACTGGCGTCGAGATATCATCACTTTACAATTGGGTTGGCTAGATGTAACCGTAAATTCTATATTAACAATCACTTTTCTCATACTTCGCACTTGTGGAAATCCCTTTCGGCTTCATGCTTTCCAGACAATTTTCAAAAATTTAAATGCGATGTCAATCGCTATCTACTGTTCTCCTGATTACTCTTTTCTTTCTCCGCTCATTAATAATGTTTCTGTTCCTAAATATTCCATACGCTGTATCCCCTTGGGCCATAGTGACCTTACTGCCTTGCCTCGATTTTTAAAAAAATCCCGGTCTTTAATGCCCCCCCCCTCTCTGAAATTTTCTCAGTGACATTCATTCTCATAACCATCCTTGCGTCTTAGTTGCTTCCTCACCTTGGTTGGAGCGAAATGGTTAAACACAAAGTAAGATGAGAAACGAGGGAACAGGTGCTAGAGAAGCATGTAATGACTTATCCTATACGGCAGTGAAAGCTGAACAATTTCGTCACAACTGAAGAGAAGGCAAGATGTAGCCCAACTGACGAATAAAGAGAATAACATGGACAAGGAATGTGAGATACAAGGAAGTTTAATAGGAGAATAGAATGTAGAGCTGAAAATGGAAACTGGTGAGTTCGTATCCCGGTCTTGTTTGTCGAGTACACTTGGAAAACACATGAATCCATTTAATCCGCCCAAAGGTATGAGTTTAAAAGCAGGTTAAACTAGACTCTAGTCTTGATTGGAAGCCAATTAGGTTTTCTCGTCCCGACCTGTGAAGGGGAACGCCTCTCCCCAACCCTCCTGTGCTAGCGGCCTCTAGCCAGTCGCTAGTCTGGGCGTAAGAGCTGCCTGTCAAAGGTCACACGGCTTTATCAGTGGGCAGACTTGTCAGTCTGCTATTCCTTCAATGTAGTAACTTGTGACTTTCACTTAGAATCAAATGATATCAATCTTTTTAACCCTCCATCATCTTCCTCAGTATCCTGGCTATTTTCAGTGGAGATATTGTCTGGATAGTCTAAATATTTTTTCGGATTTCAAATTCCTGCAGTGTGTTTTTTTTTTTAATGATTGAATCCTAAACACTTGCACTTTTCTCAGTGTATGGCTATTCCCACCCAATCATGTCTATTTAATATTCATTCTGAACTAATTTGTTGCTGCCTTGAGTAATCCATTTGGTTTTCAGACTTCCAGAGAATTTTATGTACTCAATTTTCTATGATAGATTCTATTCTGGGATATAGCGTTGACTTGTAGATTCAAAATATAGTCGCTTTCATCGTTTCAATTGGACTTTCTCACCAACTGATACCGATTCTTGAATTCTTTCTAGAGGTGCAGGACGACTATTAACTCTTAGATGAAGCGTTGTCAATTATTATTTTATTTTTATTACTGTCTTTCTACCTAAATGTCAGTTGTATTTTATCCCAACTTCCAGGCTGTTATTCTACAACCGTTCGTACACAGCGCAGATCAAAAACAGTCCTTAAAAATGAAAGCTAGACAAGAGATCGATGATCTGCATTTTAACAAGGATTCCGTTAATTTAAACAATACTTTGTAATTCGCTAATATTTTATCTTTACAGAGGTATTTCTTTTCGCCGCCGAGAAGAGACAGCCAAACTTGTTTTAAAAAAGAAAGTCATTATAAATATTTAAATATTCTGAATACAGATTCGAAAATGCCAAAAAATAGAAAAATTCTGTCGACTTTAAATTTAATATAAAACGACATTTTGTTTTCAAGATTGGCCATGTTTGAATATCATTTAAACATTCGATAATTTCAGTGAGCCTATTAGAAAAAATAAATAAATAAAAATAAATAAATCTTAATACTTGACTCCCCACTCCAAAATTAAGAGGTCAGAACTCTAATCTTGTATACTAGATGCAGTGTGGATGGCTTTCAAATTATGTGGATGTGCGGATGGTGTAAAGGACAGCGGCTCAGAATAAGAAATAGAAGAGCCAAATTTGAATTTCAGTTGGCTTTGTTACATTCACTTACGCACAAGTGCTCTTGGGGAAAGATATGAATCCATTTTCCTCAGCTATGGGTTAAATAGTAGAACTTGTGCACCCCCAATATTATTCTAAAAAGAAAAATGTTAAAGCAATATTTTCTTGCAAAAAAAAAAAAAAAAACAAAAAAAAAAACAAAAAAAAAAAATTCTTACACTGCAAAATATGTTTCGGTTTTTCAAATAACCAACAAAGTCTTAATGCTGTAAGAAATAGATCAGTCTTACATTATGCAATTCAAAAATCGGCGAATCAAACGATATATTTTACATGTACGCTTTTGCAGCAATAAAATTTGCCCGTTCACGATATTGAAAGGAAAATTATTGTCAATAATCGTAAGAGTGAGGAAGAGAGTAGAGAGAGAGAGGGAGGGAGGGAGGCGAGAGTGGACAAAGGAATGCAACGTTTCCTACATTCACACTGTATCAAAAAAAACGCTCTATAAGAATCAATATGGCAGAGTGATTATAAATTTCCCACTTCAGTGATTTTCAGACCTTTTCAAAATCTTGGTTTTTACCTGGATTCAAAAACTGCTCACTGGGATCATTGAGAAGCGCGTAACTATATCCACTGAGGATATTACCTTACAGGGGGGTGCTGAAAGACTTTCGGTTCAATTCACTTCCCGAAATCTGACCAAATATTTGAATCAAGAAATTTTTGTTAAGCCTTCTTATTCTTAGCCCTATCCTCATATATATATATATATATATATATATATATATATATATATATATATATATATATATATATATGTGTGTGTGTGTGTGTGTATGTATGTATGTTTATACATTCTTTTTATAGATACAAATATTTAAGTAAATGCTCCGTTTCATAGTAAACAGTATTAAATAACATTTACCGGCCTGAATGTCCCAGAAATTTTCACAGAGGAGGAATATTTTCTGTGAAAATTTCTCGGACATTTAGGCCATTAAATGGTGTTTAATGCTTTTTATTATAAACAGAGTATTTACTTAAATATTTGTATCTATAAAAAGAATGTATAAACATAAAAATGACTTAAAAATAATTGTCGGACTTTGTCCATTTCATAATGTGTGACGTCATTTGTTTACATTTGATACGCCATGAGCAGATATAAATGTACGTGAGAGATTCATAGAAGATTGAATTCCAAATACAGCAAATTTGACTTTGCTAACCGAACGCTCCTCTGTAGCCAAATCGGTTAAGGCACGTCAAGCTAAGTGACGGTTCCGTATAGGATACATGTTCGAATCCTGTCAGAGGACGAATATTTTCTATGAACATTTCTCGGACATTCAGACCGGTAAATGTTGTTTAATACTGTTTATTATAAACAGCATTTAGTTAAATATTCGTATCTATAAAAAAATTGTCGAACTTTGTCCATTTCATAATGTGTGACACACACACACACACACACATATATATATATATATATAGTGATCGGCTCATTGTACCTCTCTGGTAAGTACCTGACTCTTGCTATCCTCTACAAGAGCCAGATCAAGTCACAAATGGAATTCTGTTGCCATATTTGAGCGAGAGCAGCCCAGACCTCTCTCTCTCTAACCTTGATAGTCCAAAAGCGTCTCCGAACCCTTGTGAGTGACTAATTGTTCTCCATTCTGCAACTGTGGGATGTGGCAAGCCTCTTGCTGCTCTATCGCTACTTTCACGAAAAGTGCTCGGACAAACTACATTTCCTAGTAGCAAGCCACTCCCATTCCCTCCGTATTCCATCGGCGAGAAGTATTAGGTTGGTGCAAAAATAATGACGTAATAATGTCGTTTTTTGACGTTAAAAATACGTCAAAAAACGACATTATTACGTCATTATTTTTGCACCAACCTAACAACTTCCACTCAAACAACTTCTTGCCCCGAACCACTGCTCGGTGGGAACGACTCCCAAGGGGATGTTTTCCCGATCACTACAATCTTAACCTATTTAAAGTTAGGGTTAACCTATCTTCCACTCCTATCCGCACAAATTGCCTCGAGTGGTCCCCGGGCCTTGTAGAGGGTGAACCTTACTGTAAAATTATATATATATATATATATATATATATATATATATATATATTGCACGGTGAGTGCTGAGAGTAAAAACGCAGTGCTCGAGAGAGTGCGTTAAGGAACAACGTTATTCACCAACACGGTCCCATTCTCGCCAACACTGGAGACACCAAAGATAACTTGACCCCCCTCCCGTCACAACCAAACGCACCCTCTCTTCTGTTCTCAGAGTGATTTTGAACATAATTCCTGTCCAATCGCGGATATTGTCACTCATCTTTTTCTGTCTGCGTTGTATACAAAGGGACAAAAATTGAGGAGAGCCATAATCACCAATGTCCTGAAGGAAGACGGTATATAGATCATGTTTTGCAGAATTGGCAAAAGGCCTGTTGATTGTCAGACGTTCCTATGCCATTTTAGTTTGAGCTTAATAATGAGCATTATGTAAATATAAATTAATCACAATTTAAGATGAGACTAAGACGTTTAAAAAAAAGTATTACATGAAACGTCGACTTAGAATTCTTTTGACAGAAGAATTTCAAATGAAATTGACAAAATGAAAATTTTATGAAAAGTTGGTTAATAAGTGTCAAAAGGAATTTTCCACCTGGCTGAATAAAATATAGTTTTGATGCAGCAATGTGTTAGACATATTCTTGAAGCTTGGACACCCTGCTGTTGGTAATAGCTCGCTAATTAGGCCAGCATATTATGGCTATTGTATCTTGAGTTCAGTCCTCACTGGGTGACTTAACTCTTGTGGATTTGTACTAAAACTACGCGAAACAATGTTTATAGGGTTGCTGCGTACACAGTTCAACAAAATTCGCTCTCTGTACTGGGTGTAACAACAAAATTGTCTAATTGTTAAATTAAGCTTTGAACCGTTGTATATTAGAAATGATTAAAGATATCTTACTGGAATTCTCCGAGATTTTTATAGCACTATTGGGCTCTACTTTGAACAATAAGAATGTATTTAGCCCTAAGTTGAAATGATGATCCCTCTAACTGTTTTAACCTCCTGATCCAGTTATCCTCTCTACTATTCCTTCTTTTTTGTTTTTAAAACATATTCACCGTTCTCTTGATGGTTCTTGAATAGACTTTGAAGATGGAAGCCAGCGTGTGAATGTTAGTACCATTATTGAAGGCCTGAATGATCTTTTTTTTCCTCTCACCATTGCTTAGTTGAGAAAATAGTGGGACTGACACAAAACGATTTTAACCTGTTCTCTTTCTAGCTGAATAACTCAAAGGGTTTTTCAGTGATTTTTACCACAAATGGTGTGAAGATTGCTAAACGTCTTATCTAAAAAAAAAAAGAAACTCAATTAGTTCAGTGTTTTTTTTTTTTTTTTTAGATATTGAATATTTTGTAGGATGGACAATTATCCCATGCTGTGACAAGATTTGGACAATTTTTCTGTTACTCTCGGTATATGGATTACAGGCGAGGTACATATTAATTCAATTAAACCTGACGGAACCCATCCTTCTCCAGATCAAACCATAGCCAATGTCCTTCAATTTAAGGGAAAAAGAACACTTGTACATCAACAAGAGATAGTTGAAATTTCCAGGGTATATGAAGAAAGAGGGCTTAGAAAATTTGATACTCACAGGACAAAGTGAGGGCAAGAGGACTAGAAGAGAACCTGCCTACCTAACAAACTTCAGTTAGTGGATGGTCGGACAAGGTTTAGGGGAGATAACAAAAAGACAGAATTTAAGAGTTACAACAGGAAATTATGAAGATACATGATCGCCAACTTCTTGAATGGACACGGCATATAGAAGAAGATAATCCTGACAGAAAATATTGGAACAATGCAATTTATCCAGATCCCATTGTAGCAAACCACCCATATTCCCCCCTCCCCCGTATTTTATCGTAAGTTGCACTCGAACAGCCCGCGAACAACTGATCTGTGGAACAGACCCCCAAGAGGTTGTTTCTCCGCTCACTACCTGTTTAAGTCTAGAGTTAGCAATTATATTCCCTTCTTGCTTATATAAACTATCCCTTAACGTAATCCTCAACCACGAGTGACTCCCGGGCCTTGTATATAGTGAACCTTACCGTAAAAAAAAAGATCCAGTTTGATTGTGTACCAGGATTTTTTTAAGCTTTTCACCCCAAGCAAGGCGAGAGTGCCACGAGCACGCAAGGAGGTACAGATCGTGGGAGCAAGAGTAAAGAGGAGTGAAAGATGAAAGGATGAAGAAGTACAGGGTGCCCAGTAGAAAGCGGCAAATTTATTATCATTGTTTTATCGTACAGGATTAATTGACCTTGAATAAATTTCTTGAATATTCATGACCTTGAATAATCATTCGATTCTCGCTTAATTACTTAACTCTTATTGGTTCTTTTATGACTGACGAGTCGCTTCTCCATTTTGTAACAAGAAATTTGAAAAGGTTATTTGCATACATCTTTCGTCTTTCGTTCTGCTCTTCTCGTATGGCTAAACAACTCATCGATTTCGAGCGGCAAGTTATCGTACTTTTCAAAGAAGAACACCCGACGTGGGGATTGAGGAAATGTGTAGAAATTCTTCCTGAATGTTTTCAGTCACATCAGTCTTCACCAGTTTTCAACGGTTGTCTCACGTCTTTCTGAATTAAATGCTTTTTTTTTTTACTGGTACCCTGTAGTTTCATGAAGCTATACTTGGTTGGTGTTAAAAGCAGTTTAAAAAAGGCATTGTAAAAAAGCTTATAGCCATTGAATAAAAGGATTCGTAGTACTTTTCCTTTCGTATTAAAATGCATGACGTAAGAACACGCAGACTGAACGCCAAAAATAAGATAAGCCAGTTTGTAAATTACTTAATCTTGAAAGACAGCCTGAAAAAATTTATTTCGTTGAGCTCTCTGGGGAGGAAGTGTGAGTTTGTAAACAGTGACTATTACTGCTAATAATGCAAGACTCTTCGGTAAATCGAATCGAGTTCTCACAGTCACTGTGTGTTTATCTAAAAATAAATACGCTTAAATTCACCTTCATCCCAGCCGTGCGCCAACGGCTTAGTGGTAGAATCTGACGCCAATTCAGTCGGGTTTTGATCCTAGCTAGAGGCAGCCGGACGTCTCTAGCCACACTGATGAGCTGTGATACAGCGAAACAGTCTGTCCGTGGATGACTATATATATATATATATATATAGCTTATCAAAATGACAAAACTTAATTAATATTACTTGTAGTAAAATAAAAGTGACTTTAAATAAAAGTAAAACAATGAAACTTTCATAGTTGAGATATCATTTAAAGCTCATAAAAGAAAAAAAGTACGAACTAGAAACGTAGAAATAATCTTTGCAAGGAAGATTAATTCTGCAGACAAAGATATATTTTTTTAAGATTTTAAACTATCTAATCAGTTTTGAGTCAATGTTTCTTCTATCTGCCGTGTCCTTTTAGGACGTTGGTAATCATGGCTCCCACAATTTTTTGCTCTTTGTAGCTTGTAATAAATTTTGTCTTTTTAAAATCCCTCCAAAACCCTATTCTTCCAGCCATTTACTCAAGCTCTTTAGGCCAGTTATGCGTTGTTTTCCTCTGACCATCTTTCCTTCAATCTGTCCTATGAGTATCAAAGTTTCTATGCCCTCTTTCCTCATTATGTACCCTACAAATTTCCACTATCTCTTCCTAATGTTAAGTATATATCGTTTTTGTTTCCATTTTCACTAAAACTTCCTCAATGTTCACATCTTCAGTCCATGGTATTCTCAGCATCCTTATGTAGAACCACATTTCTATTGCTTCAAGTCACTTTTTCATCTGTGAATACCTAAAATTTATACTACTAACAATTTTTTTCTTTTTTATTATATGCTGATAAATCCTAATTCTTAAGTTTATGATCGCTTAAGTTCATAGCGAATGTCTACGACAATAAAATATCCTTAAATATCATCTGTCGCATCGTTAGATATTTGAGCTTAACAACTTTAACAAAAATTTGAATATTGGCCGTTATTTCAAGAAGTGGGTACAAACGAAAAGATTTGAAATTGACGACAACTTTCCCTATTTAACTTAGACAGCCGTTAAACAATAATAAAAAGGTCTGTAGCATGGTTAGCAGTATTTTGTTTTAAAGGTTTGTACAAAATTAACAATTTTTTAAATTAAGACATACATTCTTTTTTGTTCCAAACAAGATAAATTAACTGGATTTTATATAAAATTTATTGTGCATGATTTTTAAGTCAAATTTCTAGACGAATGTCGTGAAAATTCAGTTATAAATCAAAATTGCACCGGTCTTTGAAAAGTGGAGGACCGTATTCACCAAGTTATTTTTTTATGAATTAATTTCCTTTTAAGTTGTCATATTCCTTTCTTTGTATGTATTCGATGCCACTACTGCTATTTATATATGTATTAAACATTTAGGCAGCAATCCTTTACATTTAAACATATTTTATTAAATAGAACACATATGGAAACAAAGAAAGAAAATCGATGGAGTGAAATGGGATCTCCTAAAGCCCCATCATTCTGAATATTATATATAAAATTTTTGACAAACACACACAAAAAGTAACATATATATATATATATATATATATATATATATATATCTCGTACATCAACGACATATTCCTTCTCACAAACGATCTTAATCATATAAATCAAACATTTGAAATCAATCCCGTACTTAATTTCGACTTGGATCCTTATCGATAATAATAAATGCGACTATGTAACATCAGCAAGCTAAAAAAAAAAAAAACAACAACAAAAAACACCATTACTGTATCTTTAAATATTAAAACGAATGTCCTTACCAATACAAGATGGCAGTCATAAAAAAAATCCTTATCAACCGTGCTAAATTAATATTTTCCTCTTGAACAATATGCTATAAAGAATTATCGAATATTAAGCAAATACTAACATGTGCTTTCCTAATAATATTGTTGATGAAATAATTCTATTTTTTTTTATCAACAACTAATCAGAACAACATACATAATGAAAATGATTCAAATTACAAGAAAAATACGATGAACTTATTTTTGCTGCAACCAGATACATTTCATATATAAAAGATGAAAAACCAATAAAAATATAATCGAAAAATACATAGGTACAGTAGATAGCAAAAATCGCCTAAGTTTTTAAATTTAAGAAAAAAAGAAAGAGAAGGGGAAAAAGAGAAAAAAGAAGAAAAAGAGGAAAAAGAAGAAAAAAGAGGAAAAAGAAGAAAAAAGAGGAAAAAGAAGAAAAAAGAAGGAAAAAAAGGAGGAAAAAGAAGAAAAAGGAGAAAAAAGAAGAAAAAGGAGAAAAAAGAAGAAAAAGGAGAAAAAAGAAGAAAAAGGAGAAAAAAGAAGAAAAAATAAGAAAAAAGGAGAAAAAATAAGAAAAAAGGAGAAAAAATAAGAAAAAATAAGAAAAAAGGAGAAAAAAGGAGAAAAAATAAGAAAAAAGGAGAAAAAATAAGAAAAAAGGAGAAAAAATAAGAAAAAAGGAGAAAAAATAAGAAAAAGGAAAAAAATAAGAAAAAGGAAAAAAAGGAAAAAAAATGAAGAAAAAGGAAAAAAAAGAAGAAAAAGGAAAAAAAGAAGAAAAAAGAAAACAAAAGCAGTATTGCAAAAGACAAATTCTGTATACCAATTGTCTTCTCCCTTTGGAAAATGTAAATTTAAAAAATTAACATATATTGGTCACATCAAAACATCTGTCTCTCGAGGAGTGACCTGCTGACTCCAAGCAAAATGTCTTTCTTCTCTGAATTTCTGGGATGAGGAATTATTACTTACATTATTTATATTTGGACTATTGCCCTCATCTTGTTATCACAACGTTTTGGTCGTTGTACCCTCTGGTCTTCCTTAGGAATTTACAGGGAATTCTGAACTGAATCCTTTATTTAATCTACCGGTGCGAGGAACAGACTGTTTTCGTTACACTGCCCATGTCTAGTTTTTTATTTTTTCATACGGCTCAGTTATTGTTCGCCCGTTTCTACCGAGTCAAACTACACACTGCCCGACTCAGGGATTGAAGTCCAAATCGCTAAGTGATTGTGATTTCAGTCTTTGGGTCGTGTTAAAATGCCATTAAACCCTGAGGTAATTTTAGTCACATGACGCTAATCTCTATTTCATCAGCTTAGCATCTGAACCCATGTTCATTTCAAACCCTCGGACTGTTAACAGCATAAAAATTGAAATACCTATATCTTACCTTTCACCTTTTTTCTTGAAAAACGAAGAACAAAAAGGTGAAAAAATAATTGGAACATAACTCATTTCTGGCTCGATGATCTCCAGACTACTTTAATTTTCAAAAATTTAAATTCAATGTCAATCTCTATCTGCCGATAACTCTTCCTTTGTTCCCGTTCCTTAGTAAGGTTTCTGTAGGGACCGTAAAAAAAAATAAAAATAAAAATAAATAAATAAAAAATAAAAAAAAAAATGAAAAAAAAAATGAAAAAATAAAAAAGCACAATAAAAAAATTTAATTAAAAAAAAAATGTAAACTCTTTCTTGAAGCTTTTATTTTGGTTTTAATTTCAAGTTAATAGATTAAATTTAGTATTTCCAGTAAGCAAAATACCTTGCTGTATTTCAAAAACAGATTTAAATTGACTGGAAGGAGTTTCTTTTTCTAAAATAGCTGATTAACGCTCCTTTTTTTTTTAGTAGGCTTTCCTCGAAATATAATTCTCTTTATTTCCAAAAATAAAATATTTTTTCTGAAATTTTAAGAGAAATATCAGCTAATTTAAAGTAAAATTCATCTGATTTTGAAAGAAATATTTACTTTAAGTTTAAAATATCGCAGATATGCATTTTTAACAAGGCAGTATCTGTGTTGACAACGTCATAACACATCTAATGTTGTTCTAAGGAGACTTTATCTGTAAAAAATAATTGAAGAAAATGACGTGAGTGCCACTTTTATATAATTTTTAAGTACTCAGTAATTTTAAAAATTTAGATAATTATTTTCCGTAATCTAATATTTTATTGAATTTTAGAAATTTGGGCTTTAAATTTACTATAGTCATCGCCAATTTTCTAATAATGTCTACTATGGCCGCCCATATTTACTAAAATCGGTACGTTTATACACATACAAAAAAATATTCAAAATTGTTTTAAAACTATGTTTTATGATCTGTACTATACTTTTCCATTATGGTTAATAAATATAGTTCTCACTTAATAGTATCATCTAAAAGCC
>OZ010580.1:28943234-29128234 GCA_963932145.1 Acanthosepion lycidas | reverse complement strand
TATTCTCCCACAGCCTCTGCAGAAAAAATACTTATTGCTCGGCCCTTGGGAAACTTTGTTACAGATCTGCAAGAGCCTCCAAAATCTTTGCAAAGCAGAGCCAAATCTAGATATCAGATAATTGCCAGTCCTTGACATTGTCAAAGATTGGCAACTTTTCATTGCTATTATTTAGGAAGATAATGTGAGAGAGATTCACTCAAACTCTTCACCTCCAAGTATCGTGACATGCCAATGACAAGATGTTGCCTCACTTTTCCAAAGCCATTACCGCTAGGTGGATAAAATCAAACTTCGCTAGAATTCAAACGATTTGCAGATCTCGTCTCCACGACAACGAAGCAATAACAAACTATAAGTACGATAAATGGTGTCTTTTCGTCCTAAAATATTTGCCAGCGTCAATTGAAATACCTAGTTTGATCCGTTGCATATAAGATGAAAATATAAGTCTTGAAACACGCTAGTCTTAGCACACAGGAATGGAGAAACCTACCTTATTATACATGATTCACTGCACCTTCGCGAACTAATGTTTCCCGCTGACAAAGTTGAAAGATTATATTGAAACATTTGCTAAGTCTATTGCTAGGCAAATTGATTCACTGTGTCGTGTCGGACAGTTTTTTCTCGTCAGAATCTATCTTGAATATTTATAAGTCTACCATGCCTTGAATATCGCTGCCACATCTGGCCTGTTGCTCCTGCTATATTGATAAAATCTAAACAAAAATCCGCAATATTATTGGCTCTAACCTGGAATCTAGACTTCAGTCACTTTTCCACCGTCGTAACGTAGATTCCTTGTGCCTTTTGTATAAATATGTTCATGGTAATTCTTCTGGTGGACTCCCCTCTGTGGTACACAGATTTTATGAATATAACCGCAGTACTAAACTGGCAACAAGTTCTCACCAATTTATGTTTGAATTGGCTAGATGTAACCGTGAGTTCTATGCTATATCTGTTCTGGCTCTCCACTCGTTAAAGATTTCGACAAAATCTAAAAAAGAATCTGCAATGTCATTTGCCCTGATCTGGCAACTCGGTTTTAACCCGTTTTCCACCGCCGAAACGTAGAGTCCCTGTGTCTTTTTTTTTTTTTTTTAAATAAATACTTTCATGGTAATTGTTCTGATGAATCTTTCTCTTTGGTACCTAGACCTTATGAATTCAAGCGTCAAGGTCTCATCATTTTACCATTGAAATGGCTAGATGCAACCGTAAGTTCTATGCTAACAGTTTCTTCTATCGCACTTCTTGCTTGTGGAACTCTTTCAGTTTCTTGCTTTCCAGTCAACATTCATCTTCAAAAATTTCAAGGTAATGTCAATCGTTATCTATTCTTAATTCCTCTTCTTTTGTTATCTTTCTTTAATATATTTTTCTCATACTCAGTAAATTCCTGGCATCGTAGTGCCTTTATTACCTTGTTTGGGGTAAAATGATTACAGTGCCCCCCAAAATCGGCACATTTAAAATGTGAATAACTGAGTAACTACATTTTCCAGGCAAACGAAATTATATAGGTTTAATGTTGAACAACAAAAGATTTCTTTTTATCAAAATTCGAACAGCATATTCAGAGGATGTAGATTTTATAACAGATTTTACAAAGCTTCACAAATGTTCAGTATGTGTACCACCTGCGACACGACACACGTCAACTCGGTAGTCCAGTTCCTGTCAAACACGCTGTAGCATGTCTTGCGTAACATTCTCCAGCGCCTCAGTAATTCTCTGCTTAAGCTTCTTTAAGCTTATAGAAAGAGGTGGCATATAGACGCGTCCTTTCACATAGGCCCCATAGAAAAAAAAAAAAATAGATATCAAATCAGGTGACCATTACAACAGCATATTGTCACTATCTGTGGCTCGCCCCATCCATCTTCCTAGTAGATTCTTACTGAGATAAGTCAGTACAGTCAACTTAATTAGTTTTGATACATTTGTCAAATTTGGAATCACTTGAGCGAGATTAGCTATTTTATTGGACTACAAAATGATGTCAACTTTTTGGCACCCCCCCGTGTATATATATATATATATATATATATATATATAAATGGTGGTATTCGTTTGGAAAAACCTCGGATAGCTCAATTTGCAGTAGAACAAATCGGTACCCGAGGAAAAATAGGGAATAAAAAAAAGAAAGAACTAAGAACATTAAAACAAGACGAAAACAATCGTCCAGTGTTTAAGCTCCAAGTCTAAAGAAAAAAGAAAAAAAAACGAGTAAAAAGACAACTCCGTAAAGTGCTCAATAGTCTAAGTAGAGCAAAACCTAAGATATGTTAGGTATATTATATTATATTATAATATAATATATATGTATCAGTAAATCAACTGTGTCGATGTTCGCATTTCACAGCGTATAAGACCCACATTATTTTCTATGAGAAATAGTTTTAAAAATACTTCATTTATCTTATAGGCTGTCCAGATAAATACCTAATTAAAAAAAAATCAATACCAGATTATATTTTTTGCAAGAAAATATCTGTTCTTTTCTAAATGCATTATTAAGTAATATCATCTCTACTTGTAGCTTGATTTTTCATAAATTGATTTCGGATCTGGCTGTTTTATTTTGATTTCAGGTAAGTTACAGCGGTATTCTCACTTGGAAGTGTTTCTCTTGTCTTAACTGAACAGCCAAGCACCTCGAAAGTAATCCTTCCTATTTTATTATGCATGCCTACGATGACAGGGGCAGATATTTGTGGTTTGACAGTAGATGCTTAACTTTTCAGACAATGATTTTCTCTTGCCTTGTTGCAGACAACAGCTGAGCAGCAACGTGGCAAAATCGTGTCCGATATAAAAGTATGTATGAATGAATTTCTGCATGCAAGAAAAAAGTATTAACGCACTGACATTTATAGACCTTTGTTGAACATTTAGAGAGACCAAACTGGATGTGAACACTGTTAGGCGGTCGGTAATTCGTTTCAGTAGAGGCGACATAGTTGTGTGTGACAAGTAGTGGTCTTTTCTAGCTGTTAACCTCTGAAAGCGTTACTGTGGCTTCACTGAATATGATTCTCATAGCGAGTGCTGCATTTGTGTCGGACTAAGCTGTGGTTGGTTTTCAGATATCTGCCGTTCATTTGTTGTCATAATTGTAGAAGTCAAGTGACTTACCTGCCAACATGGCTGCCTTCTTCTGTTTCCTTGTAATTATTTATTGTACTATGTACAAATGTGGTACAAGGCCAAAATGGGGAAAGGATGGTCATCTTCTGTCTTAACTTTAAACTTAGCCGCAATCACTGACCCAAACATACAAACAATGTTCCTTTCACCAAAATGACGCATCCATTACATACCATTCTTACTACATCCACCAAAATGCCTCAGAGACTCTATGAAGTTCTAACTAGTCCCCATATATACAATTCATTGTCTGTGGGGGGAGGGGAATAAAATAACATCTAAAAACCCCAATGAATATTTACAATGAATAAAAATCTATATACAAGAAACTAAACAAAAATATTGTTAGTAGAAAACCCCCCACAGCCCTAACTGTGGTAGAAACATCAGTTAACTGGACGAAATCAATGCGGGACTTGAAAAAAATAAAAATAAAACATTCGTACAATCCATGCACTCGCTACAAACACACACTCAATCAGACACAACAACAAATACGAAAGACACACTCGAAACGAAAGGCACCGACCAGAGAACTGATATCACTAACCACCTAACGATGGGAGGGATGGGGAATTAAACAAAAGAAAAAATAGGGTCAGAAATAAAAGGGGGCCAATGAGCATACACACCCTAGCTAAGTTAAACTGAAAAAAAAGAAAAAGGTAACTAAAACAAAACCGACCTAAACTAACCTATACATGGGAGGGGTTGCCAATGTTCACCCCAGCAGTCCCAAAATTCTTAAAGCCTAACCGGCATCAAAAAGCCACTCCAAGTCAGCACCTTCCACTCTGCAGAGACGCGCAAGACTTACCCACCTTTCGCTAAATTCCAGTGGATGGAGTCGCTTCCTTTCCGTCCTGATCTTGACTTTAAGCTGATGCTTAAAGAACAAGATCAGTTGGGAAGAGGTAAACTTCTCGTCCCCATGAAATTCCTTCTGCCGCGTCGTCCATATCACGACTCGCATAACCCCCAGTAAGCAAAGGAACACATAGTGCTCAGCCTTAGTCAACGGCGGTACTATATTGCTACAGACGGAACTGGCCTCGAGGACAAAGAACTTTCCGCGCAGCATGCGAATCATGAGATCTTCAACGAACTTGCACAACGGAGCTACGACACTACAATGAAAGAAGGCGTGACCTAGGGTCTCCACCTCCCCACTGCAGCGAACGCAGTTTGGTGACCCAGAGGGCCCTTTGAATCACCAGCCAGGTGAGTGATGCCTCAGGGTTAGTAAGACATTTCAACCCGGGCGCCCAAGGCCATATGCAGCGAGCCTCCCGCTTCGTCAGACCGAGCTCGCCAATCAGATCATCTTGAACGTTCCCCCTAACTAACACCTGATATAATGCCTTACGAGACAACGGCTGGACGTCGGAGAGGCCATCCTTTGCCCGTAAGAGTCGCTTGAGGGCCATCCGACATTTACGATAGAAAGAGCCCTCGCCTCGAGGATTACGGCCGGCCGCCTCCTCACACGAGCGCACATTTCTCAAGGATGGAAAATGTTTATGGACGTCTTCCTTCCAGAATTCGCCGTTCTCATCCAGTTGCATACACATCCGGTCTAGATAAGTAATGCGAAGCGTATGTCGACGAGTCTCAACGCAAGGGACCCCCAGACCGCCATCAGAGGGATGGAGGTAACAGATCTCGCGACTAACCATGGCGGCCCTGCCTCCCCACAAGGAGAACAAGAGCCTTACTAAATCCAATAAAGTGTTAGACGGGAGTGGAAGCACGGAGAGTCGGTAAAGGAGAATCGGGTAGATGTGCGAGGCACATACTTCCGCTCTCCCCTTCAAGGAAAGATTCCTCCGAGTCCACAGACGTACTGCGAGCTCGGCCTTCTCTTGCATCTCCGACCAATTCATTTCCAACAAGAGGTCGGGACTGAACCAGACGCCGAGTATCTTGACCGGCCCGTCCGTCCAGAGGAAAGATCCGGGAAGAGAAACTCCCCTCCACGAACCCAACCGCAAGCCGACAGAGTTATCGCGGTTGATCTTGGCCCCTGTCACCATCTCATAACCCTTGATTTCTTTGCCAACTTCGTTAATTTCGGCCCTACTCGACACCAGAACCGAAACGTCATCAGCATTTTTTAGGTACTTTGTCTTCTTTACCTTAATTATGTAGACGCTTGTTGAGGAAATGTTAGACAACAACCAATAAATTTTTAATTTATTATAGGTTATGTATTTTATAAGATAACCAAAAAAAGTCCTTGCTGGGTTTTTTTACGTTGTGTGAGAAGAAGTGATCACTGATACGCAAATGAGTGCGTCACGTGCCGGGAAAGTGATGTAGGTAGTGCATTGCTCTTGACCAACGTATGTGCGTTGAGCAGTCATAGCTCGAGCAGTGACAAGGAAACAGTAATGTCGAAGCGCCTCGTTTGGGGCATTGATTCTAGAAATTCAATTCGGTAAATATAACCATTTGCAGTGGCCGGCTAGAGGAGAACCTGTGCTGAGCTTGGTGAACCCTTCCAGGTTTCTGATGAAACAATCAGACTTCACCTGAGCCGAATAGGAAAGACGTACAAGTTGAGCAAGTGGGTACCCCACACGCTGTCGAAAGCCAACAAGCAACAACGAGTAACATTTATTTTTTCAAAAGCATATAACTGGTAATATTTTTTATAAGAATAATTATATAACATTCGAAAAAAAAAAAAAAATAGATGATCAAAAACATCAGAACGATTAAATAAATCCATAAAATTTAATAATTATTTTGCATTATTGAAAATTTGTTATGGTAAGAATATAAAATAGGGTATTTTACTAAATTACACCGACTCTTTACTGGCTCTTGCATTGTAAACATGGCGAAAAAAATCTGTGGCATCATTAGAACTTAGAAAACTGATAGTCAAGTTACGTAATGAAGATAAACCCTCGATTGGGGATATTTCAAAGACTGTGGGGAAAGTTTTATTCATAGTATTTTAAGAAAACTTGAGGAAACTGGGTCACGTGAAGCCAAGAAACCACCTGGCAGGCCTAGGAAAACTACTGCAAGTGAAGACAGATGGATTGGTAACGAATCAAAAAAAGGATCAATTTGCGACAGCAACCGCTATCTCTAAAAGACCTAATGCTAACCTTGGCATTAAAATATCAAGGCACACTATTTCCCGAAGACTTAATGAAATAAATCTGAACACTCGAGTAGCCTCTATGAAGCCTTACGTTTCTAAAAAGAATCAAATGAGCCGATTGAAATTTGCCACTGAACACATCATATGGGCAGAAGAACAGTGGGATTGTGTTCATTTCAGCGATGAGTCAGAGTTTAACCTGTTCGGTTGTGATGGGAAAAGGTTCGTTCAAAGCAGTCCTAAGGAACAATATTTGCCTCAGTGCACTAAAAGCAGCATTAAATTTGGAGGAGGAAGTGTGATGGTGTTTGGCATGATTTCACCTGCTGGTACGGGACCTCTTGTTAGGCTACATGGTAAAATTAACACAACTGTATACAAAGAGTTATTGAAGAAACATGCTGTACCTAATTTGAGAACTGCAATTAATCAACCAGCTGTATTTATGCAAGATAACACGCGATGTCACACAGCGAAGTCTGTTAAAACATTTCTTTTTGAGGAAGATTTTACTGTTATGGAGTGGCCTGCTCAAAAGCCCAGACATGAATCCTATTGAGAATGTTTGGAAGTTACTAAATGAAAGATCTAAGGAAAAGAATCCAACAAATGTCGAAGAACTATGGACTAATTTGAAAGGAGAATAGGAGAAAATATCCGTTAATGAATGCAAGACATTAATTTGCTCATGTAGCAAAAGATGTCAAGCTTTTATTGAAAGTAAAGGTCTACACATCAATTACTAATGAATTATGAACGCTATTTTCATTTGGATATGATGTATCCATTATAATAATATGATTTTGTTAATCGTTCTGATGTTTTTGACCATCTATTTTTTTCGAATGTTATATAATTATTCTTATAACTTTATCAAAATAAGTTTATTGGGCTTTATATTTTGAAATTATATAATTTACCTTTATATAATTTGTCAAAATGATTAGAAAGAAGTAAATCTATATTTTTTAAGGTTTTATTGAAATTTTATTTAAGTTTCCACATGTCCTCCATCATTAGCAATACACAAGGTAATACGATTTTGAAGTTCACGGAAAACATTTGCCAACTGATTTACAGTCATGCCTGAAATCACATTAGTTATTTTAGCTATACTTAAAACTAAGTACATTAAACTTTAAAGTTTTTTATAGATTATTTCTATCGCAAATACAAATAAAGTTATAAATCTTTTAAAGTGTACACGAATTTTAGGGACACCCTGTATATTAACAACTATTAGTAATACTAGTAAAATAGAACATTCATAGCAAAACTAATGTACTCGTGTCCTTAATGACAGCATTTTTTACAAAGTTTTAATAGTGACACTCTTGAAACAATGTATTGAGTTTCAATAAACTGAAGATAAAGAATTCGCAAATAAAACAGACGCCAATTAATTGTTTAATTAATCCGTTCCTTTTAAATTTTTAAACGTTCAGTGGTATCTATGGTTCATTAATTACTTCTGGTATTATATAAATAGCTTTTTACTAAATATCTTTTCATGTTAAAAATTGTATGTGCTTAATATAACAGTGAAATAGATATATCTCTCGGAAGAAAAGGTTTACCAACAAAAAGACAAAAACGACGATAACAAAGTCTATTTCAAAACCAAATTGAAGCAAGACGATCTCATAACAGACTAAAGGTATCTGAGTGCTTTACATGAAAGGTTTGAACAAATCAGACTACAATCTAAGAAATGTATGAGCAAAGGAAATTATTAAAACGGTTCATTTTGTTCGGGAACTAATTTTGTCTAAATGCAGATAAAACTTATTTGTATACATTATTAAAACGATCAAGGGAGTAATTATTCATAAATTTACTAACTTGATTTACTTCCCTTCCCACTACAGATGGGGGGGGAATATAACGATAAAGGAAATTGATAATTATTATATGGTTTGATAGTGTGATATAAATTATGTCATAGAAGATTTGTTCTTAACGTCGATCTTAGTAACCTATGAATATGATTTCTTCTTACTAATTTGAAGACATTCATCTTTTTAGTTTATGGTTCCTCTTTGGAAAATCAAAAAAATGATGCCAGCATCACTTCTCTTGTTCTCTGAGAGTTATTAAACCTTTCTGTTTTTATAAATTTATAATTTATATAGTTTTTGTAAATTAAGTCAAATAAGAGAAACAATATTAACTGATACTAAAATATTAACGGAGAGAAAATTTGAATTATGTTCTTTAAGTTCAAGAAAAATGGAAGTGACTTTATATTCAGCCAATGAGACGCTCTCTAGTGATTTAAATAGTCAATGATTGAAGGACTATCATTCAACTTTACTGTATAAAATTGACTTTAACAATTAGGGGAAATTTTGATTCATTTTTTACGGCTTATCAACCCTTTGAAGGTTATGCTAAGCCAGAAAATTGCAAAAAAATTTATTTTTATTTTAGGTAATTATTTACTGATAAAGTCTAAATAATTAACCCCTATCTGTGCGGAGAAAAGGTGGATTCATATATTTCCCAAACGTATTTGCTCACAAGTAAATATAACGGACCCAACTTGAATTGGAACTCAGATCTCCGATTAACAATTCCGAACCATTATCCATTACGCTACCTGCACATCCAAACTTACAGAACCTGGTATTTCCAAGCGGTTACCCATATAGGTACTGACCAGGTTTGATGTTGCTTAGTTTTGGTGACCGTACAGGAACGGGTGTTTCAACGTGATATGACCGTAGACCTGATGTGGGGAGAGTATTCAATATCTGTTGCATAGCGTTTGTAATATGGTCTGATGATCGCTTAAGACGGGAAACAGCCAGTCACGAACGACTGTTGAATGCTATGTCCAAACTGTTTATATCTTCGGTGTATTATATATATATTATATATATATATATATATATATATATAGATAAAAATGACAATAAGAAAAATAGTAATTGCTGACGCGTTTCGTCCAATGTGGACTTTATCAAAGCAAAATACGAAACGCGTCAGCAATTACTAGTTTTCCTATTGTCATTTTTATTCATAAATATTATCTTCTCTACTGGTTAAATCGGAGAAATTTTCATATATATATATATATATATATATATATATATATATATATATATATATTAGTGTAACTTCGGTTCTCGAACGTTTCACATGTCGAACAAATCGGTATTAGAGATGAAAATGCCTCAAACAAAATTTCTGTTCTCGAAAAAAATTGCCGAACGGAATCATTTCTTAGTCGACCGCCATTTTGTATACATTCGTGTGTTGTGTTGTGTTTTCTCTTCCAATTTTATTGTACTGTGCATTTTATTCTCTTTATTAGTTCTCAGTCATGATTCCAAAGACTGCTAACAGTGATATTGGTAAAGGAAAAAGAAAAGTTGAGAGAAAAACAACTGTTGATGGTATTGTCTCTTCCTACTCATTTTAGTATGGCAAAAATCAACAATCTATACTATTCTTATAAATAAAGAGATTATCATATCTTTCCTTCCCTTTTCCAAACAATAACATCTCTCTCCTTCCTCTTCCTCCATCAACTCTCCTACATGCAGGTAAAGTAAAATTGAAGTGTTCGTCTATATTTTATCTGATTAGTATTTTCTTTTCTTAGATTTAAGGATTTTCATTAGTTTTGTGTATAAACTTGTGCAGAAAGTATTGTTGTTAAAGTTTAAATAAGCAATCATCTTGGGACAAGGAACGGATTTTACATCGATTCCTATTGGGAAAATATTTTCGGTTTACGAAACATTTCGTGTTACGAACGAGCTTCAGGAACGAAATAAATTCATGAACAGAGGTTCCACTGTGTATATATATATATATATATATATATATAAAATGTGTGTGTGTGAGTGAAATGTTTGTCAGATGATTGACGGTAACTTCAGCATCCAAAATTTCGTGGACGCATCAGTCCATCCACTCGTCAGGGGGTATCAGCAATTGACTGCTGATACTTCTCGATTTTTTTATATACACTTATTGGTGCAAATTTTTTTTTCATAGTCTGTGTGTGTACGAATACGCACACACACACCTATGAAAAAGTTGTAACTTGGCGCTGTAGATACTTGGGAATGAAATGCAACATATACAAACGAAACCAATCAATACAAAGTTACTTTCGTATTTTCTCCTTCAAAAACAACTATTTTTCGTTTTACTTATTTTTATTTGTTGTCATTACTTCCAATCTTTAAAGAAATCAGCTCATAAATAAATCCGAAGAGCCCTAATTGTTTTTCCCGACAACTAACGATCTTTAGTCGTTGGTGCTTCCAGTTTCACCTTTTCAAATGTTAGCTTTGCACATGGAGCCCTCCCACACCGAGAAGTTCAGCTCTTAGTTCTGAAAAAGAAAAAGAAAAAAAAAAAAAAAAGAAACACCAGCCAGATCGTGTAGAAAATCGAAACAAATTCTAACCTGCTCTATCTAATCTCAAAGACGGAGAGGTGGTGAATAGTTTCGGAAATCCTATTTTTACCTTGAGGGCGACATTTTTCCTGTTGGATCACAAGAACTAGAACGGAAATTACCAAAAACTGTCGACATCTCGCCGACTGAAGTCGGATTTGTCCTTTTTCATTTAATGTGCATATATATATATATATATATATATATAGTTCAGTAGTTCATTACTTAGAATTGAACAGCCTGTCTACCTGCACATATTATTTGATTATATTCGTAAGAATCGAATGCCACAAATTCTCCAAAAGACACTCAAGTTTTGAATTCAGAGTTTTTGTTCTCACAGACTAGTTGCCAACCAAGGCTATAAAATAGTCTTTTCTGCTATTTATCCATGGAGGGGCGGTGCAGAAGAGATGGATTAATACATTTCCAGAAAGTATTCGTGCGAAAATGAATGTAACGAACACGGCTTTCCGTTTTCTCATTCCGAGCCGCCATTCGTGGTGGGTATATAGGTTATAAATATATTTATAAGAGAAGAGTGCTTAATATCGGTGATAGAGTTATCTATTTAGAGCATGGTTTGAAGATAGTTTGACTAGTGAAACTGATAGTCACCATGCAGTGTTGATTCCTATATCCGCACTGTCTATAAGACAGTAATACGTCTTGTTTCTTCGTGTTTCAATCAGGCACACATATTCATGATGGTTTATATTTAAATTAGCATCATGCAGAATTAAAATAATAGCGAAAACAGTTGTCTTTCTTTTGGTTACAGCTTATTGTCTTGACTAACCAGTACAGTTTTTAATGTTACAACTCTCGTGTCGGTTTTTTTTTTCTTTTAGAAAATCTAATGAAAGAGAAAAGAGGGTCTTCCGTACGTGTTTTTATTTTCAGACTACTCAACTATTCCAGTATAACTGATGAATGTAATATACTGTTAGATTATTAGATCTTACACCTGACCTCAGGTGGAACTAGTGCGTCGCTAAAGAAGCAGAAAAAGTAGTCATCTCCCTGTACCGCTCCAGTAAGGACCTGTCTCCTTATGCTATTCTCTACCTTTACAAAAACCAGATCAGGCCGAGCGCTGTTATATTTGGGCGGGAGCTATCCAGTCTTTCCTTTTCAGTCTCGACAGAGTTCAAAAACATCTCCAACTCTCACAGACGGGATCTGCTAAGCCTCACACTGCTCTATTTCTAATTCCATGGAAAGTGCTCGGACGAAGTACATTCCTTGCTACCCCAGTCCTATCCTTCATGGTTAGGATCTACCATGCCACTTACATTTTAGCAAACCACCCACATTTCCTCCATATTCCATCGGTGAGAAGTATGTTCCACTCGAACAGAATAAACCACTGCTCTGGAGAGTAGACTCCCAAGAGGATGTTTCCCCGAACGCTACAATCTCAACCTGTTTAACTCTAGGGTTAACTGTTATCTTCCCCATATATCCGTATAAACGACCTTTTCAGGTAACCTTCTACATCTAGTGAACTCCACACCCAAAGCAAAGATATGTAAACATTTACTTGTCATATCCCGAAAGTAAATATTTCAAATTTGTTTTATTCTCAAAAAGAGATGCTTTTATTTCTCGTCTCGACTGAGTTGAAAAGCATCTCCAAGTCCTTATGGGTGACAAATTATTTCCCACCCTCCAAACTCTCTCTCTCAGAAGCAAGATGTACCAAACCTCTCACTGCTCTATCGCAACTTACATTGTGACAAACCGCCCACATTTCCCCTGTATTCCATCGGTGAGAGATATGTTCCATTCGAACAGCTTCTTTCCATGAACCACTGCTCTGGAGATCAGACTCCCAAGAGGATGTTTCCCCGATTGCTACAATGTTAACCTATTCAAATCTAGGGTTGACCGTTATCTTCCCCCACATATCCGTATAAACGGACTGTTAATGTAACCCTCTACTTCTAGTGAGCTCCGGGTTTTGTACAAAGCGAACGTTACTGTAAAAATAAAAAAAATATCATTGTGTGTTAAATTATAAGAATTTAAACGAGTTTGGTATATCTTTAAACACAGATCCACACCCAAAGCACAAAGATATGTAAACATTTACTTGTTGTCATATCCCGAAAGTAAATATTTCAAATTTGTTTTATTCTCAAAAAGAGATGCTTTTATTTTGACAAATATGTTAAGAAAAATATTCGTGGCATGAAACCAAAGATTCTCAACCTGAGCAATAACGTCCCTTTGGTGGTGGCCTATGAACTCTCAAGAGAATTGGGAGAAACGCTATTTTTAATATTAACAGGCTAATAAGCTGATTAAAGCTTTGAGGCTTGGATTGGAACACATGAATGTTTTAAATATACGCATTTGCTTATGTTTTTGCTTTTCTATTGTTCATTCAATACAAGTCAAAACGCCACTCAAGAGATGTTTACTGAATGAGGTTGATTGTAAAAGCGTAAAGAAAGAAATACGTGCCTGTGATGAGGATATGCAGAATAGATAACGGTTAATTCTGGACTTGATGAGGCAAAGTAACAGATCCGAGTGTAACTTCCTCCTTACAAATGGAATACGAAGGGAATAAAGTTGAGTTGACCTTGTGTATGTGTTATACCGTACCTAGGGACTATAATAGACATGTCCCAATCCTCAAAAATACAGTGGAACATACTTTCTGCGGAGAATTCACCATTAGCAGATTCACTGTGCAATTCACTTCCCGGTGTGCTTGTCAAACTCTCTGCCTCCGGTCATAGAGGAACCCAAACGAGGCGATGTCGAAGGGCATAGTCTCGTCTGGGGAGGTAGACAGCTACCCGACTCCGTGTATACGGGTGTCTACATGGAATTTTTGCCCGAGCCTACGGGATCCGTTCACCCCTCATTAAATTCGTCTTTGTACCACATCTGACCCTTATGGGGAGGTTAATAAATATCTTCACCACTAGGAGTGGATTACTTACTACACGCTGCTGGCGAATCTCGTATGTTGTTAATGTTATGAAGATTCAGTCAGTTATGTACTATGTGTGATAAACGCTTGAGGAGGCAGATTTTTTTTCCCGCAGTAGGTTGCTATTTGCTTCTGCGGGAGACTAGTTGCTATCCAAGGCTATAAAACCCGGTCTGTCCTACTATTTACCCATAGCTGGTTGGGAGAAGAAGAGGATTCATACCTTTCCCAAGGGTATTAGCAGAGAAGTGAATATAATGGATTCGACTGGAAGAAGATTACCGTTCCATTTCCAACCTTCCTTATGGTTTTTCTTATTCAATAACCTTTTTCTAGGTTACGACAGTATGTGACATAGTGGGTCTTATATCTATTAAAGAGGTTTTAGATATTAAAACACACCATTTTTACGCTGGCATATTCGAACTACCAGCTACACTATTCTCATGCTTACGGATTATTATTAAGTAAAACCTGTAAATGGTTTAACTCTGCAGTTAACTGGATGCCAGGTATCAGAAAAAGATACAGTAGTCTCCTTATCCGCGGTATCAGTGATTTTCCAAACCTAGCTTAGATGTGGTACAAGGTGAAATGTAGGGGGAATTCACTATTCAGTCGTGTTCTAGCGAGACAAGCATGGTTAGCCATTACACCATATAAATGTCAATGAAACATACAATTATATTTTTCAATTCTTTCTTTCAGGTGACAATCCAAAAAATGTGTAGTTGACCAAACTGAAATTGCCTACACACTCAAATAATGGGAGTTTGCCGGATACTTACGATTGCTATACGCGCCTGGGTGGGAGCAAAACCTTAGAAGCTGAAGTCCGGTATTTTCTATGGTCTATGGTGACCGCTGCTTGGCTTTCGCCCGCTACAGCTAACTTCCGGTGATTGACGAAACGGAAACACGTGACATTAACTCCGGGGCATTAATTCTGCTCCAGTTACCAGAGCGATATTAATGTAGGAGACGCCAGCCCGCGCAAATATCTTTAAGTGTGTGTGTGTGTGTGTGTGTGTGTGTGTGTGTGTGTGTGTGTGTGTGTGTGTGTGGGTGGCGGGGGGGGGGGCGTTGGCGGATAGGTTTAGAAAACGTTAAGAACCATTGCCTTAAACTTTTAATGGCCGTTGCAAAATTTGACGACTATCAATATAAATTGCTAAGTCGTGAATTGTATCTTAACAGGACGTGTATGCACGTTGTAATTTAGGTTTTTCCATGTATATTATCAGCAAAAACAAATTCCATTTTAAAAGAGAATGGGATTAAAGGTTCTCCAAATACATGTTCCACTGGTGGAACAACGGGCAGTAAAAGCTTAAACCGACGACTTGAATTGTCATCTGGGGTAACTCTCAAATGAATAAAGGAAAATTTAAAAATTTGAGTATAGAAATGGCCACACCGTAGAAAATCGTTTAGTTCCATAATGAAACCGTTTCAATTTCCCTTTGCATTTGCCTACATGAAGCTGAACGTGTTCAGCGCGATCACGTTAGCTGAATTCTGAACGAAGCAATGAGAGTTTCGACACATCAATATATTTTTTTTTTGTCTATGCCTTACCGCGAGAAATTCCGACGTTATATTGTTAGAATACATTCCGTCTAGAAAAGAATGTTTCTTTTTTTTCAGAGGTAGACAGTACTCAGCATTTCTGAAATTTAAAATCACGTTAAGTACGAACCAAAAGTTCGGGGAGCAAAAGTTTTTTAAAAAGTTTATCTACAGAGTAATTTAGCAAATGAACAGACCAACTTGCAAATTAAAAATTGGAGATACCAAAATCTAACAGACAGTTTAAATTTAAATATCTGGCAACTGTTTTAACAGAAGACGGAAAGTTCGACACCGAAATCCGAAGGTGCATTGGATTAACGAAAGATGCCTTCCAAAAGCTAAGCAAATTATAAAGAAACAGGAAAATTTCGTTAGACGCTAAGAAAAGATAGCGAAGTTGCAGTTTGATATAAATCCCCTTTTATGGCAGTGAATGATGGACAATCTCTTCACTGATGAAGAGACTTGAAGCAACATCAATGTCGTTCTACAGATGGATGCTAAGAATACTGTGGACCGAACATGCGAGTAACGACGAAGTTTTAGAGAAAATAGAAACAAAAGAGACACGTACTTAACATCAGAAAGAGAGAGTGGAAACTTCTAGGGTACATAATGAGGAAGGAAGGCTTGGAAAATTTGATACGCACATATTGAAGGCAAAATAGAGAGAGAAACAACGTATAACATAATTAGTGAGCTTAAGTAAATGGATGGCGGAACAGAGTTTAAGAAAGATAATAATTTTAATCTTTTTGTTAAGATCTACAAAGGATAAGTAATAGTGGAGAGCCATTGTCGCTAACCATCTGAAGGGACACGGCATACAGAAAAAGAAGATATACAAAATCAGTCACAATTTAAAGTTTCCTTTATTAGTGTTCCTATGATATGTTGTGGCTGTAAAAATATTACATCATAAGTAATTTACGCTTTTAGAAGGCTATTTTTATGATGAATGTATGGTCGTAAGTATTAATCGTATTATTTATTTAGTGTTCTTACAAAGCAATGAAACGCTATATGCAACGTGTCCGTAAAAAATATTACAACGCAATGAAACACTATTTTTTAAATGAATGTTCACCCAATACAAGGCTCAAGAGCTACTCAAGGTAGGGGGTGGCTGTATGGTCTTATATTAGCATAGGATAGAACAAGCATTAAGTGTATAGAGCTGAAGAAGACTCTAGTAGGAATCGGAAACCCAATCCTAAACAAGAAACAAGGGCTAAACCTCTACTCCTGTTCAAAATTCCGGGGTAGAAACAGGTGCGTAAAATTTTGTGCACTTGTCAATAGGAAAATGTTTTTTTTTTCCATGGCAACTAAAAGCGGCAAACTGTAAGTATTACGCAGGAAAAAAAAAATTGAATCATTTTTTTTTTTTTTACCCCATCTGCCATATTTCCCGGACGTTGCATCAAGCGATTATTATATATTTTTTTGACCGCTACAAAACAACTTAATGGGGTAAGGGGGGAAACGGATTTAGGATATCATGGAAAATTTTTTTTCTCATCAAAATATGCGGAAATTTTACTCAAAAAAATATCGAAGCTGCCTGTTTTTTTTGTTTTGTTTTTTTTAAAAAAAAAAACAAAAAAAAAACACTTCACGTCAAGCAAGACGATAAAATAAATAAGATGCAAGGGGCAACTGGAAGTGAAAGAGAAAAAAAAGACTTTACAGCGAAGAGAAAACAAAGGATAAACCTCTGCTTCTATTTAAAACAAAAATCAGAGAGGAGTATGAACCGGACGGTACGCGAACCTGTCTGCTCCTACTGCGGAAAGAAAAAATAAACAGTAAATAAAATATTAGTTTAGGCGGCGAAGTTAGAAGTGCAGATTTTAGAAAGAGCTGGAAACCTAATTCTAAACGGAAAAGAAGTGATAAACTTCTATTCTTGTTCAAAAGACCGGGGAGGACTGTGAGCCAAACGATAGTGGGAAAATATTCACTAAGTGGTAGCAAATCACTGCAAATGACGGTGAATATACAAAGTGGTCCGAAAGTTTTGTCACCCCAACATAGTATAATTTTCTACTTCAGATGGCTGACACAAGCTTCTACACGAAAATAATGGTGCTATATAAAGACCTTCTCGATGTGTGACAGTGTCAATGAAAGTGAATAAACTGAATCCAGTACATGTGCTTTGTATTACTGGTTCTTCTATTGTCCTCATTACTTTTTAGTAGAGAGTTAGAAAGGTGACAAGACTTTCAGACCACCCTGTATAATTAAATAAAAATGTAATTTTATTTTATTTTTAAGAATAAACTTAACCAAAATCGAAAATTATTAATGACTCAACCTAATCAATTGACATTCAATATCTTCAATATTTCATTTCAAAATAAAAAGTAAAGTCATCAGGCTGATCAATCATCTGTCAAGTTGCTGCGCATATCTCATGGGACATTTTACAAAATGATTTCAGTTTATAAAGCAACTTTTTTTTTTTTTTTTTAGAAAGCTGTTTTCATTCTGACGTTCTCTAGTCTCGTCGAAAACTAGTTCAGGAATAGTTATTCAAGCTAATAGGGACGTTTAATAAAAGCCAAAAGGCTTCAACGTCACCTATAATTCGAGTGATGTTAAGTCGCATTGGTGGATCTGTTTGAAGCTCCTCATCTAAACTGTCTTTTCACTTCAACTGTGTTTTCACACTTCAAGGAACATTTTAGAATGAATTTCCTTTGTTCAAAGCTTAGTTTAGTCTGTAATCATTAATTCTAATAAGTTCAATTTGAAAAGAAAAAAAATCGATTAAGCTATCAGCCTTTAAAGTATGTATACATTCGTTCAACACACACACGCCTACATATATATATGCGTGTGTGTGTATGTGCTTTTGTTGAAAACATGGATTAAATTCGACAAAATGTTTAAATAATAAGCAGAAAAGCCTTTATAAATGAGATGTTTCGCTAGTAAACTTCATCAGAAATTTTTGATGAAACTAAAGAAATACTTACATATGTAATTAATTCAGTCTTTCCTTGACGTACATCAAACTTAGTACAACAGATAACGAAAAATGAAAAAAACGACATTCAGTTGCTGAAATTTACTGACTAATGGACTGAACAATTACAAAACGTCAGCTAAATGATATTTTATTTGTATAAATCTATATATCTTTATTTTCACCCGAAATTAAAGCAACGATACGAAGTTTAGAACGGCTCGTGATCAAACATAATAGACATTCATTGTCTGTTATATAATGATTTATACAAATAAAATGTCATTTAGCTGATTGATGTTGCAATCAACACTTCGATTCTAGAGTTTCGTAGACGACCCATTTTGTAATTTCTGGAAGTGTGAAAAATCAGTTGAAGGGTAAAGACAGGTTAGGTGGGGAGTTTCAATCAAATCCACCAATGCGGTTGCCATCACTCGAATTAGAGATAAGTTTGAAGCCGATGGAACTGTTCAGAATGTCCACGAGAAGCGTTCCGGAAGACCACGGACATCGACTCGCCCCACAAAGCAAGAAAAGGTACTGGAAACGTATCACCTAAGTCCAAGAAAATCTGTGCAGTAAGCGAGTCGTGAGGTAGATATTTTAAAATCCTCTGTCATACACATTTTGAAGCAATGTCAATAGAAAAGTTTCGTTCCAAGATTAGTTCATGCTATTAATGACGATGATCCAGAACAAAGAGTGGAATATTGCGAGTGGTATGCTTTATGGCGATTCACGGGTTATATAAATCTCGGACCTCCATTCTTTCATTTTCGTTCAAGTTTTCTGAAGATTGTGTGAGAGCGTGAAACTCGGGTTATGACTGAAACCATCCTTTCATAGGATTTTACGCGTTTTTTGCACAGTCTAGGCAATTTAAGCTTCGTGTAATTTATTTAGTAGGTAAGTTTACCTTTTTCCTCTTTTTTTTTTCAGTATTTTTGACTATACTCGAGATTTTATCTGGATAAGAGTTTTAGGTTTTGACAATTTGTCCGTTGGTTCCATGTATGTTTTTTCTTTTTCTTTATATATATATATATATATATATATATATTATATATATATATATATATATATAGTGTGTATTTAAAATTTAAATTAACAATAGCAAGCATTTCATAAATAAAAAACATTTTAAATTTTTTTATTAAAAGTACTCATGTTTTTGCATAAAGGTCCATCAGTTTGGCATTAAACATATCTAAGTTTTTAATAAATGTACTTTGGTCTTTAATTAAGGACCTTTTGGCTTTTATTAAACGTCCCTACTAGCTTGAATAACTGTTCCTGAATTAGTTTTCGACGAGACTAGAGAACGTCAAAATGAAAACAGATTTCTAAAATAAAAAAAAATAAAAAAAAAAGTTGCTTTATAAACTGAAATCATTTTGTAAAATGTCCCATGAGATATGCGCAGCAACTTGACAGATGATTGATCAGCCTGATGACTTTACTTTTTATTTTGAAATGAAATATTGAAGATATTGAATGTCAATTGATTAGGTTGAGTCATTAATAATTTTCGATTTTGGTTAAGTTTATTCTTAAAAATAAAATAAAATTACATTTTTATTTAATTATACAGGGTGGTCTGAAAGTCTTGTCACCTTTCTAACTCTCTACTAAAAAGTAATGAGGACAATAGAAGAACCAGTAATACAAAGCACATGTACTGGATTCAGTTTATTCACTTTCATTGACACTGTCACGCATCGAGAAGGTCTTTATATAGCACCATTATTTTCGTGCAGAAGCTTGTGTCAGCCATCTGAAGTAGAAAATTATACTATGTTGGGGTGACAAAACTTTCGGACCACTTTGTATATTCACCGTCATTTGCAGTGATTTGCTACCACTTTGTGAATATTTGCAGTGATTTTTTTACACTTATTTAATAGGTTCACCTATCGTTTGGCTTACACTCCTCCCCGGTCTTTTGAACAAGAGTAGAAATTTATCACTTCTTTCCCGTTTAGAATTAGGTTTCCAGCTCTTTCTAAAATCTGCACTTCTAACTTCGCCACCTAAACTAATATTTTATTTACTGTTTCATTAATTTTTTTTTTAGGTCACTGAACAGCAGAATAAAAAATATCCAAATGTTGGACAATTTTTGCATTTATTTTCACCCGAAATTAAAGAAGCAACAATACGAAGTTTAGAACGGCTCATGATCAAACATAACAGACATTCATTGTCTGTTATATTTAACAATGTTTGAATAATGATCTGTTGCCCCAACACATACACTTTATATATATATATTTATATATATTATATAAACCGACAAGTGGAAAAAATATTCGTAGCCGATAAATGTTGGATTTATTTTTTTTTTTTGCGCGTGAGAACGTCCATGAATATCCACCGGTTGGTTGAAAGGTCAGTCAAAACAAGTGGAGGACTGACCTTTCAATCATCTCATGAATATTCATGAACGTTCTTAAATTTAAAATAAACCAATTACAACCTTGCTCTTGTATATGATCACGTGCAACAAAATAAATCCCTCATTTGCCTTGGTAAAGTACCTGAGAGGACGAAATGCGTCGAATGAGAATAATTTTTGCCATTTTTTTCCTTTACAGATACGCTATCAGGAAATAATATTTTATATATATATATATATATATATATATATATATATATATATATATATATATAAACCCGGATATAAGAGAGATTTTCTCTGGTCCCAAATTAGAGCCATACTTACCTAAACAAAATAGACCAAACACGGATATAAGAGAAACCCGGATATAAGAGACTTCTTCTCCGGTCCCGACAACTCTCTTATATCCGGGTTACACTGTATAAGGGAAGATAAAGATTTAATTCGATAATGTAATTATTTAAGTAACAAGTAGGAAAACTCTTATAAAATTTGGCACACTTCTCGTTGTAGCATACCTACGAACGATAAAGAGTATGTCCCCATTCATATAAATACAGTAGTAAATACTGTTTGTTGGTCTGTAGTTGGAGATTCGTTTCCAGCTGTGCTGGTCAAACTCTCTAAGCAGAGGGAATCCCCAGATGAGGCTATATCGAAGGGCAGAGTCAGCTACCCGACCCCGTTTTATACGGCGTCTGCGGGGAATTTTTAGCCGAGCCTACGGGCTCGGATACCCCACATTAAATTCGGCATTGTACCACACATCTGAATCATTCACTTGACTCACTTCTACCAATTGACTCGGCTTTCCGAGCCCTTATCACTTACACATCCACAACCTTACGGCTTCTGGTATTTCCAAGCGGTCACTCATCTCGGTACTAACCTGGTTCGACGTTGCTTAACTTCGGTGATCGTACGGGAGCTAGTATTTCGACGTGATATGGCCGTAAGCCCATTTCGCGCTAAGAGACCCTTGAAACCCTAAGAGGCATGTGTACTTAAGTTTTTTCCCCACCTGTTCAGACATCCAGTTTTCCTTTTCTTATCTTTCACAAACCGGCAATTCAGACAGATCGATTCATTCCTCTGTTCTGAGAGAGAGAGAGAGAGAGAGAGAGACGCACACAGTGAGAGAGAAAGAGAGACACTTCCACAGACACAGTGAAAATTAAAGAGAGACATATATACACACACATATACAGTGTGAGACACACACAGTTATACGGAAGAAAGGAATAAAAAAGATAAAAATATTTTATAGATCCTGAATTGTAAATTCCAATACTGAAAGTGTTCGTTAATTTAAAAAAATATATCTAAAAAGTATCTTATGTCAAGTGGAAGAGATTTCCACCTTAAACTTCTCGGTGTTAGACCGTAATTACTACCGATCCTTTATGATTTGGACATTTCACTAACCAAACCCCACCCCCATCTCCTCAATAACGACCATGTTAACATTTGAAAGACAGGCTCGAGGCAATTTCAGTGGTCCTATTTCGATGTTTTTCGGTGCGATTTTTCGCCTGCACTGGTTACACAAACGAACAGTCTGTAACCAGAGACTCTTCCAACTTTCGATTCCCTCGTCATATTTTTCACCCGAACAGTCTTTAATGAGGAGGCCATGCCTAATTTTAACTTATTTTTTCGTTGTTGCATCGAGGAACGGTTATACGGTGCAACTTCCCATATTAGGTTGAAAAACACTTCTTTTTAGAAGTGAGAGAAAGAGAGAGAGAGAGAAGAGAGAAAAGAAGAGAAGAGAGAGAAGAGAAAAAAAGAAGAGAGAGAAGAGAAAAAAAGAAGAGAGAGAAGAGAAAAAAAGAAGAGAGAGAAGAGAAAAAAAGAAGAGAGAGAAGAGAAAAAAGAGAAGAGAAAAGAAAGGAAAAAAAACATGAAAGTAGTAGATTGATAAACAGCTTCCACACAAGAGTAAGAATCAAGAGAATGTGATAAAAATGGTTAGAACTGGTACTTGTCTGTGTTTGTTCGATGCCAGCTGCAATGTCAACATAGCGTCGTATGTGTACTTACTTTAGCTTAGTTTGGTGCAAGACACGTATGGGGCAGCTAGTGAGGATTGTGCTCACTAAACAGGTGAAATGTTTTCAAACCTTGATTCTCTCTCCTAGTTTATTTGTTCACATGGAAACAAGCGTTAGGCATCTAGCGAAATAACAAATAGAGACAACTCGGACATGTGATGTTACAGGTAAAAAGGTTGTGTAGCTGTGGCAGCCATAACACGAACAAGGATTAACACTGACCGTGAAATGATTGTTGACACGAGAAAGGTGAGGCCGTGACACAGAAATAGAAGCTGCTTAAGGTTTCTTCTCGGGCAACAGTAACGTGTGTGTGTGTGTGTGTGTGTGGTGGGGGATAGTATTGTAGAGGCAGAGGAGCTTTCTTGAAAAGGAAATAGAAATTAAATTACCAGTAATATTCTTTCTCTCTTTACTTTCTCACTATCTCTATCTCTTACACTATTTACATTTTTCGGACTATTGTCCTTATCTTTGTCGCCATATTTATTACGTTTCGGCCGTTGTACGCTCCGGCCTTCTTCAGGTGGTTGGAATGTCGAACTGAACCCTTTATTTCGTTCACTGGGGTAGACTGTTCTAATTCCACGTGCCATGTTTGATGGATGTCAGTTATCTCCTGTTAATTCCCCTCTCCAAGTTCTCCACCGCCTTAACCAAGTATTGAACTCGCACTCTTTGGGTCCTGTCACTGGTGTATGTGTATATATATATATATATATATATATATATATATATATATATATATATATATATATATATAACTTAATGACATTAAATTCAATAAATTTGATCTGATATTTTTAGATATTTCAAACGTGGGGTACAAAACGTTAACCCTCATCCTGCCGCTAAATCAGACATTTTAATAATAATTTTTTCTATTTCTATAAACATAAAAACGTATATCTAAATAAATGGCAAATTCTGTCTGTCCGTATGAAACCTCTCCAAGTCGGGCCACACTTGCTCTATATAGACATATTACAGTGTAACCCTGATATAAGAGAGTTGTCGGGGCCGGATAAGAAGTCTCTTATATCCGGTTTTCTCTTATACCCGGGTTTGATCTATTTTGTTTAGGTAAGTATGGCTCTAATTTGGGACCAGATAAAATCTCTCTTATATCCGGGTTTATCTTACATCAAAGTCTCTTATATCCGGGTTACACTGTATACCTTTTTGGAATCGGGACGTTCCCGGAATTGTAAATCTGTTCTTCATCTTGTGCTTGAACATCCACCATTGGGATTTGTGTCTGGATGAGGAGGGGGAAGAGTTACAAATTGAAATTTAAAAATAACTGAGAAAAAAAAAAGTGATTTAAACTTATAGCCTGAATAAGAGTTAAAGTGAATTTTTGCAGTTCCAAGTAATGAACTGAGGAATAAAGTTATTTCTTAAAAAATTATCGCTGTTTTCTAAACCGGAGCAGAGGTTCTGTTAGTTTTGGGCCGTAGGGTTAATTAGCCATCCGCAGAGGTGAGCTTAAAAGCCGCACCCCGTGTAAACTTTTAAGCTAGTTTATAATAAAATAAATCAGCATAAGAATTGTGACTTTATTTCTAAACAATAAAATAAAGAAGTTTCATGTTTATTTTGTTTCAGATTATATTTTTTTTCAAAATGAATAGTTTTGACATGGTTTTTCTTATATTAAATTCATTCAGTTCATTTTTTTTTGTTTTTTGATTATTTCATGTGCTTTCGACTTTCTTTATGGCACTCTTATCTGTAAATTGTGTTCAATGTAGTTTCGATATTGTCAACCAACAATGACACCATTTGAACACCACAGAATCAGTTACTGAGTCTCATATGAACAAGAAACAGTCACCAGTATCGTAAAAGATTGGCGTTCTATCGTTCTGGGGAGTCGCAGTTCCATATCTTTCAGGTAAACGGAAGAGTTCGCATATATAGCTATGGATGAAGCATATCAGCAGAGTTTAGGAAAGTGACAGCTCCATAACGGTGCAGGGTGCCTTTTGTTGGAAGCATCAAAAACCAACAGGGAAACTGGTATTTTTCTTGACAGTTGTGCTTTAAACAAAGTTCATGTTCCAGACCATTTTAGGATTCTGGTGGTGATAGTTTCTTCCGGCAAGTTAAAGTGACACGAAACTAGTTCCAAGTATTCCACCGGTATCCGTGTTCACCAGATTTAAACCCTACTGACTATGTATAGGGCAAATTCTCATTGGCACACCTAATTCTTACTTATGGAAAGCCTTGAAATATGCCTACATATATATTGAACCATAAAACTATTCGTCAATCCCTTCAGTCAGTCGGTAATTCCAAAATTCGACCGAACTGAAATTAAGTACGCACTCAAATCAAGTGAACAGGAAGCTACTTGTCGAATAGTGACGAATATTTATAAATGTACAAGTTATGGCGTTCTTTATTAAAGGCCATCTTATAATGTAACTCTCGCTCAGAGCTGAAGGCCTATCTGAAATCTCGTTTTCCCATGGGAGCAAATATTTTTAGGTTTGCCTTGCGGACGTTCATTGCTGTAGTTGACTTACATTCAAGAAAAAATATGTAATTTTGCACTTGGAATACCTTTAACTTATTTATTTGAAGTATATTTAAGTTTTATTTATTTTATTTCCTTTGGTTTTACTAAATTATTTTGTTTCATTACAAAAATAAACTTTTAGTGCGGAATTCACTAGAAAAAAAAAACATAATTTAAGAAACTTGTTCTTGTTTACTTATAAGTTCATTTAATGGTCTTTTCTATGAAATTTTTATTCATAAAATCAAATCTACTAATGATCAACTGTATTAATTTTTACGTAATCTGTATTTTGGTTACTAACAAATAAAAAAGTAAGTTCAAGTTTGTTTTGTTTTTTTTTTCCTCTTATTAGAAAATGTTAGACAATTTATTCCAAGACAGTTAAATTTATGTTTTGTTTAATTTTTAACAATTTTTTTAAATTATTTATTTTCTTCGATTCTGTTTTTACGCTGCAAAATTTATCTAAAAACCCTATTATTCATTACATAAAGTTAATTTTAATAGAAAAAAGAATCCACATTATTATTAGCCCTGACCTGGCACTTCGGTTTCAGTCACTTTCCCACAGCCGTAACGTATCTTCTCTGGATCTTTTTCTCTCTCTCTCTCTCTATATATATATATATATATTTTCATGGTAATTGTTCTGATTAACTTTCCTCTTTGTTACATCGTAATTCCTTGCATCTTAGTGGCTTTATTGCCTTCCTTGGGGTGAAATGATAAAAAACTGCTTTCATGTAGATAATCCAACGATTTAAATACATGTAATATTTCGTATACCCTTGTTTACGAGGGTGGGGAGTGGTGGATCCAAACCCATACTGAAACTAAAAAGAATCTTCACTCAGTGGAACGATGAAATTTGAGATCGGCCTCCAGTTCTGGGCGAGAGATGCACGGTGAGTTGGCCTTTAGTAAAGAGTGTCATTGTACGAGTTTGAAATATATATATAAAAAAATGTTTATGAATTCGTCATCGTCAAGGTTATAACCCCTGAGAGAATCAGTTTGAACAGGGCTGAAATTATGAGTTCTATGACAGACCAGATATTCACGATATTAATGATTAATGACTAAAAATATATAACATTTTTCATTTTACCTTAACAATCGACATATATAAAACGTGATTTATCTATCGATCTATTTTATAAATATAGTACGAAACATTTATATATTTTTGCTATATTTAAAGTGGATTTTGGCCCAATGTCGAAGATTGGGTGCTTATAGATGTAGACAGTGTGGACTTTGTTAGCATCCTATATTTACACTACCTACCTACATATTTCTTTCTCTCATACATATATTATATATATATATATGTGTGTGTGTGTGTGTGTGTGTGTGTGTGTGTGATTACACAGTTTATATATCTATGTTTGTGTGTTGCGTGCGTATTTTTCCTCCCACTACCATCAAACATCGACATACACAACCATAAATAAATCCAAAATTTCAAAATGAATCAGTTTGTCTGACGATCGCAAAAGGAGTGAAATCCAGGTTTACAAACTCACATCAACACAACTTTATATATATATAATGTGTGTATGTGTATGTGTAAATAAAAAGACAAGAGAAAAACTAAGCGGACACGTTTCGTCTTCCGAGGGACTTTAACAAGGTAAATGTAGGGTTTATTTTGTTGCACGTGTTTATATACAAGAGCAAGGATATCATTGGTTTATCAAGGCTTTTAAATTTGAAAATATATAAAATATTTTAGTGGTTAAACGTATTTTAGTTGACACCTTTTTTATTTTCTTAAACAGCAAAATTGAAATTAAAATCAACCGACCTAGATCAAGTAGTTCAAATAAAAAAAATTAAAAAACAAAACAAAATAAACTGCCCCCCCCCAACTGAAATCGCTACAAATTTGGCCCTGGTATGCCACCCTGATAAAGCAATGCTAGATTTTCTATTTACGCACATTTCTCGTGAGGGTTTCCTCGAATATCTATTTTCAAGCTTCATTTTCATAATCGAAATGTAAAGTATTTCCATTTTTAAATGGATTGTCTTTTTAATCCGACATAGGGGTGAGATAACAAACACAAGAGGTTCAAAAAATTAATACCCACCCCCTTTTATTAATTTTATTAATTTCGCACTGAACTTTTAAATGATTTCCCAATGACATTTTTTGTTAAGACACCCTTTTTAATGAATAGTGAAAAAGTCTCCTGTTTATTAATATATTTCGCATTAGTGTGTGTTTATATATATATATATATATCTTTGTGTGTGTCGGAGATAACTCCTCCTTAATTGTCAAAATTGTTCACTAGGGGACGCTCTCCCTACACTATAAATACTGGGCGATTTCTTGCCTCGTTCTCTTTTTCATTTCTTCATTTTTAGCGAACACATCTACAATGTAAGCTCTCGCAGAAGATTGCTTCTTGCCATTTGTGGGAGATGTCATGAGCATTATACTCACATACACGTACGTACGAACATTCACCAAAATACAAACTGTTTGCGTTCACATACAAACACAAATGTTAATGTCTATGTCCATTGTAAATTTTGTTGTTTAATACATATATTTGTTTATATATATATATATATATATATATATATATATATATATATATTCGTTTTCTTTACACTTCTTTATGGTGGATTCAATCTCTGATTACGCCATGTTCTTGTAGTTAGACCTTTCTCTAGCAGGAATAAACGCGCGTGTTCCTAATTTAACAACACGTAAACCCCGGGTCCGCTATATAAGAAAAAAAAAGACAATAGGGAAACTGTAGTTTTAATCGACGCGTTTCGTACAGTGTGGATTCTTTAAAGTCAAAAAACGAAGTAAATTTACTGAAACAAAGCATCTATTAACAAAACAAAATGTCTTTAGTAAGTAGAATAATTTAAAAAAGCTATTGTATATTCATGTAATCAACAGAAAAATTACGCCAATTACTTTTTATGTTTGAAGAGAATTTATTTCTATATATGAATAATATACATTTGTTAAATCGTTATTTAGGAGGTATCTTTATGCACTAGTCATACATAGAAATAAATTCAACCACAATTTTGATTTTATAAATGCTATACTTATAAAAAAAAGAAAATAATTCACTCAGAAGGAAAATCTTCAAGAGTGCCGCCATTGAATATTATCCAAATATTGATCTACGCCCCGTTTTTTCCCCAATCTCACCTTCCCTAAAAGAATCACTATTCTCCCAAGTCAACATACCCAACAGATATATCAAGAAATCAAAAGGAAACGGTTGAATCCGTCAACACAATACAAACAATAGTTCTATATGTGAAAAAGTTCTCTTCAAACATAAAAAGGTAATTGACGTAATTTTTCAGTTGACTCAATGAATCTGCAATAGCGTTTCTAAATTCTAGTTACCAGCGACATTTTGTTTTTTGTTTATAGATACTTTGTTTCAATAAATTCGTTTCGTTTTTTGCCTTGAAAAAGTCCACGTTTGGCGAAACTGGTCGGCTAAAACTACACGAATTTTTTCTATTGTCTTTTTTCCTTTATATATATTGTATTTTTCTACAGGTTAAGTCTGAGAGTTTATTTCTTTTACATATACAAATATTTCACAGTTATTTAAGCGGAAAGTAGAGCAAAACATACACATAAGTGTATATTTTTAATTTTTGGCACTTATAACAACAGTTTGTGAGAGGAGTTCGCCCGCCATTGAACCACGGCTAGCACCTCGGTTATTTATTTATTAAATTGAACAGGGACATGCAATAAGTATGAGACATCTAGTAGAGACTGGACCTACCACATATACAGTAATGGCCTAAACGATAAGCTTGTTAGCCATTGCACCACTGTGATGTGTCCGAGTATAACGTCGTTTGATATTTGGTTTGTTTGAAATAAACAAGTATTTCACTCTTGCCCCATATCTACATAATTGGTTGGACAAAACTATCAATGAAAATGTCAGAATCGATAGTTCATGACATTTTAGCTCTTCTGTCCCACAATTTCAATAATATCATACACACACTCGCACACACCCCAGAAAAAGGGGATATGAAAGGGTACGTAATGGCAGGCATGTGTAAGATTTAACGACAGCCTCCATTAAGTACTTTTTCAGCTGGTGTGGTGGTTTTATCTAATTTGAAGAATGAATAAATTACTTGTTTTGTTATCAATATCGAAAAAATAAATTTCTGATCACTATTTTCCTTAGTTGAATGTAAGAGAGCTAAGAGAGAGAAGGGAAAGAGAGAGAGCTAAGAGAGAGAAGGGAATGAGAGAGAGCTAAGAGAGAAGGGAAGTGAAAGAGAGAGAGAGAGAGAGAGAAGGGAAGTGAAAGAGAGGAGAGGGAGAGAGAGAGAAGGGAAGGGAAAGAGAAGAGAGAGAAGGGAAGGGAAAGAGAAGAGAGAGAAGGGAAGGGAAAGAGAAGAGAGAGAGAGAAGGGGAGGGAAAGAGAAGAGAGAGAGAGAAGGGGAGGGAAAGAGAAGAGAGAGAGAGAAGGGGAGGGAAAGAGAAGAGAGAGAGAGAAGGGGAGGGAAAGAGAAGAGAGAGAGAGGAGAGAGAGAAGATAAAACAGAGAGAGTGAGAGAGAAGATAAAACAGAGAGAGAAGATAAAACAGAGAGAGAAGATAAAACAGAGAGAGAAGATAAAACAGAGAGAGAAGATAAAACAGAGAGAGAAGAGAAAACAGAGAGAGAGAGTGAGAGAGAAGAGAAAACAGAGAGAGGGAGTGAGAGAGAAGAGAAAACAGAGAGGGAGTGAGAGAGAAGAGAAAACAGAGAGGGAGTGAGAGAGAGAGTGAGAGGGAAGAGAAAACAGAGAGAGAAGAGAAAACAGAGAGAGAAGAGAAAACAGAGAGAGAGAGTGAGAGAGAAGAGAAAACAGAGAGAGAGAAGAGAAAACAGAGAGAGAGAAGAGAAAACAGAGAGAGAGAAGAGAAAACAGAGAGGGAAGAGAAAACAGAGAGAGAGAGAGAGAGAGTGAGAGGGAAGAGAAAACAGAGAGAAGAGAAGAGAGAGAGAAGAGAAAACAGAAAGAGAGAGAGTAAAACCAGAGAGAGAGAGAGTAAAACCAGAGAGAGTGAGAGTAAAACCAGAGAGAGGGAGAGTAAAACCAGAGAGAGGGAGAGTAAAACCAGAGAAAAGAGAGTGAGAGAGAAAACAGAGAAAAGAGAGTGAGAGAGAAAACAGAGAAAAGAGAGTGAGAGAGAAAACAGAGAAAAGAGAGTGAGAGAGAAAACAGAGAAAAGAGAGTGAGAGAGAAAACAGAGAAAAGAGAGTGAGAGAGAAAACACAGAAAAGAGAGTGAGAGAGAAAACACAGAAAAGAGAGAGAGAGAAAACACAGAAAAGAGAGTCAGAGAGAAAACAGAGAGAGTGAGAGAAGAGAAAACAGAGAGAGTGAGAGAAGAGAAAACAGAGAGAGTGAGAGAAGAGAAAACAGAGAGAGAGAGAGAAGAGAAAACAGAGAGAGAGAGAACTGAAAGTGTGTGAGAGAGCGAGAGGAAATAGAAAACAAAGTGTGTGTGAGAGAGAGAGAGAGAGAGAGAGAGAAGAAAAACTGAAAGTGAGCGAGATCTTTCATTATTCCTCTATATGATTAAGTGAAATCGTTTTGTGGATAGTTATTTATTTAGGGCATCCCAAGAATTTGTTGAGCATTCAAACAAAACGTGTCGTTTAAATACCAACCAATCATATTTTTCGATGTAAACTCAATTCTATCATTTATTTTGAATTCCGAAAAAATCACATTGAAGAAAATTACGAGAATCATTCATAATGTAACTCCTATTCCTTAATTACAACAAATTTAAGTTGTGATTTTTCTTTCGTATACTTTTGAATAATATAAAGGAATTATACACAATTCGTGTTGGTTTATGTTAAGTTTCCAAATCATTCTCTAGAAACAAAGAAATTCGATGAAAGTTCATGTGGTATGAAATAATTTAGAATTATGAATGGCTGTTCTGTCACGTGAGCGTGATGTTTTTTCGATAGTATATATATATATATATATATATATATATAATGCATACAAAGTTTACAAAGAGCAAACATTTTAGTATCATTTCAAAGCTAAGCCTTTTAAATACTGAAAGCAATATTTTCGTGATTTTTTAACTTCCGCTCTATAAAAGAAAATCCAATTTCATATATTTTCTGTAATACATGATGAGATTCAGTGGCGTATTTAGGTTAGGACAGGTGGGGCACACGCCTAGGGCGTTACAGAAAGACGGTGCCACTAAGCAGTTTCTAGCAAAATCAGACAAACCATCCTCGAATAAGAAAATAACATTTCGAATGTATAATCTATCTTTGACTAACATGAAAGAGAAAAGCCAGGATTTGGATACTTTTAAACTATTTATATACGTTTTTACATAATATACGAACTTAGCTTGATTCTGTAATAAAAAAAAAAAAAGAAAAAAAAAAGAAAGAAAAGAGAACCTGAAAAACCAAAAATTGATTTTGAGCGGATTAGAAAACCAGTTTGTATCAATGCCACCAAGGACATTGCATTTGTAATTGTCACGTGCCATAAATTCTAAGATTAACGAATTTGATTTGTATTTTTGAGTTTAATGGTAAAATTATCTAAATGATGATGCGAGGGGATAGATTTTTAGAGAAGGACCCAATTTTGGAGTTCGCCGAAAACGTTATTTTCCTCAGGAGATACTCATGAAAAGAGTAAATAAAGCTTCAGTTTCAAATGTCTGGTTTTTATGGGCTTATTTGAAAAATTAAAACCATTCCTGTTTCTTACGTAAATTTGTAATGGGAGTTTAATACAAAGACACTTTATGCTACTGCCCTTGGAAAGGCATGAATCCATCTTCCTTCAATTAGGTGTTAAATAGCAGTATAAACTAAAATCTTTTGCTTTGGTTGGCAACCAGTCTAGGAGAAATAAAATTCCCAATTCAAACCTAAAACGGTGTACTTGGAAACTTCCTGGCACAATGTGTATAATTTTTGTTATCTCCTTATTCCAAAACGGTTTTATCTTCCGGGTTCTCTGCTTGCCATTACTGCTACAATCTGAGGGAGCAGACCAACGGTTCAGTTCTAAGCTGAAATGTTCAGTCTTCATACATGGAAACCGACATTAGAATTCTTGTAAAAATATTATCATCAAGACAAAAATGATTATTGATGAGATATATTCAATAAAAAAAAAAATGATTTTAAAATATTTCTTATTTTTATTTTCGCGTTTAAAAATATTGTTTCTTATCAAGACAAATAAAAACTAATTTAAAACACGTTGAAATAACTTAAAAGTTAATTATTTTTAGGCTTATTTATTGTTTATCGCATCAATGTTATCAAGCAACTTGAGACAGTTCATGAGATAAACATTTTTGGCAAATAATGTTTTGCCTCGGCTACATAGTCTTTGGCAGATGACACCTGTTAGTATCGTAAGGATATCGTTGGGTGTTATTTTTGGCATAGGGTTTTCAGATCAGATAACCCCACTTTCAATCCCTGGTTGTCTCAATTTCCATATTTTGAATCGTTTTTTACTAATTTTTTCTACATATTTAAAAAAAAAATGTTAATTATAATACAATAGACGCATATGACACTGTCCTGATGGCACAGCCAGTCACTTGTGGGCCTTACGTGATACACGCTTAGGCGATCATGTATCTTTCGATACATGACTGACGAGGCAGACTTTTTTTCTCGCAGTAGGTTGCCATTTCTTTCTCCGGTAGATCAGTTGCTATCCAATGCTATAGAACCCGGTCTGTCCTGCTATTTACCCATAGCGGGAGGATTCATACATTTCCCAAGGGTTTTAGCACGTAAGTGATTGTAATTGACTCGATTGGAATTCGAACTCGGCAATCCGATTCCTCAATCCGAGCCGCTATCTATTACTCCACCGTGCCTCCTGCCTCACCAGGAAAAAAAACATTAAAACAACTCTTAGGCAAAGTAGTAAAGGAAAGCAAAAAAAAAAAGGTTTAACCATTAACTGGAAGATTGATTTGTTTTTTTTTTACGGGTTATCAAACTTCTGCAGTTTATTCAAAAATCAGAAAATATTTTTAGATTTTAAGTATTTTTTGGAGATGATGATCTATTGATAGAATCCGCACTTATTAAGCCATAGCTAGGAGAAAAGAAGAGGAGACGGATTCATAACATTCCCAAGGTTATTTTTGCCTAAGTGAATATAACAAACCTGACTGGAATTGAAACTCTGCTGTCTGATTTCCAATTCCGAGCCACAGCGATCGTGCGAGAATCGGTCTTTCAGCGCCATATAGCCGAATGCATAATTGTAAGAATAGCGAGCAGATGGTTGTTAGTAAATGAGACCGCTCATAGTGTGAGTTGCATACTGGGGACGTGAAAATGAAGCCGGTGCAGAAATTTATCTCTGGGTACTATAGTTATGACGAAAGTGCGCAATAAAAAAAAAAAAACAAACTGAAGGAGCGTAAGAAACACAAAAGATGATTTTAGAAACTAAAGAAAGTATTAAGAAAATATAATAAGAAAACAAAGAAAAAAGTACTGAAATACTGTTACCATATCTGGTCTGGTGCTCCTGCTGTATATATTGAGATTCTTGACAAAATCCAAAGAAGGATCTGTAATGTAATTGATCCTGGCGAGTCATTTCGACTTCAGTCACTTTCTCACTGACGTGACGTGTCTTTACTATCTTTTTAACAAAGTAATTTTTTTTCATTTGAACCTGAGCTATTGAAAGTTAGAGAGTTGCGTCCCTTTAATTGTTTTTATCAGTAGAAGCCAAGATGGAGGAATCTGAAAACAGTTGCAGTAATGAAAAATTGAGAATTCAAAATTGAGGGTCCAGATATGACCCAGAATGTTTTTAATTTGCTCACGGAGTCAACCTGATTCTAAAATGGTATGTTATGTCGGCTACAGCCTCTAGGAGTAAAGTTGAAAAAGTGTGAAACAGTGACACACTGACATTTGCATTTATTATATAGAAGTGAGAACATTAGACCTAAGATTAAAAAAATTCTGCCGTCTAATTACAATACAGGTAAGGTAAAAGTCTGGTTTAATTAAAGAAGCAGACAAGTGACATTATGTTTAAGGCTTCAAGTTTCCAGCACCAAATTATCTTACAGTACATAAGGTCTTAAAAGGTGATTAAAAGCAGATCTAGTTACCTGACAGGTGTGTGTTCAGCCCCTGTTGGTTCATTCTTTTGTACCAGACAATTCTTGTCACAATCCTTCTTGCACATTTATAAATCCTATGATTCATCCATGCATTGAATATTGCGGCCATATCTGGTCTGGTGCTCCTGCTGTACATTCTGAGATTCTTGACAAAACTCAAAGAAGAATTTGTAATGTAATCGATCCTGACTTGGCATCTCGACTTCAGTCACTTTCCAACCGATGTGATGTGGCTTCCCTCTGTTTTTTCTACAAATATTTTCATGGCAAGTGTTTTGATGAGATGCAGCTGCATGAATTTAAATGTGCTACTAGATTGGCAACTAGGTCTCATTGTTTTACTGTTGAACTAGCTAGATGCAACCATATGTTCTATTCTAATGGATTCTTTTCTCACACATGCTAAACTCCTGATTTCTGTTGAATCCATCTTAGATATTCACAAGTCTTTCATTCATCCGTGCATTGAATATTGCTGCTCTATCTGGTCTAGTGCTCCTGCTGTACATATAGAGATTCTTGACAAAACTTAAAGAAGGATCTGTAATGTAATCGATCCTAGACATTGTGCACTTTTTCACCGACGTGACTTGATTTTCCCCCTGTCTTTTCTACAAATATTTTCATGCCCCGTCGACATGAATTTAAGCGTACTACTAGATTGGCATTTAGGTCCCACCCTTTTACTGTTGAAATAGCGAAATGTAACCGCTACTTCTACTGCAACGGTTTGTTTTCTCGTACTCCCCACCCTGTGGAATTCCCTTTTCATTTTTTTGCTTCCCTAATGACTACAATCTTCAAAAATTTAAATGGAACATCAATCACCATCTTCTTTCTTCTTGAATCCTGTTCATCTTTTGTCTTTTCATCAACATTCTCAGTCTTCTCTTTCATTTTCACTCCCTGTAACCCCGTTCGTACTAGTGGGAATCTCGCCTTGCTTGAGGTGCAATAAAAAAAAAGGAAAAGAAAGAGAGATAAGAAAATATAATTAGAAAAGAAAAATAAGGGCTGAAATACTATGTAATATCTAACCTCCTATATGGCAGTGAATGTTGTAAAATCTCAGACATAGAGAACAGACTTGAAGCAACAGAGATTTAGTTTTACCAATGAGTGTTAAGTACTAGTTTCCCTCTTTTCTATGGCTTACCAACCCTTTTCGATTGTAACCAAAACATTTTAGATTGTAAAAAGAATTCTTTTTGATTGGTTTACTAGTGAATATCTCATTAAAAACTTCTTTTAGATAATCATTCTTTCTAGAGACAATTCCTACTATTTAACCTATAGCTACAGGGAGAATAGATGAATTCATACCATTGTTAATTAAGAGCATTGTGCATAAGTGAATGTAACAAACGCTACTGGAATTCGAACTCTGCTCTACGATTTCTCATTCAGAGCTGCTATCCATTCGACCACCCCCACATCTGGTTTGGTTTGGTTTATTTTGTTTTATGGCATATCAACCTCAATGGGCTATTTAATGCTGACAAGTTTTTTTTTTATTGCTGGTAATATTTTGCTTTGTCAAAAATCTGTTTCTGGTAATATATTTCCTTTAAAATTGTATTGCTGGTAATATATTTTTTCAAAAAAATATTGCTGATAATAGTTAACTATTTGCCCATAGCTGGGACCCTAACAGGTGCTACCATCCCGGGTAAGAAGCAATTAAGAGGTGGTCCTACGCTCCTCAAAACCTCCTGATCAGAGGCCTTGCTGCTGGACGTAGTTTAACGTCTTACCTAGGACACCCCACACATCTGGAATACTAAGAATATCATGGACAAGATAGAAGCAAGACGTTTGTGTTAATGGATGTCAAAACAAGGATTGGAAGAGATGGTAAAAGGACAAACATTGCTTAGAGTTACAAAGAACTATAAGCTGTAGCGGGACATGATCACATACAATCTATAAGTTTATGCATTTAAAAAAAAATAATTTCACTCCAAGCAATTGCAATAAAGACACAAAAGGTTACCGAGTGTAAAAGAATGAGACAAAAAACAAAAAAAAAACAGGAATTAAGATAGAAGATAATGATTGACCTTGCAGTTAAATTTTGATGGTTAAAGTTAACTATTAAAGATGAACTGGGAAGCAAGAAGCCAGAAGAGAATTCCACAAGTTAGAAGTGCAAGAGAAGAAACTGTTAGCATAGAATTAATGGTTACATGTAGTCATTTCAACTGTAAAATCATGAGACCTTGCCACCAATCTAATACTACACTTAAATTCATAAAGGCTAAGTAGTATAGAGGAAAGTTGATCAGGACAATTAACATGAACAGACTACGTTACGCCGGTGGGACAGTGACTACAGCCGAGATTCCAGGTCAGGACCAATAACATTGCAGATTGTTTATATTTTATCAAGAATCTCTAAATACATAGCAGAATTACCAGACCAGATGTAGAAGTAATATTTAATTCATGGACGAATGGTAGACTAATCTATGTTACATAGACTATGACTAATCTATTACATAAAAGGAAAGTCTATTGAGAATATATATATATATATATATATATATATATATATATATATATATATATGGAAAACATATCTGAGAAGCAATAAAATTGCTGCAAGTTGAAACAGTAGAAATGTTACAGAATCAATCAACGAAAGATTGGCCAATGTTATAGAATAATCAATGAAGCCAATATTAACGTGTAAAATTTAAAAAAAGAAAAGTTTATTCATATATATTGGATATTGTGCTGATCAAATATGTTTTCTGTCGCATGGTCAAGTCAGGGAGAAACTATATTTAAAGCTTTTCTAGTTAGGAGGAATGGCTGGCAGAATTAAAAACCAAGCTCACATTCGTGTGGAGTTAACGGTATAGTGAGATAGGCTGGTGCCCGTAGTTATGTATGTAGTACGCTGATGACACCGCATCCAAAAATTGAAGTCAACGATATGGGCGGAGGGCTTCTGTTATACAGGAATAAAGTATCGCTGCCCACCCTGGAGTTTGAACATAGTTCGCCAGTGAGCAAACACAGCATTCGAATCACCATTTCTACTCTATCCTCTATTACTATTCGGATCGTTATTTCTACTCTATCCTCTATTACTATTCGGATCACCATTTCTACTCTATCCACTATTACTATTCGGATCGTTATTTCTACTCTATCCTCTATTACTATTCGGATCACCATTTCTACTCTATCCTCTATTACTATTCGGATCGTTATTTCTACTCTATCCTCTATACTATACGGGCCGCTATCCTCTATTCTCTTCATTCTTTTTTCGGATCACTATACTGATTACTATTCGAGCGAATATTATCGAGTATCTGCGATTAAAATGTCTACTACAACGAGCATTGCGAAAGTGACAAAGATGTTCGTTGACAACACAAAAGCTTTCCAAAATGAATTCAACAGCATGGGCAAATGATTCCATCTCCATCCCGAATCAACAGCCACGCGTCAGTGATCAAATTGAAGGACATCAACTGTGGTTTGACCTGAAGAGGGACGGGCTCCGCCAGGTCCAATTACAACACGCATAGATAAATACCTCTCCAGCTTATCAATAAAATAACCCCACTTCGAATACCTGATTGTATCAATCCCCATATTTTGAATTGTCATTTATTATTATTATTACTTTTTTAAATTTTAATTATAATCAAAGATATGCCTAAGACACTGTGCTGATAGCACATCCAGAAAATAACCCTAAAATAACTCTTAAAAAAGTAAAGCAAAGCAATAAGGAATATCTATTAACTGGAAGACTGATTTGTTTTTTACGGGTTATTTAAAAATCAAAAAATATTTTAGTCTGTAAGTCTTTATTCGAGATAATTATTTACTTATATAAGTTTCAGTGAATACGCCATTCCTGAGTGTGGGCAGAAGCGATGGTTTCATAACTTTTCCAAGGATATTTTCGCATAAGTGAATATAACAAACTCAACTCGAATTAGAAATCTGCTCTCCGATTTCCAATTCCGAGCCAGTATCCATTACACCACCCGCACATCCAAGCTTATAAGCCTTGATAGTCTCAAGTAGTTGCTCATCTAGGTACTAACCAGGCTAAACGTTACTTAACTTCAGTGATTTTACGAGAACCAGTTTTTCAGCGTGATATGATCCTAAGTATCATTAACTGTAAGAATAGAGACCACATGGTTGTTAGTAAATGAGCTCGCTCATGGTGTGAATTACATATTGGGAACATCAAAATAAAGGCCGTATCGCGATTTTCAGGACTTTGATCTTCAATGGTAATATTTTTATCTGATGAAACAGCTTTTTTTTTTTTTCTTTTCATCACGAGTCTAGTTTTGTTGCTTGTTGCGCTCCGTCATCATACGTTTTGAAATTTTAAAATTGAAATGGCCTTGAATTTGAATAAGAGGAAATGAAAGACTCTAGTGTTATCTGTCGCGGAGAAATTAAACGTTTGTGAGAAGGTGCGGATGACAATTCCGGCAAAACAAGAATATGGTATAATATGATATAGAGAAATCGACAGTTAGCGATATTTATGCGAGACAATCCGTTAGTTGAGCTTTCAATCCAGAAAAGCTCCCCTTACAAATACATTTACTCTAATCCAACTTGGGGAGTTAGCAGCGGAAAGTTTCTGAAAAGAACTTTTCTTCATGCAATAAAAAACAGATATGTCAAATGGGAGGAGATGAAACTACAACTACAGTACAAAAAGAGAGACAAAGAAAACAAAAATGAAAAGAGAGACAAAGAAAACAAAAATGAAAAGAGAGACAAAGAAAACAAAAATGAAAAGAGAGACAAAGAAAACAAAAATGAAAAGAGAGACAAAATATGGAGAGAGAGAGAGAGAGACAGAAATGAAGAGAGAGACAGAAATGAAGAGAGAGAGAGAGAGAGACAGAAATGAAAAGAGGGAGAGAGAGAGACAGAAATGAAAAGAGAGAGAGAGAGACAGAAATGAAAAGAGAGAGAGAGAGAGAGACAAACAAAAATGAAAGACAAAAAGAAAATGAAAAGAGAGACAAAAAGAAAATGAAAAGAGAGACAAAAAGAAAATGAAAAGAGAGACAAAAAGAAAATGAAAAGAGAGACAAACATTACTACAGAAGCATGTAACCGGTTATCACTCCTCACAAAGGAAAATTGCTCAGTATGTTCCAGCGTATTAGAAAACGTCGATTTTAAAATTTCCATCTGAAATCGGTCGGCAATCTCAACGAATCTTATTAAAAATTGGCTATGTGTATCATCCTCCGGAGAGGATATATTTTTACTTTAGAGCGGATCACATTGAAAGTCCTTGAAATAATTTATATTGAAACAAGACAACCACTTTTATGCAAACAAATGACTGGTTGTTAGGACTTAGTCTGATCTGTCTATAGATATAGACCCGTGTTAATATATTACTGTTACGTGTGCATTTTCTGTGATTATGATTCCCTTTTCATAGTGTGCACCGTTTTCATTTCCTTGATTGAATTCTGATGGATAATGAGCGATAACCGGTTAGCTCTCTCTATAGTAGGATTCCCTTTTCAATTTTTCTTTTCGCGTTGACATTGATATTTTTATTGCACTAATAAAATTTTGTACCACTAATAAGCTCTTTAAGTGATTTTTTAAAAATTTTTTTCGATAATATTATTCAATTAGAAGAAGACAGGTTGTGACAAAAAGGTCAGTTTTTAACGTGGGGACCAGCTGGTCTAGCGTGTCCAAGATACTCGGAGCCGGTCAGAGCCGGTCCAAGATACTCGGAGCCGGTCAGAGCCGGTCCAAGATACTCGGAGCCGGTCAGAGCCGGTCCAAGATACTCGGAGCCGGTCAGAGCTGGTCCAAGTTAGTCATAGCGGTGATACTCCCAACACAGGGACAGATTCTGGTGACCGGTAAGTATCAGAATGTATATACAACTAGAGAGAGCAGTTTGTATTTACTTGCCCCTCCCCTCCAATGAATCAGATTGTGACACAAGGTCGGTTTTTAATGTGGGGACCCGAGTTTCTTCAGACGGGCCACGGTCTTAGCTGATCCAAGCTGGTCAGAGGCGGGCCAAGTTAGTCATAGCCGTGATCCTAACAGCACAGGGACAGATCCCTGTGCCTGATAAGTAGAGATTTACTCACAAAATCAAATTCGGACTAGCGAACGTAGCGTTCTGACTTCAAGACAAGATCGGGTCTTAGGTTGTCTACCTTAGTTTCCCTACAAGGCAGGATGTGGCACAAGGCCGTTATTTTACGTGGGACGATTCCGAGCCCGTAGGCTTAAGCAAAAATTTCCCGTAGACCCCGCATACACGGGGTAGGGCTCGTCTACCTCCCCAGACATGGCTATGCCCTTCAGTAGAGCTTCGTCTGGTTTAAACTCTGCCCGAAGGCAGAGAGATCGGCAAGTCAGCCTGAAACGGTAGATCGGGAGGGAGTCAGATGAAACCGCACACCGGCCTATTTTACTGGCTAAGAGAAATTCCCAGCATGCATTTTTGTGCTTTTGCCTCATTCTCCCAATAATTGAAATCAACACTCAGCTTTTGTGTATATACATGTTTGTATGGATATAATTACGAGAGCTTGTGATATGTGTGTTTTATCTTGTAGTTTTGTTGAGATTATATTTTGGATTAAAGTTTAATTTTTTTCAGAAATTGAAGGTTGATATAGGGATTAATGGCATGAAAGAGATCTTTCATGTTGGTTGCTTGATTTTGTTTAGCAGTATATCAACATTTTACGGGTTATTTAATGCCGAAATCTAAATATTTTGAACACAATATTATGCATCGATATTTCTGGGATGAGGCATTATGTACATTATTTACATTATTCGGACTATTGTCCTCATCTTTGTCGCCATACGTTTCGGCCGTTGTACGCTCCGGCCTTCCCCAGTCTTCCCAGTGAGCGAAATAAAGGGATAAGTTCGACATTCCAACCACCCAAAGAAGGCTGGAGCGTACAACGGCCGAAACGTAATAAATATAGTGACAAAGATGAGGACAATAGTCCGAATAATGTAAATAATGTACAATTTTATGCTTTTAACTACATATATTTTGTATATAATTTTATACTTTCAGAGTAAATCTATGTTTTTAGATATATATTTTGTAGATACTAAAATGTATTTGAAATTATAAAAATGTGCTAGTGATTTTTGTTTAGGGGTTCACTATTTGCCCATAGTTGGGGCATTAACAGGTGCTACCACATCGGGTCAGGATGAACATGGAAACAACAACAAATAAGAGTTGGTTCCATTCTCATCAAAACCTCCAATCAGAGGCATTGCTGCCGGATGTAGTTCATCGTCATACCCAGGACGCAATTATTACTGGACAATTTCCTACGAGGTGAGTCGATAGAGATGTAACTCTATAGAAGGCTACTGGGAATACTAGTGAAGATTATGAATATTACATAGCAGTTCAATTCTCCTTTATTTTTAGCGAAATTCCACTGTCTCTTGCATTCTGTGCTATTCCAATAACCCCCCCCCCCACACACACACACCCAGCTTCGGATTTCTGTGTGATATTTTCCGTTGTCTATTACTACACAGCCCAGATGGATAAATGTATCTATTTAGTTTTTGACGTCTCTAATTCATAGCTCACACTTAGGACAGTCTTGCTGACGATCATACATTCTGGTTTTTTTTTTTATATCTTGCTTAATTTTACTGCTTTTTTCGAGGAATGTTTGAAGTTTTCTAAGTTTGCCATCAACTCAGTGTCGTCACCGGTGTATCGTATGTTGTTAAAGTTGTGTCGCCGATAATAAATCCTGGTAATTATTCTACTTAACTAGGCTGAAGCGGGAAGACTTAACCATGTCGTGCTTCCTTGATTTTGGCACTTGCGAAGAGAAAAGAAAAAAAACAAGAAAAAAAAACAAAAGAGAGAGAGAAAAGAAAGAACAAAAAACGAGAGAGAAAAGAAAGAACAAAAAACGAGAGAGAAAAGAAAGAACAAAAAACGAGAGAGAAAAGAAAGAACAAAAAACAAGAGAGAAAAGAAAGAACAAAAAACAAGAGAGAAAAGAAAGAACAAAAAACAAGAGAGAAAAGAAAGAACAAAAAACAAGAGAGAAAAGAAAGAACAAAAAACAAGAGAGAGAGAGAGAAAAGAAAGAACAAAAAACAAGAGAGAGAGAGAGAAAAGAAAGAACAAAAAACAAGAGAGAGAGAGAAAAGAAAGAACAAAAAACAAGAGAGAGAGAGAGAAAAGAAAGAACAAAAAACAAGAGAGAGGGAGAAAAGAAAGAACAAAAAACAAGAGAGAGGGAAAAGAAAGAACAAAAAACAAGAGAGAGAGAAATGAAAGAACAAAAAACAAGAGAGAGAGAAATGAAAGAACAAAAAACAAGAGAGAGAGAAAAGAAAAAAAACAAGACCAAAAAAAAGACCAAAAAAATATGACAAAAAGAAAAAAAAGGACAAAAAAGAACAAAAATGACAAAAAAAAACAAGACAAAAAAAAAAACAAGACAAAAAAAAAAACAAGACAAAAAAAAAACAAGACAAAAAAAAAACAAGACAAAAAAAAAACAAGACAAAAAAAAAACAAGACAAAAAAAAACAAGACAAAAAAAAAAACAAGACAAAAAAAAAGACAAAAAAAAACAAGACAAAAAAACAAGAGTTGGGAAAAAGAACAAGAGTAGAGGAAAAAAGAAACGATGAAAAAGTAAAAGGGAAAGAATAAAAGAATCAATAAGCTTTACAAATTTGGTGGGGAACATTTTAATCATCTAATTGATAATTAATTTTTCTTAAAACAAACCAAGGAAAAGTCAGTGTGTATAGTCATGGTGAAATGGTTACCAGACTTGTTTCGTAGACCATTACAAGTGTAAAAAAATTAAATTCTCACCAGGTGTCAACAGCCCAACACCTGTGACCTTCTGCTAGAATTCAGATAAACTTAGTATCAGCTTTTCTGTTATTTTTTGTTGGTCATTAAATTCGAAAACTTCGAACCATGTAATGCGACTCACCACCTGCAAAGTTTGCTCATAATATTATAGTGGTTAAAGGGCTAGTTATTTCGATCTTCGTTAAGTAGACCTGGACATATATCCTTCTGCTGAATTAAACTCACCCGATTAGTGTTTTTTTTTTGTTTTTTTTTTTAATCCGGCAAACTTTAGACTTGAAAATTGTCGGCCGTGATAAAATACAAATGCTACCTCATGTCGACAGAATGTATTAAAATATATAACAAATCATTTTAAATGAATGACAAAAATGAGAAAACTTCCTAGTGACGCATTTCGCTCCGAAATAAAAAAACGAAAGGAACTTCTTCAGACTAATAACGGTTTCACTGATGAAATCAATCTCATATGTGGGTCGGCGACTAGTACATCAAACGAGAATGTAATTTCTTTGAACGAAAATAAACAGATTTGGAATAAGATAAGAGCAAGGATTTTTTTTTTTTTTGTACAAAAATTAATAAGCGGTGCGGGGCAGGGGCTTTACGATTACCTTAAATTTCAATATATAATAACTCAACAAAAGGTTAATATTTTGTAATATTCACCAACACTAACCCTCCTCTATGCCAGGGAATGTTGGACAATGTCGTGACGAAGAAAGACGGGTGGAGAGAGAACGAGGAAAAGAGAGAGGGGCTAGAAAATGAACGCGATTGAAATGAAGGGAGAGTATGAGACAAATAGGGGGGAGATATAGATAGAGAGGGTGTAGGCAAATAAAAGAGTAATGATGTAGAGAAATAATTTGAAGGAAAAAGTAAACTACGAAAAGTAAATCAAACAAGGATTGATTGTTTTGCTTTTTTTATGGTTTATCAACCCTCTGTGGGTTATTTAAAACCGAAATATTATGTATAATAATTCTTTTTTTTTTTTTTTTGCAATATTGTATTTTTTTAATTTTGAGAATAATTTTGTCAAAGCCCTACTATTTAACCATAGTTAGGGGAATGAGATGAAATCATACTTTTCCCAAAGGGATATTGTTCTTAAGTGAGTGTTAAGAACATGACTGCAATTTGAATTCGGCTCTCCACCAATCCACGCGCACATCCACCAATCAAAGGAAAGTGAAAGTGAAAGAAGAAAGCAAATAAAATAAGGAAGTAGAGAATAAAGAAGCTGAAATCAAACAAGCAAAAATAGCGGGAAAAAGGAAAAAAAAAGCGATAACAGAGAGAAAGAAAAACAAAAAGGTATCCATTTTCATGTCGAACTGTTTCTGAATTTATGTGATTTGTTTTCTTGACATTTCAAAGTGAATATAACGGAAACAAAGAAAAGAGATATTTGCTAAAATGATTCTTGTTTCGGTCTCCTCTTTCCACGATGAGAAGTTACCATTAGATTATTTACAGCCGGACTCATCTTTGTTGTTATTACAACGTTTCAGCCGTTATGCTGTCTGACCTTCTTCAGGTGTCTGTTGATCAGGACAACCTTCAGAGAATTTTGAACTGATCCCTTCCTTGTTCTCAACTCCGCTGTCCATACTTAGGGACATTTCGTCTTCGTTAATTTTTCAGTCATCGCTTTAATTCAGTTTTCACGGAGTTCAAGTATATCTATAGCACGCCGTCCAGAGATTGAACTTGGTTATTATGTCACCAAAATTCACATAAACGATTTAATTCTATAGGCCTTTGAGTTTGATGTCGTTAAAACCAGAGTTCAATCCTTGGATCTGGTAGTACGGATATAGTCAAACTCGTCGGAAAAAAAGGACTATAAATAAACAAACAAATAATTACGATGACATATCCAGAGATGGCGGAAAGAGAACAATCTACCCACATATATTGAATAGGTGGTTCAGTTCAAGATTTCCTGAAGGTTGCCCGGATATACCAACACCTGAAGAAGGGCGGAGAGCAGAAACGTAATAAAAATTAAGACATTGGTTCGACTCTAAATAACGTATTTCCTCACTTATATTGTACTAGCAGTAGAGCCCGGCGTTGTCCGGGGATGTAACAGTATTAGTTAGATCAAGTATCGACCATCATAAAGACTGAAAAATAAAATTGACAAAGATTATTGTTTAAGGTTGACGGACACGCATGTCTTAATTAATTTTTTTTGTTTCGTTTTGTTTTACGAATTGGTCAATCCCAAACTCAAACAAAAACATTGTTTTCAATCGTTATGAGTCTACCGATTGAATAGAATTTTTAAATTTTATTACAAACAATTGTCTTGTAAATGAAATTTTTAAAGCATTCTGAATGTAAAAATAAAGAAAAAAGTGTACAAGACAATAAGAAACACTACCTGCCAAAAAAAAGTGAAGTTCCGTTGAAATCGGTTGAAAAATGTAGGAAATCCGATCCCATATATAAACGAACACACACACACAAACTGGGTTTTATAATAAATATAACTCGATATGAGTTGTCTCCATTTCATTCTCGCGACAGCGATGATCCTTAATCGTGTTTTCAAATTGATTTCGTGCAAAAACAATTGTATTTTTCCAATTTTTTGCACTGTCAGAACCACCGCAAGGTAATTTTACGTAGTCCTGTGAAGCTTTGTTGAAATCGGTTGAAAAATGTAGGAAATCCGATCCAATATATAATCGAACCAAAACCTGGGTTTTATAATAAGTATGATTTATCATAACCTTTCGACTGCGTAGCCTTCGAGCTTCCTCAGGTGTCTGTAGCATTCACTAACATTTTGAAAATATGATATAGGGCTCTTTATTTAATAGACTCGTATATGTTATTCTCACTCCGTTTATACGTGAAGTTTTGAAACTTGTAACCGCCGTTTGTTCTCAATGCGCCTGACCTATAGACTGAACACGCAACTTCCTGAGAACCAGGTGAGTTTTATTGGTCTAAGAGAGTCAGCTTTTCATTTTCGGAGTTTTAAATTTAATGCCAGTTCTTCCTTAATTAGGAATTCAGATTAAGAAAAAGAGGGTGAAAAGCGGGGGGTGGGGGGGTGATGAAAATGAGAGAAAACAATTTAAAATAAAGAAATAAAAATAAGGAATTCACTGGAGGAAAGAACAATGAATAAAAAGAAAAAGATGCAACAGAGAAGGAATTAATGATAAGTGCGAAAGAATGAAAAAAGAAGAAAAAAAGGAGTCTTTCAAAAAGAAAGAAAGAGCGAATTAAAAAAAAAAAAAAAAATTTTTTTGTCAAATTTAGAAAATTTAATTAAAAAGAAAAAAAAAAGAAAAGAGAAAATGTTAAAAGGGGAAAAAAATGAAACTAGAGCAAGACAAAAAGATAACGAACGATAAAAACAAAAGCTGCGCATGCGTACACAGATCTCTACTGCGACAAGCGTGTGCACGCCTGAGCGGGAACTCATTTTCACGTGTATCTGTGCGAATTTATGGGGTCATGAATAGAATTAGCCGTGAGATAAAAGTGCTTTTTTCCTCCCTCCTTCCCTCCCTCCCTCTCTCTTTCTATTGTGCGTAAAGACAAATACATTTATTTCGTTGTACGGGGATATCTTCGTATTAAGAAAAAACGCCAAAACCTCCAGGATTAAATAAAAATGGCGTCTTGATGAGATGCTTAACACTGAGATCAACATGGAAGATTGGCGTAACATAATCTTTTACATTTCTCTCAATAGACCATGTATCAGACAAAGTTAACATTATTTATCAAATCCGATATTTACTAAGCTTAACTAAGTCAGGTACAATGTCAAAAGATAGGAAGATTGCTGTACGCAAATATTCAAGTCGAAAGTTTTCATGAAAATCATCTTTAATTCGAGTGTTGACAACTTGGACAAATATCTATCTTGGAATTTGAATTAATCTAATGGAGTATGGCACAAGGCCGCGTGGGGGATAAATTCAAATGAAGAAAGTCCTTCCTCGTTTAGTGAACAAGATTTCCAGTTCCTTCTAAAGTCCACTCATTCATTTTCGCTCCTAGTAACCGTTTGCATCTTAATGGAATTATCCCATTGTATGGTGTGAAACAATTTTACAGAAATTCAAATCCTATCATTACACATGGAATAGAACACAAATTTTTCAAAAACGGGTGAGTGACACTGGTGGGATTTACTAAGATCAATTTGGGATTAAATCATAAGGTATGATGAACGAAAATAAAAAGGAGATTGTGTTGAGCCGATCATGCAAGTGGAAACAACCCGTGAAGGATAGAAATCAGTATTCAAAACACTTTTTTTTTTTTTTTTTTTTTTACCTGGGGTCAAAATTTGATAAGGATATGCAAGAAAGAAATCAGACCCCAAAATAAATAAATGAACGAATTTGAAAAAAAAAAATCTGCTCACATATATATATATATAACACTAATAATCTTATAAATATAAGCAGTTATACTCGACCGGCAAAACCTCACGTGTTTTAGCTTGTAAATCAACAAACCAATACCCAAACGGGGAAGAAAAGGGTAGAAAAAGAAAGAACTAAGAACATGTACTTCCGGCGAAAATAATCGTCTAGAATCTAAGTTCAGAGTCCAAAGAAAAAACCTCCGATACGAGTAAAGTAAAATAACTAAGCAAAGTGCTCAATACGCTAAGTAGAGCAAATAAAGCAAAGTAAACCTAAAGACCTAGACAAACCAACCTAGGTTTGTCTGGCTCTTTAGGTTTACTTTGCTATATATATATATATATATATATATATAATAATCTTTAACAAAATATATTATTGGTATAACTTAGATGCTAAAAGGTTTCCTTTACTCTAACTAAAATATGTAATTTTTAAAAATCTATGTGCATAAAATTAAAAAAAACAAACACACACTTTGATATTTTAATATTAATTATAATAATTCTATAAAAATAAACACAATTTTAATTTTTTTTCCAGACATGTAAGAAAAAGAGTGAGAACAAAGTTTTGATATGTTTCTCTGTTTATTGTCCCCTTTCCATTTTTGATTGTTTTATAGCCTGGATATCAAGTAACTGGTTGTAGAGTATATTTGTATATATGCCTATGCGTTAGTGTGTATGTATTTCTCTTTCTGTGAGTTTTTACTTTAATTTATCGTACGTTTATGAACAGTACTGCCAACCAATATCATATTTCCTCAACACTATCCCAGTTTTTTGACGAATTTAAGTTGGGCTAAATTTAATTTGCGCTTTTTCAAAAGATACATTCCGCTAAAAGAAACCTTATACTACACGGAATAAATTATTTAAAATGAACATTTAAAAATAATCAGTTGAAGTAAAAATGTGTTTTTTGAAAAACAGGGTATACAAGTTTTAGAGATTTTAAAGAAAATTAATAAAATTAAAGTAAGAAATACAGTATGTATTTAGGTCTCCAAATTCGATAGGGCTCTGATCTACGCAGCCCGACTAGCCACGTTATTTTTTTTCTTCTTCATTATGAACAATATCAACGAAATTTATTTCAGTCAATATCTCGAGGTACGGAGTTAAAACAATTAATTTTTAGATCATGAAATCAAGAATGAAAACGACATATTACGAAAGATCTTTGTTGCTTTGAAATAAATATAATTCAATGTTGACTCACTCGGATTGTGCCCGACAAACCCGGCTCCCGAAGTCGTCACTTATATATTAGTCTTATTTAAGAGATTGTTTTGAAGGCAAAATTTCTGGTTTGTCAGTGGTTTGCTGAAAGAAGGGCATTTAAAATAAGGAGGCTTTGTGGTAGAGTGCTCAATATCGGAGATAGAGCGTTAATAGAATTAATATGAAAAGTTTTTTCCACTTAAATGGGCAATATTTCCGTCATGCTTAATTTGAAGTTTCGTCGGAGCGGAGTTGAAATAATATATATATATATATGTATATATATATATATATATATATATATTTCAAAGTGTGTATACACACGTAATCACTCGCGTATCTGTACATGGCATATGTATCAGTCAATTTTTTTCCATATGTTGCACATAATAATCAGTAAGTTAGGCCGATTCGAAAATGTACGTATTAACAAATCCAGAGAGAGGAGTTTACCTGACCCGTGCGTTAAATACATGTCTACTTACTAGCGGTGCCAGAAGTCGGGGTTCGTGTAGAGATAAATACCGGGATTTGAGATACTGTGTTTCAGGTAAGTAGTAATATTGCAATATAATAAGATTATAAATAAGAAAAAAACATATATATATAGGATGCAAAATGACATGTAGGGAGCTCTCATTTGGAAAATATAAATTAATTAAATGGAGGTACTAAGACACTTTAAGTTTTCTATAAGGATCACAAAATATCCGATTCCTAATTCAAGGTATAAAAAACTTTGTACAAAAACGAACTAGAATGGAAAAATAAAGGCACAGGTTCAGATCTCTCAGGTGATCGTAATATATTTATTTTTAACTGCAAAGAAAAAGACGACGAATATTAGAGAGGAGGAGGAGGAGGAGAGAGGAGGAGGAGGAGGAGGAGGAAGAGAGAGGAGGAGGAGGAAGAGAGAGGAGAGAGGAGGAGGAGAGGGTGAGAGAGGAGGAGGAGGAGAGGGTGAGAGAGGAGGAGGAGGAGAGGGTGAGAGAGGAGGAGGAGAGGAGAAAAGAGAGAGGAAGAGAGAGAGGGAGAGAGAGAGGAAGAGAGAGAGGGAGAGAGAGAGAGGAGGGGAGAGAGGAGGGAAGAGAGAGAGAGGGAAGAGAGAGAGAGGGAAGAGAGAGAGAGAGAAGAGAGAGAGAGAGAAGAGAGAGAGAGAGAGGGAGGGAAGAGAGAGGGAGAGAGAGGAAAGAGAGAGAGGAGGGGAGAGAGGAGGAGGAAGAATAAAAGGGGAGGAAGAAGAAGAATAAAAGGGGAGGATGAAGAAGAATAAAAGGGGAGGATGAAGAAGAGAGGGGGAAAAAAGAGGAAAAAGACGAGAAAATGAAGGAAAAAGATTAGTAAAAATAAATTAAGACATACACGCGAAGAGGAAAAAGGAGAAAGCGAAGAAGAAGACTATTAATTAAAGTCAAGAAAAGGAAATAGAAATTAGAACGATAGAAGAAGAAAAAAAAAAAAATCTTCGCATTTTCGTTGTTATCTTGTTTCTTCTTCTTTTTTTCTTTTCTAAAAGATGCAAAGCGGAGAAATAAATGGCGAATTGAAAAGTTTTCTATTTTATGTCAGGTGTTTCGCCTTAGCGCTTTAAAACATTGAATAGAGATGTGTGATTGAAATTCGGCATAATTAGGAAGGAATTCCTCCCCCACCACCACACCTGTGTGTGTGTGTATGTAATAAATATATATCGCATGATATTAGATACTTGAACATGTGTATATTTTCATAGACAGAGAATTCTATCAATCTCTTTCACACACACACACATATATATATATATATATATATATATATATATATATATATATAAAATGAGACCGAATCGATTATAATTTCCAACGTTCGTAACATTAATTTAAAAAAGGGCTCAATACAAAAGTAGAGATAGAACCAGGGCCGGTGCAAGGTTCTCACGCTCCCCACCCTGATCTATGATACAGGGCCTTTCATTCTCTATTACATGTCAATTTTCACAAGTTAGTATTCATATAAAATACAAAATTTATTGTAACCTAATTATGTACAATAATAGATCATATGTAGAACAATTTAACTAGAAAAATAAATAATAATATCTCCTAATACAAATTAAATACTTGTCATAATAGATTATTCCATCTTCGTAAATAAATTAACTATGTTTGGCGGCAATTTTTAACATCAATTTGAAATTTTTTAAAAATTAATGAATTTTATAGTTTTTTTTTTTTTTTTTTTTTTTAAGACTTCGCATGAACAAAACAAATTCACCTAATGACGTCAATATTCGCGAAAATTTTTCATTCTTTAGTCAGTTGTGCTTAGTTTAATTTGTAACGTATCTTGATAAGATGATGTTCACAAAAGACTGCCCGGTGGCCCCGATCAAGCTTGGGCCCTCTCTGGTCGGGATTAGTACGCACCGGCACTGGTACAACGAAAATATGGATGTTTTTTTTTTTTTGTTACCCCGACCCGCGAAATGACAGCAAAATATCGCTATCGGCTGTTTAAAAACATTTGCCAAATTGATTCAAACTTAATGAATGTCATTTTTTGATTTTTATACTTAATTTTTTTAATTTTTTTTTTATTAAAAATAAATAAACAGACAAACAAAACAAAAAAAAAACTTTGGGGGAATTATATTTTGCGGTATACCCTCCCCATCTCGTGTGTACTTTTTACTTTGGGCGGAGGGTGTTCGCTCAACTTTTTTTTTTTTTTTTTTTTTTTTTTTTACGGTTTTATAAAGGAAAATCCCGGAAGATACTTAAGCCGTAAGAAATGATGCAATAATGTGAACATACGATAAATTCTGCTCGCATCTTACCAGAGATAATTGAATAAAAGTCAAAAATATTTTTTTGAGAATTGCTGCTTGCATAATTTAAGAGAACGTTATTTTCTTTCAGAGTGGACAAAAGAAAAAAAAATGTACACTACATATTTTTACACACTAACAGTAAGTAAACAATTTTACTCGTAATTTTCATTGAGATTTTGCAATTTATCGCCTTGCTGTTCGATACAAGAGTTTCTTTTATTAAATAAAGACATGTTTACAGAATAAAAAAAAAAAAAAAAAGGGAAAATTTAATGCAATTTTCCAGAGTGAAACTTTTTTTAAATAATTTTATTGTTTTCCTTTTAGTAACTATTAGATTATTTTTGGTATGGATGTAGAAAAAAGATATATAATTCTGATATCTCGGGTGCTTATTTTAACAATTTTTCGCCTGCTTTTATTTTAGGGATTAAGCATTAGTTGTTATTTTAAATTTTTATTTTAAAAACAAATGATTGACTTATTTTCCCTGCATAATTTGTTCCCTTCGCCTCTATGAAAATTTTCAAATTCCGACGAAACTATTTCATGCGCATAAAAGAATACTGTGATGTTTTAAAAATTTACTAAATGTTTGTTTTTTTCACATTAAACTAACGTAAATTACATTTACGCTATATTTTTGCCCTCTTAACCTTCAAATTTATTCATTATACTAAGTTTAATAAACGCGTATAAAAATTTTTTTTAAAAAATCATATTTTTTTAACTATGTGTTAACAAAAAAATATTTTTAAACTTAAATTCTTGATTATTGCTGTGCTGGTCTTCCGCATTTAGTCTTTTTTTTTTTTTTTAATTTTTGCGCGCTTTTTCGGACAGGTGTAGAAATACGGTATTTCGATTTTCTCCTTTGATCTCACAGGCTACCGTGTGTAAATATAACTTTATTTTCATTCTGTTTTGAGTCAAAGGTAAGCCTTTCTTTTAGAAAATCCAGTTAATTCTTAAATTTACTAATACAATTCGAAATACATCTCTATGACAAATATTGGATTTTAAACAGAATTATGAATTTCTTGCTCACATTTGTCGTATACAATGGCTATATATATATTGATTTAAAATGTTTTTTCGCTACACAGTTCTAACCATGTTTCAAAAATGGAAGCTGAAAGCTTCGAATTTAATTTTGTAATTAAATCAAAGACGTCTTTAACTATCTGACAAGACGTTTTATTAAACATTGAAAAAAAATTCAATTACAAAATTAAATTCGAAGCTTTCAGCTTCCATTTTTGAAATATGGTTAGAACTGTATAGCAAAAAAAAACAAAAAAAAACATTTTAAATCAATTAATTTATAATATTAATGCTCTGTAAATTTACATTGAGCACTATTTCGTAAAAATAAAAATATCTATAAGAACACCAGATTATATATCATAGTGTTCTTTCTTATATATATATATATATATATATATATATATATATATATATATATATATATATATATATATGTGTGCATACACACACCCCAAGTTTAACAGCAAAATTGTCCAATTCTCAGCCATGAGAAATGATTAAAGATATCTTACTGGAATTCTCCGAGGTTTTTATAACACTATTGGACTCTACTTTGAGCAATAAGAATGTATAATTACCCTCCAAGCTTAACAGAAGAATCGTAATGAAATCGATCATAAACGAAAATGACATGTTTATCATCAATTAATCATAGCTAAGGATCAGAAACTTATGAAGTATTGAAATAAAGTTCAAATATATAATTCCAGGATCATTTTCCAACTTATTCAACATGATCTTCACCCTCTCTAACCTTCTATCGTGCTGTCATGGAGTAACATGATGCCTCACAGGTTTTACGTAGGATTTCATTTTTAAGTCTTTTTTTCACTGTTTTTGGAGTGTCGTAGCTGAAACTCCTCTCGCACGTGCCAAACGTCTAATGGATTGAGTTGGATCTTTTCTAATTAATCCCTTTAGCTTTAAGAATTATTCTCTTCCTGTTGTGACCTCCTGTTTCAGTTTCACTCTCTACTGTTCCCTTTTTTTTTTCTTTTTTTTTTTTTTTAACTTATCCACCGGTTTCTTGATGGTTCTGAAATGGACTTTGAAGATGGAAGCCTGGATATGAATGTTGGTACCATTACTGAAGGCCTGTATGATCTTTTTCTTCTCACCATTGCTCATTTTGGAAGACAGTGAGGTTAACATCAAAATTATTTTAATCTGTTCTCTTTCTAGCTGAATAACTCAAAATGTTTTTTTCTCCAGCGATTCTTACGGAATATAGCGTCAATATGGCTAAACGTCCTATCTAAAATACTGGAAAAAAAACTCAGTTCATATATAAAATATTTTGAGTGATGAACAATTATGCTGTTACACGATATGGACAATTTTGCTGTTACACCCTCTGTGTGTGTGTGTGTGTGTGTATATCTCCAAATGTTAAAGTACGAAATATAAAATTACAACGTTCAAAACATTAATTTAAAACTAGGCTCAATACAAGAACAGAGCAATAGATATTTATTATACTTTATGTAACCACTACGAAATTGTACACATTTTTTTTCAATGTTTAATAAAACGTCTTGTCAGATAGTTAAAGACGTTTTAACGTCAAAACAAAATGTACAAATTTATAGTGGTTACTTACATGTTCTAATGTAACAGTGTATAATATATATATATATATATATATATATATATATATATATATAATTACAAGCACACTTAGGAAGAAAGAGGTGTTTTCAACGATATTAAATAAAAAAAAAAAGATAATTTATGATCAGTATAAAATTGAAAAACATCAAATGAAGAACTCCAAATAACATACGTAAAGTGGCAGTTTTAGCGAGCGTTAAGAGACATGGGACCCAGTATTTTCCTTTAAAATTCGTAACATCCATGTTTTGGGAATTTCTACAATTTAAGCCAAACATAAGAAGTACTAAGCAGAATTTTCTCTTTCGCATTCACGATAAAAAAAAAAAAAAAAAGAAAAAGGGATTCTAAGTGCGTATGGAAAAGTAACGGACCATAAAATAAAAACATATAAAAAGGTAAGGGAAAAAAATAGGGAACCCCCCCACAAAAAAAAAAAAAAAAAAAAAAAAAACACGACAATCGCTGGAAGAGAAATCTAAAGAATTAGTGAAATTGAAATTACCCCCCCCCCCAAAAAAAAAAAACACGAAGGAAAGTGGGGGTGGGAAGCATAGCGAGAAACAGTGTTTAAATCAAAATTCTAAGACAAAAGAAACGTCTTAGAGGATATAGTTAAGCGCCGAATACACAGGCACTCACACACAGACACACCAACGCACGTACCATTACGCTCAAACACACGGACACAAGCGCGCACAAATACACAGAGACTGGACTTACATATGCACGAATGTAACATCATCACAAAGCACGGACACACACACACACACACACACAAAGACACGTGTTCACACAAACACAGCGTTTCATATTTGTTGAAAGAGAGATGCGCATGTGTATATTGATATATTGACGGAAATGACATGAAAAGCGAAGCCAAAAAAAACTGTCTTCAGTAATCGATATATATATATATATATATATATATATATATATATATATATTTAAAGCATTTTAAATGTTTGGTTTTATTTAAGCTTCATCAGATAAAGCTTAATTAAAAGCGAAATGTTACATTTATAAACGTTCCTCATTTTTTCCTTATTCAATCATATTTGAAACACACACACACACACACGCATTATATATGTGTGTGTGTGTGTGCGCACGCGCGTGTTGTATATATATATATATATATATGCGCGCGCGCGAGTGTGTGTTTTGGGCATATATATATAGATATGTTGGCAGTTGTGTATGCGTGTGGATCAAATATCATAGAATAAAGAAAAGATGAGAAGTACTTAAATGTAACGTGTCGCTTTTAATTGAACTTCATTTCAAAAGGTTTTTGATGAAGCTTAAATGAAAGGGAAGTATCTAAATTTTCAACATTTAAAATTCTCTTCAAAATGTTTATATATAAGCATAGGTATATATATATATTAGTAATTTTCTCATGTATTAATGGATTTTTTTCCCCCCATATTTGAGTAGATTACGCCAATTTTGAGTATTCATTAAAGATGACGTTTCAAGTGATAAAAATCTTTCGGATTAATAAATAAAAAATCCATTCCTTTAGGAAATTAAGTTTGGATACGAAACGGAGCAGATATAATTTTCGAGGATTCTATGACGAGAATTTCTCTTAAAAGGCACTGTTCGGACATTGCTTGATCGGTAAAGCAGAGTCGATTAAAGCACATCGAATCTAACGACAGATTCCCTCTTCCCAGGCCGACGCATGTTCAAATCCTGCCGAAGAGCATATATTGTTCTCTAATAAGATTTGTCGAACATTCAGACTAGTAGACGAAAAATAAATAAATATACTGTTTATTAAATAAACGCATAGTCTACTGAAATACGAGTGTAGACACTAAGGATGAGGTTTAAAGGAATATATATATATATATATATATATAACTCGATGGGTGGAAAAACCTGGATAGTACAATTTTCTAATAAATTGGCATCCGAGAAAAAAAAAAAAAGGAAAAGAAAAAAACCACAACGATCCGAACAGTGCGAAAGAAATTGTCCAGTACCTTAAATTTCTGGTACAAAAAAAACAAAAAAAAACAAAACAAAACAGCGAGTAATAAGTTAAAACAGAGAATATGTTAAGTGTAGCAAAGTTCACACTTATGATACCATGTGGTGAAACCTAGATAGGTAGTACCTGACTCATTAAGATTTATTTATTTTATATAGTGGAAAAGTGGTCAATATATGTGATAGGGCTAACATATTCAGTTGTATGGATATTAATTTATAGCCCTAGGTTTTATGCTTTTGCGATCTAATGACTGCAAAAGCGTGAAACCCAGGGATACAATCTCATGTGTGTATATATATATATATATATATATATATATATATATATATATATATATGTGTGTGTGTGTGTGTGAAATTTAAGATGTAAGGTGAGCCATATGTTTTCATATATTACTTGATATTAAAAATAAGATAGTAATAATATTTTTTATATATACAGAAAAATTACTTAACTGTAATAATATATATATATATATACACACACACAAGTATAGGATTGGTGTATACGAAATAAATTCCAATAACCAAAAATACTATTCTTAAAAGAGTGCTCAATATAGATTATAGCAAATATGATTTATTTGAAAATTCTAACAAATGTGTTATAAAATCACTACAAAAATAGCCATTTTGTTTCAAAACTTCTGGTGTCTTATCAAGGGATCATTTGATAAGACACCAAAAGGGTTGAAACAAAATGGCTATTTTTGTAGTGATTTTATAACATTTAGGTTATGATTTTCAAATGAATTTATATATATATATATATATATATATATATATATATATATATATATATATATATATATATATATACAAGGATTACCTAACTATAATTGTCCATATCAGTCCTCGTTGTTAAGTCCCTGACTTCGCAGTTTCGTGGTACTGCGTCCACTTTTCAATCGGGGCAATCCGTATATATTGGAAATATTTAATATATGGATTAACCTCTTCAAAAGTGGACACAGCAAAACGAAACCCCTGAGACGCGGACATAACAACGTCGATGGATATGGACAATTATAATTAAGTAATACTTGTGTGTGTGTGTGCATATGTATATATAAGCATCGGTAAAGAAATGTAAAGTTAGGGAGTGTCAACTGTTAACCGGAATTGTATTCGACAGCAAGACGCAGAAAAAACAAAAAAAAAAAAAAAAAAAAAAAAAAAAAATAATTATAATTATTTACTCATCTATTTTTAGCATCAAATTGAAAGCAAAACTAAATGAAAGTAAAAAGCGAAAATGGTCTGTCACGTGGAGTTGACTGCATACAATGGGAATCGAACTCACTCTCTTAAGCATTTCGGTTTTCCATGTGGAATTGCTAGCGATCGTGCTATGGTCTGTGACCTCTGCCAACCCGAACTCCGACATGCTAATGGAGAGGTGTGCTCAGTGAGATTCGAACTCACGACACGAGCCTTCGAGGTGAAGTCTAAAACAGCTACTCAGTAACATGGCAGTTTATTTCTTCCTCAGATATAATCAAATCTAAGATGTGGCTGGGTAGTCCAACCTTTTTTTTTTTTTTTTTTTTTTTTCAGCATGCCCCCACCTCACACATCCGAGGTGTGTGCGTACACAAATTCCAAAATACATGGATCCCCATAGATACGGAACGTTTTTAAGCGTACAAATTTTGCCCTTTAAAAGAATGGCGTAACACATTCTTTCTATTAGGTTGGTGCAAAAATAATGTCGTTTTCTCACATATGTTACTATGTGAGAAAACGACATTTTTGCACCAACCTAACAACATGTCATTTGTTCCTTTAACGGATAGAAAGCTGCGTTGAATAAACTAAATTTACGCAGATACGCTCAACCAAATTTATATATATATATATATATATATATATATATATATATATATATATAAAGGACAAGTAAGAAACAAATTTAGCATGTTTCGCTTTCTATATAAACTTCATCAGAAATGTTTGGAAATGGTGAACATTGGTTAAATGCGAAACGTTAAATTTATAAACCTTTTTAATTTTTTCCTTATTCTATCATATTTGACACACACACTATGCGAGTGAAATATGGAAATAATGTTTTACCATTACAAGTAACATTTATAGACGGTTTGTTCGCATCTATGTACCTACGTATATAGGTTCATATCTATCATAGCATGGTCATATCTTCGTTTGAAGATTACACCGAGGAGTGAAAATGACAGTATGCAAAGTTGATTACTACCTAGATCTAACCATGTAAGATAACTATTTAAAATTTGCTATGTTCACGATTGGAAGTGTGCTCAATATTCGTGGTTGGAAAGCATGCAGGTATAACACCTTGATGGTCACTTCGACGTGGTGTAGCGGTCAAGCAGTCTCGAGAGATCAATTATGAGGTTGATCCTAACAGTGTGTTTCATACTTTCGTCTTTTTGACACGTCAAAGCCAGCCTTAGTAAATCACCATAAAACCTTGATCTACAGTGTTGATACACACACACACACACACATATATATATATATATATATATATGAGGAGAAGGACAGAAAGAAATGCTGATATGTGTAGACAATTAAGACCATCAAAATACTAGCCACCTGACGTAGAAATTGTGTTAGAAATTTAATTATTTACCAGTTTATAATTAATATAAGTTATCTAATTATGATGGATTTTTTTTTTTAGACCTTACATCAAATATTTATTCAAATTCTTATACAAAAGATATTTAAAAAAAAAAAAAAAAAGCCTTGGCATTTTGAATTATTAGAGCATGCACACACGCATGCAGGATATTGTATTGTCGACATAGATCCATCAATAAACAGACGTGTGTTGGCTTGTGTGAAAGGCATGCACCGAAAGATATGAACAAAGAAAAAGCTGAGTAACAGCAACAAAGTGTCTGAGAGGGAAGCAGTTGGGGGTTTTATGGAGTGTGAGGGGAGAGAGAGAGAGAGAGGAGAGAGAGAGGAGAGAGGAGAGAAGAGAGAGAGAGGAGAGAGGAGAGAAGAGAGAGAGAGGAGAGAGGAGAGAAGAGAGAGAGAGGAGAGAGAAGAGAAGAGAGAGGAGAGAGAAGAGAAGAGAGAGGAGAGAAGAGAAGAGAAGAGAGAGAGAGGAGAGAAGAGAAGAGAGAGAGAGGAGAGAGAAGAGAAGAGAGAGAGAGGAGAGAGAAGAGAAGAGAGAGAGAGGAGAGAAGAGAAGAGAGAGAGAGGAGAGAGAAGAGAAGAGAGAGAGAGAAGAGAGAGAGAGGAGCGAGAGAGAGAAGAGAGAGAGAGGAGAGAGAGAGAGGAGAGAGAGAGGAGCGAGAGAGGAGAGAGAGAGGAGTGAGAGAGAGAGGAGAGAGAGGAGCGAGAGAGAGAGGAGCGAGAGAGAGAGGAGAGAGAGAGGAGCGAGGAGAGAGAGGAGAGAGAGAGGAGCGAGGAGAGAGAGGAGAGAGAGAGGAGCGAGGAGAGAGAGAGAATCTTTTTTGAAAATCGATTGCCAAGTAAAACTGTACGGTGACAATGTTAAACAAACGGGCACAAAAGTGTGTGTGTGTGTGTGTGTGTGTGTGATCCTTTGATCCGATGTCTTTGCCTTCTATGTTGCTATTAGCGTCGTAGATGGAGACAGGCAGCGGTCAGGCGACAGACGATAACACAGGCGAAGCATATGCAATTCCATCATCTCACTGTCTCTCTCTCTCTCTCTCTCTAATACGCACGCTCTCTATCTTTTTCAGTTTGTAATATGTAGCCCAGTCTGTTCACTAAGAACACAAATACACACACACACACACATATATGTATATATATATATATATATATATATATATATATCTCGCACAGAGGATGCGATGGGTAAATTGTCGCCATTTTATATTTTTCATTTCGCGCATGTACATTGTTAATTTTTGATTTTGTTTACTGCACAGTATAATAGGGTCAGTTCGGCGGCGTCTGTGGGGGCAAAAAAAGAGCACCACGACGCAATTCACTCCGCCAGAAATTCGGAAACGGCATGCTACACTGCTTGGCATTCGCGCCGGAAGCTCCAATACGATCATTTCAGACTTGTCTGGGTGTCACTCTGAAATCCGTGCTGACGATTTGGAAAAAGTTGGATGAGTCTGATAGTGATTACGAAGGTTGTTTGGAATGATCACTAACGATGGCGATGTTATGCCTCCATTCATCTCCCCACAAGACCTCAGACTCTACATCAAAAACCTTGAGGAGGTACTGCTACCCTGGGTCAAAAGGATGACTGTTGGAAGACCCGCTGTCTGGCAACATGACTGCATCATACCGCACAAAGCGAAGAACACAGTCATAATTGTCAGACAATATTCTGCGACCCCCTAGCTAATTCTCCAGACTGCAACCCTCTTGATTATCATGTGTGGGGTGCAGTTAAGTGGGAAACCCACAAAACTCGTTGTAACAGCAAAGATGAATTGTAGGCAAAGATTATGGCAGCATTCACCCACATAAACAAGGAGACCGTCTAGAAGAGTTGTAGGAGATTCCGAAGACGTATCGAGGCCGTGGTTGAAGCTAATGGCGATTTTATTGAATAAAATTACACTTTACCATCGCTAGTGATCACTCCAAACACCCTCGTAATAACCATTATTAGACTCATCCAACTTTTTCCAAATCATCAGCACGGATTTCAGATTGACACCCAGACAAGTCTGAAATGATCGTATTGGAGCTTCCGGCGCGAATGCCAAGCAGTGTAGCATGCCGTTTCCGAGTTTCTGACGGAGTGAATTACGTCATGGTGCATTTTTTCCCACGGACGGTACTGAACTGACCCTACTATACTGTGCCGTCAACAAAAATCAAAAATAAATCACGCGCATGCACGAAATTAAAAAAATATGCGACAATTTACTCATCGCACCCTCTGTGTGTGTGTGTGTATATATATATATATATATATATATATATATATAAGGTATTTTTGTGTAATTTTGGTGAATATGTCCGTTAAAGTGAGATGTCAGTATTTTCATTTTTGTGAAATGTAGACGACAATTTATGCATCGCACCGTCTCTCTCTCTCTCTCTCTCTCTGTGTATATATATTCCCTCATCTCTCTCTCTTTCTCAATTTTTTCATTCATATCTATCCCAGTCTGTCCATTATCTAGCTATCTGTCAACATGTTCATGTCTGTCTGTTTATTGACAGGTATACAGACTCCTTAAAGAGATGGCTGTATCTCTGGATCTATATTGAAGTCGGGTTGTGTGTACTTAAGCGAGAAGGAACAAATAGATGCTGTCATTCATCTCTCGGCTCGCACACACGCACACAAACGAATATTGACTTTCCTTCAGCTGCGCTCTGTAGTTTAGTCGTAAAAGCAACTGCAATTGAGTTCAGTCCTTTCCCGGGCATCGCTCCTAATTGTAATTTGATGTAAAATTGATCAAAGCCGAGTAAATCTCTGTATTTATGTCTATTGCGTTTATGTGGAATCAGACTGTGTGTTAGAAGGGAACATGCACTCATCTACAGTTGTCTCTATCTAACTCTGCATGTCTGTCTATTTATCTATCACTGTATGTATGCATGTATGTATCTATCACTGTATGTATGCATGTATGTATCTATCACTGTATGTATGCATGTATGTATGCATGTATGTATCTATCTCTGTATGTATGCATGTATGTATCTATCACTGTATGTATGCATGTATGTATGCATGTATGTATCTATCTCTGTATGTATGCATGTATGTATGCATGTATGTATGCATGTATGTATGCATGTATGTATCTATCACTGTATGTCTGTCTGTATCTATCTATCTCTGTCTGTCTATCTATCTCTATCTGTCTGTCTATCTCTATCTGTCTGTCTATCTATCTCTGTCTGTCTGTCTATCTATCTCTGTCTATCTATCTATCTCTGTCTATCTATCTATCTCTGTCTGTCTCTGTCTGTCTATCTATCTCTGTCTGTCTCTCTATCTCAGTCTATCTATCTCTATCTGTATCTATCTATATCTATCTGTCTATCTATCTATATCTATCTGTCTATATCTATCTATATCTATGTATCTATCTATCTCTGTCTGTATCTATCTATCTCTGTCTCTATCTATCTCTGTCTATCTATCTATCTCTGTCTGTCTATCTATCTCTGTCTATCTATCTATCTATCTCTGTCTATCTATCTATCTCTCTATCTCTGTCTGTCTCTATCTATCTATCTCTGTCTGTCTCTATCTATCTGTCCCTATGTATGTATGTATGTATGAATCACTGTCCCTATCTATGTATGAATGTATGTATGTCTATCTGTCTATGTCTTTCTATGTCTGTCTCTCTCTCTACGTATCTAGATATCCCAATGGGCTATGAAACTTATGTTAGGCGTATATCTCACATAGGGATATTAATCTGAGATTTTTACGTCATTATACACAGGCTTATATACGAGTGTAGCTCCAAAAGCACCTTTTATTTATTACGTTGGTCCATGATGTTAACTGTAGATGTTGATTGTGTGACAGTAGTACTTGAACCTTCCCACTTGGAAGCAATACTTTTTTGTCATGTTACAAAGTAATATTGAGCGAGAGTCCGACAAAATCACGTACGACACATTCAGTTACTAAGAAAAAAAAATGCCCCAATTGATATTCATCGACATTTGCTGAATGTTTACAGAGACCAAACTACGGATACAAGCACAGTGAAGTGGTTGATATGGCATTTTAGCAGTGGCTATAGCAATTAGGTATGACAATGTACATTCCCGGCGGCTGTCAAATGAAATCTCTTATCACTGGTCAAATGCATACTCAAACGTGGTGACTATAAGTGAAAGAAAAAAGGATTTTGTCGTTGAAAACTTGCTCCATCCGATGGGGTTATTGTGCTCCTTGTATCTGTTGGAAAGAAGTAAAAGGGATTCATTTCATAACGTCACCCCTGTGTGTGTGTGTGTGTGTGTGTGTGTGTGTGTGTGTGTGTGTGTGTGTGTGAGAGAGAGAGAGAGAGAACTCTGAGCGGACATTAGTTATAGTTGCTAGGAGAGAGAGAATAATGACAATATGCTTAAATCATCTGTCACGATGACTTTAGACTTCATGCCAGCACAAACCCCAACAGCTTACAAACAGTTTCATCCACCCAATTTCAATCATACGGCTTGAGTCAACCCGTGGGGTATGATTTTCAAACACTTTCCAAAGGAGCCGCGCGTTGGAATCATCTCTTCAGCTCGATTTTATCGAGTTTTAACCAATCGGCCATGTGTCTGTGTACACAGACACATATGCTCATACAGATACATTATATGCACATAAATATTAAGTCCGATAGGTTCGATCATGTCAAAATGACAGCGGATCTAAAAAAAAAAAAAAAAGAATTTGCTGTTAACAAGGACAAGGAATGGCTTGTTAATTTTAACGTCTCAATATATAAATTTCTCAGTATTAATCATCCAAGAAGCCTCTTTCTACCTTCCATCGGTATGGCTGATACTAACCTCCAGGAGACAAACTTGTTGCATCTTCTCGGCTTAGCGTTCTCTGTTGACAAATGGAAAGATTCTTTTAGATCAATTGCTAAGTCTGCTGCTCGGAAAGTTGGTTCACTGTGTCGTGCGTGGTCATTTTTCTCTCGAAACCCTATCTTACATATTCATGTCTACCATTCATCAATGTTTTGAGTATTGCTGCCACTTATAGCCCGATGCTTCTTCTATATATTTAGAGATGCAAATCCAAAGATTAAAATGCAAAGGAGAATCTGCAATGTTATTGGTCTGACATATTGGTTTCAGTCGTTTGTAAGGTAGATTCTCTGATTGTAACTGTTCTGATTAACTTTTCTCTATGGTACCTAGACATTATGAATATAAGTACTAAAATAGCAACACGGTCTCATCAATTTACAATTGAATTGGATAGATGCATACGTAAGTTCTATACTAAGATTTTTTTTCGCACTTCTCGCTTGTAGAACTGTCTTCCCGCTTCATGTTTTTCAGCCAACTATGACCTTCAAAAATTTCAATGACAATCGTTATCGACTGCATACTTGATCCCTTTTTATATTATTCTCCATCCTTAACAAGGCTTCTTTTTCTTATTGTTTCACACTCAGTAACTCCTTGTGTTTTAAAGGAGTTACTGTCTCGCTTGGGGTGAAATGATCGAGAAAAAAAAAAGACCGTGTTTCTTTTGTGTGTGTGTGTGGATATATGTGTGTGTGTGTGTGTGCACAAACAGATAGATAGATACATACATACATACATTGATGTAGAAAAATCATGTGGTCGAGATAAACACTCAGTTGTGGAGCAAGCTAAGTGAATAATAATTCAACCTTGAGAAAGAGAGCTATTTATGGTGCTATGGAGCATCTCATTGTGCTAAAGTGGGATAGTCCATTGCTTGGGCTGTGATTGGCTGCTGGTACCTGAGTGGAGGTATTTCTATATAAATACCAGCTTGATTCATCAGTTAGTTTGCAGGGTTGGTATTGAGTTACAACCTGCTTTATTTTTGGACGCTAGCTGGGACCCTTACGCCGGTCAGTGCTGTTTATTGTATTGTTATTCTACAATTGAAGATTATACATTTGATATACCTAAGAGCAGCAGTAACTCCATTAACTAATGATGAAGAAACATTTATTTACAAAGCAAATATTCCTTGTCTTTGATGGAGCGAAAAAAAAAAAAAAAAAAAGAAGAAACTGTATGTCATATGTGGGAGATGCACATATAGGGCCATAATTGAACACTAAGATTTTGGAACTTATCAGACGAAGGTCGCAGAGTACTCGATCAAAACATTGTGAGAGAAGCATGCAAATATGAAGTAATACGATCAATCCAACATCCCGTCGCGTAAAATTCGAACAAGGAAGGAATATTTATTACTCAAAGTAAAACTTCTTCCTTGTCAATGCACTTAATTCTGTGGTGAATATTTCTAAAGAATTAATGGATTGATTTTTTTTTTTCCGGGAGTTTTATTAATTCAAACGTTATTATAGTGGACACTTATTTGAAATAAGTTCAGAATAAGCGTTTAACTTGGGACATTAATGCATCTTCACACACAATATATATATATATTATATATATATATATATACATACACACACCATCGATTTTCCTGAACCTCTTTTAATTCGGAGCAAATAAAGAGCAAGCATTTAAGCATTTCACAATATTGACAGACTAAATTAATTGGGTCGGCATATTTGGCCTTTTATTTAATAATTGTATTGAATAAAGGTTGCCAACAATCGATATCTTACGGATATCAAGATACATAATTAGTGGGTCAGGTGTATAATTTAAATAATACGTAACTTTCGCTGATTCGGCAATATATATAAAAAGAATTTGGTATGCTATTTTAAATTTACAAATACGGAAAAAATTATCTTATTTGTTTATGCGAAAAAAATTCAAGCCAAATTTACGAATTTTATTGTGTTTATTATCGAAATCACCAAAAGAAAAGAATTCAATGTATGGTTGTTAGCAAAAGGTGTAGTGCAAGATGCGAGATACAAATTAGAAACGGCAAAATCAAGCCAGTATAGAAGTTTAACTTTATTTTATTTATTTATTTATTTTTTTTAAGCATTTCACCGCAAGCAAGGCGGGAGTGCCAGTAGCACACAAGGAGTTACAGAGTGTGAAAGTTAGGGAAAAGAATGTGTATAGAGGGGGGGGATTGAGGAAATGATAAAAGAAGAACGGAAGAAAGTGACTGGCGTTGTATTTAAATTTTGGGAGATTGTAGTTGTAAGAGGAAGGGAGTTCCACTGTCGGGAAGCACGAGAAAAGAAACTATTGTAGTAAAAGTGGCGGTTGAATTTAACTATTTCAACAGTAAGAGGGTGGGACCTAAATGCCAATCCAGTAGCACGCTTACATTCATGCAGTCGGGGCATCAGGGAAGATAACATCATCAGAACAGTTGCCAATATTTGTAGAAAAGACAGAGGAAAGCCAAACTACGTCTATGAGAAAGTGACCGAAATCGAGATGCTAAGTCCGGACCGATTATATTGCAGATCCTTCTTTGGATTTTGAACAGAAGGGGCACCAGACACGATATGGCAGCAATATTCAATGCATGGACGAATGGTAGATTTGCAGATGTGCAAGATGGCCTTTGACTAAAAAACATTCTGTCATTCTTCCTTGCAGAAGATCCAGCCATTGATTCAATGTATCTATTTTAACTACCCGAGAAGTGTTTATAACAGACGGCGGAAAATGTGACACCGAAATCCGAAGGTGCATTGGAATAGTGAAAGATGCCTTCAAAAAGTTAAGCAAAGTATTAAGAAATAGGAAAATTCAAGAGACGAAATGAGTTCTAAACTGCGATGTCATATCAATTCTTCTTTATATTAATAGTAGTGAATGCTGGACAATTTCTTCCCAGATGAAGAGGAAACCAGGCGACAGAGACATGGTTTTATAGAAGGATGCTGAGAAATTCATTGAAATGTAAGCAAAGAGAATTTTGCAAGGATAATCAAAAACAAAAATGGCACTTAGAATCTGATAACAAAAAGTGTTGTTCCGATAGATAACTAAATATTGACTAGTCTATTCATTATGAGCAGAACGTCTACTCATAAGAACGGGGTCGGAAAGTAGGTCGCAAGGCGTAGTGTTGAGATGTAGGCATTGCTACACTGAAATACGATATTCGCTATTATTGCATTATTAATCCATCTTTTGTGATTAAACCTTTTCCTCACTAATCTTTTTTTTTCAGTGTTTCCTGACAATTAACCAGAAACTACAGGCTTATACGAGAATTCTAAGAGAGGGTTGTTTTTATCTGTGTGTGTGTGTGGGGGGCGGTAACTAAGAAAGACGGCCTGGAGAATTGGATACTCACAGGATACATTAAAGGCAATAGGAGTAGAGCAAACGAGCTTGAGTTAACAGGCTTGAGTTAATGGATAGTAGTAGGCCAGAGTGTGGATGGGGATAGTAATGGGATAAATATTGCTTAATCCCAACAGAAATAGATAGAAAGGTGTGGCGACCCATTATCACGAAAAAATCGAATCCAAGTTTTAAAATTGATGCACGAATCTTTTCGCCTTGCAAGCTACAATCTGGTATTATAAGATTCCTGAGTAGGGATACAAATATGTGCTGGGCTATATCGGTGCAAGTGTGTACGTACTGATCATCATAAAAGGTTCAAACGACATAGAATGATATCAGAATTGGTCAGTGTTGAGAAGAACGGAAAGGGTAAAAATGAGAGAGAGAGTGGAAAAAAGACAGAGAGAGAGAGGAAAAAGACAGAGAGAGAGAGGAAAAAGACGGAGAGAGAGAGGAAAAAGACGGAGAGAGAGAGGAAAAAGACGGAGAGAGAGGGGAAAAAGACGGAGAGAGAGGGAGGGAGGGAGGAAAAAGACGGAGAGAGAGGGAGGGAGGAAAAAGACGGAGAGAGAGGGAGGGAGGAAAAAGACGGAGAGGGAGGGAGGAAAAAGACGGAGAGAGAGGGAGGAAAAAGACGGAGAGAGAGGGAGGAAAAAGACGGAGAGAGAGGAGGGGAAGAGAGAGAGAGAGAGAGGAGGGAAAGAGAGAGAGAGAGGAGGGAAAGAGAGAGAGAGAGAGAGAGAGGAGGGAAAGAGAGAGAGGTAAAAAGACATAGAGAGATAGGGGGAAAATGACGGAGAGAGAGGAGGGAAAATGACGGAGAGAGAGGAGGGAAAATGACGGAGAGAGAGGAGGGAAAATGACGGAGAGGGGAAAAGACAGAGAGAGAGGGGAAAAGACAGAGAGAGAGGGGAAAAGACAGAGAGAGAGGGGAAAAGACAGAGAGAGAGGGGAAAAGACAGATGGATGGGAAAAAAAAGAAAGAAAGATAAGAGAGAAAGAAGAGAGAGAGAGAGAGAGAGAAATAGTGAAAGGGGAGAGAGAGAGCGAGAAAAAAAGAAAAAAAAGAAAAAAGTAGCGGAGGCGGAGGATAATTGATATTTCGATGGGAATTTGAGAAGTGAAAAGTAAAACCAAACGGACAACAGGTATGAACAGGATAAGTTTACATGGATACGAAATTCAATGAAATAACCGTCCCTCTACTATCGCCATATTGCTAGTCTACGTGCCCTCTCTTTAGCAGGCATAGTCGCGTGTATAAGTGTGTGGACACGCGCTTTTTCATCTGCCTGTATGGGATCAATATAAAAAAGTATGAACATCTTGTACGCTGTTTGAATGCGGCATTCATAGTGGGCGAGATCAGGACATAAAAGCTAATGATCGGTGTTTACGTCAAAATAACAGCTAAGATTTTGAAAATTGGTTTTCTAGGCCAGCTGGGCCTTTCTGGTTAGGAGATTGGAGAGTGCTAATCTTTCTATACTAAATTAAGCTTATTAGATATCATAGTTTCGAGAGTAGAGTATATTCTATTGGTACTAGAATGCAGTTTCAAGCCCAGGCATAACTAATGATACTGAACACTGATTTTCTAGGCAGTCAGCCATGCAGAAAGGCCTTTCCAAATTAAATCTTTATCGTAACAGTATTCCGGTCCTCAATTTTGCTCCTTTTCATTTTTCTCTTAGCAAGAATGCAGCTCAAGTCTCAGGAACACCTGTGAAGAAGACATGCATCTTGAAATACTTAAATCTGCAAGCCTCAATTTGCATACTTCTATAAAAACTTGAACCCAATCTTTCCTCAACTCGGTTTCAGTGACTTCCTCCTGGGGTAGAAAACAAATGATCAGTCATCGAGTATTGCCCTGCGCAAACATTCACTATGATACGATTTCAAAGAATGTCAGAATCTCTTAAAAAGAAAAAAATGCGGACCATTGTTTTAAATTCATACCTAAACTCTCATTTCCGAGTACACACGTCAAGGCCGGCTAGCTAATCCCTGTTACAGAAATCTACTCAGCCATATTTGAACAGAGTCAATTATTTACAATTTGAAGAATGTGCGGGCCGGTAGACGTAAAACTGTTTAAGTTTAAAAAAAGGGCGTCTATTTTAAACACAGGCATCCGCTAAAATACGTTTGAAGTAATAAATATTAAAAACAAATCCACAGATATGTATATATATATATATATATATATATGACAGACAGAGAGAGAGACCCAGAAGTTCCTTTACGGCAATAAAATTTCAGATACAGTTTTACATTTCAGCTCAGGTATATCGTAGCTTTCGTTTACTTTTTTAATTCACGTATTTTAATTTATTTAATTTTTATTTTATATAATTACGAAAAAAGAACAGCACAAGACTTTGGGGAATGGAAGAAAGAAATAGAAGAGTCCCATTGCGAAATTGGATTTGTGGAAGATATGTGCATTTATTATAGGGAACAAAATGTGCAAGTTGTACCAGGAGGAGAAGTTGACAATAATGCAGTACCCTGACCAACATAAGCTTCCTCTCTATTTCTTTCCTCTCTCACCTTTATTAGTAAGAGATATATATATATATATATATATATATATATATATATATATATATAGGGCGATTTTCTAAGCGTAAATTAGGTATGGTAGATATGGCACAAGGCTGAACGTATCGAGCACTCCGTGAAGATAGAACTTACAACTCGGTCATAACTGACATAGCGAGACCAGCTTGTTAACCATTACACGTCATCGAAGTGGTCATGTTCAGGTATATAGGAGCGTCTCGGTATAGAAAATTCAATTTACTGACGATACTAACCGCGGTAGAAGGAAGGTTGGTTATATATATATATATATATATATATATATATATATATATATATATATATATATATATATATATGGTAGATATTATATTAGGTTGGTGCAAAAATAATGACATAATAATGTCGTTTTTTAACGTCAAAAAATGACATTATTACGTCATTATTTTTGCACCAACCTAATACAAGGCAGTAAGTATGGTGGACACCCAGTGAGGATCGAACTGAATACTCAGTCGTTGTTGTTTTAGCGAGACAAGCTTGCAACCATTACGCTACGTCGAGGTGCCCAAAGTGATTTTCTAAGTGTAGGTTAGATGCGGAACAAGGCCAAAAGTGTGTGGGCATATATATAATAATACCTGGCTACTCGTATTCGAGGATACCAGTCTATTAAGGCGGCTAACCAATCCCTATTACAGACGCTTGCACAGGCACATATTATTAAAAATAATTAATTTTTTCCTTGTGTTTTTCAATGTTAAATATTCTCGCTATGAGACACTTTCTGTTATATATATATATATATATATATATATATATATTATATTTATACACAACGCCACACAGTTTTTGCTGAAAGTGATCTTCATTACACTAACGATTCGCTTGAATATTTATGTATTTATGTCCAAGTTATCTTTTTTTCGGCTGAGTTTAGAGGTCATAGTATCCAGTTGTTAGCGGGTTTGATAGTAGAATTGTATGTACTTTAACGTTTGATTTTATTTGTTAGTTAGTATTCAAATACATATAAAAGTCAAAGTTTTCAGTTGATCTCTCCACGTCATTCTTCTGACCTCGCAGATAAAATTATCAGTTCAATTTAATCGGATTATCAGAAGGTCAAACACGAATTGTTTCGTTCAATTCATTTGATTTATTGCCTTATTTCTAATGATCTCTTCTGCTATTCTATCACGCGTGTAGAAATGCCCCTCTCTCCGTCTACGCAAGCTACACAAGATATTTTTATACAAACATTAACTGTCAATTATAGGAGTTAAGGAAAATTTTGAGAAAGTTGTGTTAAAGATTATTTTGGAATTGAATATTAATAAACGAATTACTTTTCTAGATATGCTTATTGATTAAAACAGTCAAACTCTTACGACGAGGCAACCCAGATATTATAATTAGAAAAGCTGACGAATCTAGTGTGAATAATAATTAATATTAATCTAAAATTAATATTACAAGATTAAATAAGAATAGCAGTAATACAAAATTAAAATCTATCCTCAATGACAAAACTAAAGAAAAACACCATCTCTCAATGTAAAAAAAACTAAATGTATATCACTTCATATCTTTGTTGAATGAGGAATAACCAAAGCGGAGGTTGGAAATAACAATGGTAATCTTTATAACAACAAAATACAATACTCGCCAGCGGCGTGAAGTAGGTAAACCACTTCTAGTGGTGGACTACTTATACAGCATATTACCCCAACTTACAATAGTGTCCAACGTATTTATGAGGCTTGGGACATACTCATTAGTGTTCATAGGTACAGTACATAACCATCTTTGAATAGCGCAGAGATAGGCTGGTTTCATCATCAGAGCTGTTTCTACTTGAAGGCACATTGTAAATTATTATTATTATTATTATTCATCTTTAGCATGGCTGATTCTTTCCAAGCTTGTTCATCTGCTCAGGATCAGTTGTATTTATTCACCATCCACAGAGCCAACCTGTGGTTCATACTGCAATTCTGATGAGCTGACCTTAGTTACAGTTCAAGTATACGCCCCCACAAGGAACACATATGTTGGTTGTCCATCACAGCTGGAGAGTCCAGTCTACTCCACTATTTAACTCTTAGCAAGGGGAGAGAATAGATGGATTCATATCTTCCCCAAATGCGAAGGTGAATATAAAAATCACAGCCGGAATTCTAACTCGGCAATTTCACGTTCCGAGCCTCGAATCAGTACATAAATATAAACGCTTAAAATGTCGCAGGTGAAGAAGCATCTTTGATATTATACGAGAAATGTATTGATTATTAAATTAAAATACTCTGGAAACGACCAAAATTCAACAAAACTACGAGAATATAGGCTAAAGTCCCACTTAGAGGTGAACCCATTGATAATCCAAATTTTTGTTTATAAAAATTATTGTTTAAAATAAAATAGCATTGATTGGTGAGGACTCGATTGTTTTTTATGATTTTACTATTGGTAGGGGCACACACACATACACACCCACATAGATAACACCGTACACAGATGGGTTAGAGTTAGAAGCCTATAATTAAGACTGCATTTTTGTCGTAATTATGTAATTACTGGACTTTACGGCAAGCATTAATGGCTTAATTAAGAATGAATGAATATATACATACATACATATAGGGAGAAAAAAAAGATGAGGACACAGAAATAACTCCGCCACACTGGTGGAAGAGTTGGGAAAGCTTAAAAAGCATTTGATGTGTTATATCGTAAAAACATTCGATTTAAAAACTAAGCAATACATTTGTAGACAAGTTGTCGATAGATTTAAACGAATGAAAAAGCTCATCGAAGGTGTTTATTAAGTGGGATACAAAAAAAAAAAAAAAAAAAAAAAAAAAGTAAGGATTATATCTTTTTATAATATTTACGAATATTGCTCTACGGACTGGGAATTAAGCATTTTCTTAAATCTAGTGGAATTGGTCGATTTCTGAGTAGACTTTATCTCGGAGTTGATTTATACAACAACAGGACACACATGATATATATTTCTAAAGAATTAATAGAATTATTTGTAATCCAACATTTGTATTACGTTAAATACATAGAAAGCATTTTTTTTTTTGCTAAAACAATTGACGTAATACAAGCTATTTAATAAATAGCAATAGAGTGTATATTTGAAATTAGAAGTGGCCACTATAACAACATTTGAAGTATTATATATATATAAAATACTAATATTAATTTTCTCTTGTAGTTACTGTATCAAGGTAAAATATAGAAGAATTATATGATTCTATTTAAGAGCACTAAGAATCAGTAACCCCCAAGAATTACCTAAACAAAATCTACATAGAAAATATTTTCAAAAATTTCCAATGTCCTTATTATTTCATCTGCAGTGCAAATAGAAATAAATACAAAAGATAACCACAAAAAGACAACATTATTAACACCACTGACAAACTAGATAAAACCAGACACATAATACTACATGTAACTCAGTAATATTCACTATTCAAAACAATTTACAACCTTAACATAAAAAAATTACAACCAAAAAGTATTAGATATAAGAACCAAAACATATCAATAATAATTCTGAAGCAGGTATATATAAAATAAACTGTCAGAACTGCTCCTCACAATACATTGGAGAAACTTGCAGGAATAAAAAAAAAACGTATCTATAAACACAAAAATGATCTCATCCACAACAATTTATCAATGCGTTAGTTATAAATAAAAGTAAATCAAACCACATCTTTAATCTAAAGAATGGTACACTTTTTAAAAAGAAAATAACTTGGACGAAAAAAAAAAAAAAAAAAAATTCTCGAGAGTGCCGCTATCAAATTTGTAAATCTGTCTTCCGGATTATTTTCAATGTCTATTTTTGAAAGAAAGAATTACTTTAACAAGCCAACATTCACGACTATAAAAATGTTAAAAAAATTAGAAGAAAACTGATATATTCATAAAGTCATATTATTTAAAATATATAACAAATTAATTCCAAACTAAAATACTTTAAGTATCAATTTGCATAAAATTTCAAGACCATCTTTTACTCACTTTCGTTTATTAGACATTAAATTATGTCATTAGCATTCTCCATAGCTTCCCTAAACTTTTCATTAACCTGATGAATATTTATGAGCGTTCCTTAAAAGATTTTGAAAAGTTAATATTTATGCTCATGTCTATAAATATTTGTTACAAAATAAATTTTTTGCATTTGCCTTGTTAAAGTCCCTCAGAGGATGAAACCTGTCGGCTAAGATAAGTTTTCCTCTTGTCTATTCGTAGTCCTTTTACAGATGTACTCCATCAGAATATATATATATATATATATATATATATATATATGCTTCAGGAAAGGAAAGACTTGACTTTCGTAGTTTTATCAAATTGCGATAACACTTTATGGAAGTTAATTTTTCTTTCAACAAGGAGGCGCACCATCATACTACCAGCAAAACATGTGAGCTTATCTGAATGAGAATTTGCAAAGACATTGGTTAGAACGAAGAGGTGCAGTCAAGTTCCACTCACGTTCTCCCAACTTAACACCTGCATACTTTTACCTATGGGGTTCTCTAAAGGAAGCTGTGTATCGTAGAAAACCGACTGTATTGGTGACCCTTGCACAATAAATTGAAAATGCATGTGCAGCAATCCTACTGGCCAACGTTGCCCAAGCAGTAATTCGCCGTATTTTAAATATCTGCAAGCTAAAGGCCACCATTTTAAGTATCTCTTGTGATTGTAGAGTCCAAAGGTAACTTATATTCATCTCGCGGTGTCTGAATAAATTTAGCATTACAATATCTATACAAGTTTTTCTTTTCCTGAAGTGTTTATACATTTTTTGATAGGGTGTGTGTGTGTGTGATAGAGTGAGTGAATCTTAAAAGAATAAATGATTGCTTGAAAATGATGAAAACTCAATTGGAGGTATTCACTCGATATCGTTTCTGGCCAGCATCCGCTTAGCTGACATCTAAATACAAAACTGTTCATGAATTATAAACTTAAGACGTTTCCTGGATTATCGGCTAATCTCCACTGAAAGGATTGCAGAGAAATCCTTTCGGCAGGGCTTAGTCGATCGGCTAAAATAGTATCAATAATTTCAGGCGTTGACCCTGTTGATGACCGCAAAATCATCACACTGGAATTTAGCACACCACTTCTTCAGAGTTGAGCATGAAGGGCACTTGTTACCCAATGCCTGGATCATCCACTTATGGATTTCCTCTGGAAGTTTTCATCTACTGGAACAGCAAATTTCATGACCGCACTTGAAAAAAAAAAAAAAAAAAAAAAAAAAATCCACTCTTTCCGGTTTAATTATTGGTCTTTTAACAAATTCAAAAAGAGAAGCGCAAAGATCGTGTCCAATAGCACTTTACAGAACTATTTCTAGCTACTTCGTGTAAGGGAATTAGGCCGAGGAATTTTCAGCAACAGCTTAGTCGGACATACGGGCCATGAACGTTGCGTGGTCTAATGAAACGAGGTTGGCATCAGTCAGTACACGCCAAGCGAGCTCAGGGAATTCGGTTATGATTTTTCTACCGTAACCTTCGAAATAGTCTTTTAAAGCTGTTTTACGACAATCATACAAAAGTTAATACTGCTCATAATGGGTAGCGGAAAAATCCGGGCTACATGCGACGCAACGCATAAATTTTCCAGACTTTTGATTAGCACCTGTTATACAGGGTTATCCATTCAATTAAAAACAACCATTCGTCATTATATAAACTTAAACGTTATTTTAGCGGACACCCATACATTTGAGTAAACGCGCCGGTCTTATTTTTAAGTCGTGTATGTATTAACGTCTACCGGCCTGACTATTCGAAAAATATCTTAAAGCTTATTTTCTTTAATAAGATTTCTCGAATATTCAGGCCGGTAGATGATGAGAAATATACTGTTTAAAAATAAAAAAGAGGTGTCTACTCAAACAGGGATATCCACTAAAATAATTTAAAAAATTCATTATTAGAAATATTATATATATATATATATATATATATATATATATATATATATATATATGCGACGTGTTGTAAGGTTTGTTTTGTTTTACGGCATATCAACTTCAATGGGTAATTTAATGACGACAACTTTGTTTTTCCAGGTAATATTTTTCATTTGTCAAAAATCTATTTCTGGTAATATTATTTTCAAAAACGTATTGCTGGTTAAAATTTTTTTTCTTCAAAACTTTATTTTTGGTAATAATTTTTTTTTACAAAGTATTTCTGGTATTAAAACCTATTTTTACACTTTCATAATGCTTTTTACTTCAGTTTCGGGGTTAACTATTTGCCCATAGCTGGGACCCTAACAGGTGCTACCACCCCGGGTCAGGGTGGACCTGGGAACACCAGCAATTATCAGGTGATTCGACGCTCCCCCAAACCTCCTGATCGGAGGCCTTGCTGTTGGACGTAGTTTATCGTCTTACCCAGGGCGCGGATGTATTTTATCGTCATACCCAGGACGGGACGTTTTGTAAGGGTCAGAAATCTTGTTGCCTTACATCGGTTACAACCAAGTAGTGAGTTACGTGAGAAACGACCAAGTTTTAGAGAAAATGGAAACGAAAAGGAAACACCAGGAAGAGACAACTAAGGTTTCTGGAGAATATAATGAGAACGAAGGGCTTGGAGAATCTGATACTGACAGGGCAGATTAAATTCAAGAGGAAAACAACGCGTAACATATTTAGTGAGCTTGATTAAATGGATGGCGGAACAGGGTTTATAAGAAATAATAAAGACAAAATTTATTAAGAGCTACAAAGAACAGGAAATTGTGTAGAGCTATGATCGCCTACGTGCAGAGGGGACACGGCACATGAAGAAAAAGAAGAAGCGAGTTCGGTCCGCACTGGGTGCTCCATATTGATACCTTGTGCCACATGTTAGCTAAGCTCAGTAAATTACTAGATATTTAACTAGTATAAAAGGTGCGGAGGTTAGCGTCTGGGAATTAAATCAGAGGGTAGGGTACGAATCACAGCAGTGTTCAATACATTCAATTTCGCGCAAATACCCTTGTGAAAAGTGTATGAATCCATCTTTTATCCCACCAGCTATGGGTTAAATCGCAAGGCAAACTGGGATCTCTAGACGTCGTTTGCAACCAGTCTAGAATGACAACTCTGAATTGAAAACCGTATGTAGCCTTGGCCACAAGACCACGGAGATCACAACAACTATAATCGTGAATGCGTCAATATATCATCATCAAATTTACTCGGGCGTACACGATTTACATTATTCGGACAATTGTCCTCATCTTTGTCGCCATATTTATTACAACGTTTCGACTGTTGTACGCTCCGGCCTTCTTTAGGTGGTTGGAATGTCGAACTGAACCCTTTGTTTCGCCCACTGGGGTAGACTGTTCTAGTTCCACGTGCCATATCTAATGGATGTCAGTTATCAGTTAACTTCCCTCTCCAAACTCTCCACTGCCTTAACCGGGTATTGAACTCACGCTCTGGGTCTTGTCACTGGATCTAACTAACTAACGCCTTAATGCCATGTGTCCTTGACAGATACATTACTCGGGCGTGTAGTAAAATATAGAGATTTTTTTTCTTTCCTACGCAGACACGAGTGTTTGCGCGTGCGCACACATATCATTATATCGATATGTACTTTTGTTGATGAAGAGACGAAGGTTAAGATACAACTTGCACACGTAAAAGTGGCAGAAACATACACACTGTTGTTATATAGAAGCTACCCCTCAGATATATTGCTTTCAAACGACTATTCCGACGAGTTTGAACTGGACACAACACACACATCTATTTATAAAAGGCAGTGTGTGTGTGTGTGTGTAATGAATGCACGGCCGCAATTTTCGACGGATTTGCACCAAAATTTACATGCACATGCTCCAAGTTAGTGGGAAGGCCAAGACCAACTTTGCATTTCCCAACTCCCATCGATAGTGGAAATAATCGATATTTTCATGCTTCTACAGCAGTTTTCATGTAGTTTGCGGCCATTTTCTACTGGCCAGAGTGAGAGCCTATAGCTGGCTGCCACGAATAGGCAGGAAGGTTCTATTGGCCAACGTGAGAGCCAACAGCTGACTGACACGAATGTTAACTAAAAAATCGATAGCTGCAAGTGGGAAAAATTTAAATCTGCATGGCACTTTACTCTAATTGGCTTATTCGCTTGCTTAAACTTAACGTTCATTCGGATTCCGCAGAACTGGGTTGGATGTGAAAAAGTATTTGCTGTTAACATTCTTTTTTCATTCAGTTTTTCCAGTTCCGAGTCCTTTTTTAAAGCTGATCGTTTTGTGTTCATTTTGTTTAGTTCTTTTTTCGTAACAGATTCAATGTTTAGTATAGAGCTTAGAAAAAAATCGCAGTGTGCAAGAAGTAAGGCATGTAGCAACATCAGCACGGCAAAGAGCACTCTTTAAAGGCAAGGAAGGGCAAACATATTTCAAGTGATAGCGATTGCTGTATGAGTCGTACGATTTTTTAATCAAGCACGGGTAACTCCGGGCCATGCTGCTAGTTTGTTTATATATATATATATTATATATATATATATATAAATAAAGGTAAAAAAAATCCGTTGGTATATAATCCAAGTGGATTCTAGTAATATAAAAATATTAGAAATTATTAGGAGGATTTGAAATAATCATAATTAAGTAATTCATCGAGTCTAGAAGAAACCTCAACAGAATGCAGAAAGCACTGGATGGCCGTTTCGTCCTATATTTGGGACTCCTCAGCAGTGTGCATCCACTACCGAGAATTGAAACCCCAGACAGTTACGATATGAGGCAAAAGGCGTACCAACGGGCCTCGGTGACGAAGTGGTAAACAATTAGACTTGACATATTCAGTGATGGAGCTCATCCGAGTTTCCCTTATCCATAGGACTGTGCCGTCACGAGCCACGACTATTATCTCCATCCAGAGCATTATAGCCGGTTCAAGCAAGGATATACAAGTGATATAAAAATATTATAAGTGATCCCCAAAAAAGAGTTTGATGTATTTTTTTATACAGAGCAATATAATTAATAATCAAACAAATCCTTTTACCTCATATGGGGAATAGGCTATTCTCTATATGAGGTAAAAGGGTTTCTTTGATATATATATATATATATATATATATATGCGCGCGCGCATGCGTACACACACACACACACACACACACACACACACACAGAGAAAGCTGGCGTCACAGCTTCTGTCACTTTCCCACCGTCGTAATGTAGCTTCCCTGTACCTTTTTCTATAAATTCTTTGATGGCAATTGTTCGGATGAATTCACTATTATGTTACCTAAACTTTACGAATTTAAGCGCAGTACGAGATTGGCAAGAAGGTCTCATTAGTTTATAACTGAATTGGCTAGATGCAACCGTAAGTTCTACGTTAACAGTTTCTTTTCTCGCTTGTGGTACTCTCTTCCGGCTCCATGCTTTTCAGTCAACTCTGATCTTCAAAAATTTAAATGCAATGTCAATCGTTATCTACTGTCTTTCTCATTATTTGTCTAATGTTCTTTTTCTTTTCTTTTTTTTTTTAAGCCTTTCACTCAAAGCAAGGCGGGAGTGCCACTAGTTCGCAAGGGGTACAGAGAGTGAAAATAAGAGAAAAGACTGGGTATAGGGGGTAGATTTAGGAAAGGATAAAGGGGATCAAGGAATCAGATGTCGATTGATATTACATTTAATTTTTCTAAGATTACAGTTACCAGGGAAGAAAGCAAGAGAAAGAGTTCCACTCTCAGGAAGTGCGAGAGAAGAAGCCATTGGATTAGAAGAGGCGGTTACATTTAACTGTTTTGACAATAAAAGTGGTGGGGCTGAAATACCAACCTAGTAGCACGCTTAAATTCACGCAGTCGGGTACCAATGAAAATAGCTCATCAGAGTAGATGTCATGAAAATATTTGTAGAAAAGACAGAGGGAAGCCTCATTGCGTCTATGTGAAAGTGACTTGAGTCGAGATGCCAGGTCAGGACCTATCACATTGCATATCCGCCTTTGGATTTTGTTGAGAACCTCCAGATGAAGAGCGGGGGCACCAGACCATATATAGCAACAGTATTCCTAGACGGATGGTAGATTTGTAGATACGAAGGATGGACTCAAACGAGAAAAACCTTCTGGCGCGACACAGAGAACTAACTTTCCTTGCAATAGATGCAGCTATTAATTCTATGTAGTTGTTCCACCTCAGGTCAGTGGAGAACTGGAGGCGAAGAAGGCGCAGTGAGGCGCTCTCGTGGAGTTGAGCATCAGCCATGCTGATCGGAGTCAGGGAGGTTTCTTTATGGCGGGTGAATGAGAGCAGTTTCGTTCTGGAGGCATTAAAATTAACAAGCCATTTCCTGCCCCCAGTCAACCACAGATTGAAGATCCTTTTCGAGATCATCGTCCAGTTTTTTTTGTTTTTTTTTAATTCTTTCACACTCAGTAACCCCTTGCATCTTAGTGTTTTTACTGCCTCGTATTGTTTGTTTTGGTTTTACGGCGTATCAACCTCAATCGGTTATTAAACGCCGACAAAATTTTTATTGCCGACTGCCTTATATGGAATGAAATGATTAAAACTATATTTTACACCCCATCTCTAGGTTAGTATTGACTAGTTTATAAATAACACTATCCGTGATTCAAGAGTCAGATGCCCATTTGTGGTCTTTCTTTTATGTGCATGTCCCTTCAGGACGAAGGTGGTCATGACCCTCCGCATCTTCCTGTCCCCTGTAGCTTTTAATAAATTATCTTTTTGTTATTTCTCCTAAACCCTGTTCTGCCATTCATTTGTTCAATCCCTGCTTTTCTGTCCCTCAATCTGTCCTATGAGTATCAAATTTTCCAAGCCCCTCCTTCCTCAGAGATTTCAATAGTAGCTTTTAAAAAAATAAAGGATCCAATATCATTTTATTTTTCGTTAAGAAATGGCAGTCATATCCAATTCCGATTTTTAATATTTCTGCTTTTATTTTGTCTAATAACCTCATAATATACAATAATAATTATTATATATCCACGTAAGTTTTTATGTAGCATCATATTTATATAAAATATATATAGTGTCAAAATACCTACCCTATTGTTTTTGTTTTCTATTTTTCTTTTCCTTCAACTCCTCCCCCCACAGTTTCTCATTTCTTCCTTTCCCCCCCCACAGTTTTTCATTCCCCCCCCCCAGTTCTCTACATTTCTTCCTTTCTCCCCCCGCTTCTCTTCATCCCCCCCGCTTCTCTTCATTTCTTCCTTTCTCCCCCCGCTTCTCTTCATTCCCCCCCGCTTCTCTTCATTTCTTCCTTTCTCCCCACGCTTCTCTTCATTCCCCCCCCGCTTCTCTTCATTTCTTCCTTTCTCCACCTCCCCACGACATTACTCTTCATTTCTTCCTTTCTCTTCTCTTTCTTTCTACCGCTGTCATTGTTTGGTCTTTTAAAAATATTTTCTTCATTTTTCTCTCCATGTTTTCATCAATATCTCACTTCCCCTCTCATCTTTTCTTTCTTTCTGAGTAAGAAGTGTGAGGAGGTGCGACGCGATAAAAATCTATAATACCGGCTCAGTGCACACATGCATTCGCCAGCAGCTGTGTCTGTGTGTTCGCCAAAATTTCCTCTCACTGATGTTAATGGTGCCAACTCCTATTTACCCATGTTTGCTTTCGAGCAAATTTATCATCTGATCCTGGTAAATTCCACCCTGCATTTGTTATGCTCTCTGTCTGGACATTTCTTATATCGCTCCGAGACTCCAGCATATCAGTGGACGGCAACAGATATTTACACAGCCATTTGTTGAAGACTGTTTAGCGACAATATTTGTAGTGCCTAAAATGCAGGTTAAAATCGGGAAACTGGGATCCGCAGGCACACAGAAAATAATTGCGCTTATATATATATATATATATATATATATATATATATATAATGAAGAAATATAAAATTTAAAGGTGTGCTATATTTATGGGATAAAGTGCTCAATATCAGAGAGAGCGTATGTAAATATAAAAGTGAACATTGAAGTCAACACTCTTCAGGCTGTTTCATGTATGAGTGCCGGTGTTAATAAAATTGTGCTCAATGTATAATAACAGAGCTATAATGTATGTATGTATAATAATAAATATACATTATTTTTCCTCGGTGGTAGCACAACTGAGTTATATGCATAACAATCATCAGGTGTTGACTAAGAAATCTAAGTAAACATTTCACTCCATGCATCACAACTGTAGCCTTATGCTAGACTAAGAAGAAAATGCATCAAGATTGCAGTGATCGGGGAAACATCCTCTTGGGAGATCAGCACAATCTTAACCTGTTCAAGTATAGAGTTAACGATTGTCTTCCCCTCCTATCCATATAAACCACTCTTGTTATAACCCTCTCCCACGAGTGGACCCTAGGCCTTTTGCAGGGTGAACCTTACTGTAAAATAAATAAATATAGGTTTAAAAATTGCTATTTGTATAGGAGAAGATTGCTCAATTTCGGACACAGTAGTCATAGATACAGTGTAGATGTAGGAATCAACACTGCATAGTGACAATCTTCCGTACAAGATTGTATTGAGGTGTTAAATCAAACTGACGGTCACAATGCAGTGTTGATACCTATGTTCACATACATTGCATTGTCATGTGAATGTGGTACTGTCTTGGGATTATAAAACATCTTTTTGTTCAGTGCATAAATAGCTAAGCACTCCTTTCTTTTTAAAGTCTTTTGAGGTGGGAAAACCATGCAATGATTGTGCTGAGATGAGAGAAAAATCATCAAAGAAAGTTTCGGGATGAAAAAAAATAGCTTGAATTTCTACAGTAATTGATTGCTGTTTGACGACTAGAAACAAGTTCTGTTAACGAATATTGAACACCGAGATGACATACGGCTCAAAAATTTATTTCAGTACTAAACCCCACCACCACCACATATGTGCGCACACTTGTACATATTTACATGTTTAACTTAGTCGGACACATGGCCATATAGTGGGTCTTTAAATCTTACTGATTATAAAACGCAGATTGTGTGTGTGTGTCTGTACGTTTATATATTGGATCGGATTTCCTACATTTTTCAACAGATTTCAACAAAACTTCAAAGGACTACATAAAATTACCTTAAGGTGGTTCTGACAGCGCCAAAAATTGGAAAAACAATTGTTTTTGCACGAAATCAATTTGAAAACACGATTAAGAGGCATTAATGAAAGGGAGACAACTCATATCGAGTTATACTTATTGTTATCGAGTTATACTTATTATAAAACCCAGGTTGGTTCTTTGTGTGTGTGTTCCCATTATATATGGGATCGGATTTCCTACATTTTTCAACCGATTGCAACAAAACTTCACTTTTTTTTGGCAGGTATTGTCTTGCACACATTTTTCTTTATTTTTACATTCAGAATGCTTTAAAAATTCTATTTACAAGACAATTGTTTATAATAAAATTCTATTCAATCAGTAGACTCATAACGATTGAAAACAATGTTTTTGTTTGAGTTTTACCAATTCGTAAAAAAACAAAAACAAAAAAACAAAACAAAAAATAAAACTAATTAAGACATGCGTGTCCGTCAACCTTAAACAATAATCTTTGTCAATTTTATTTTTCAGTCTTTATGATGGTCGATACTTGATCTATCTCTTACTGTTACATCCACGGGCAACGCCGGGCTCTACTGCTAGTTGAAACTAAATACAGCTCACAAGCAAAATAAGCTGTTTCATGCTAGACATAATCGTACATGCACACACACACACACGTGTATGTGTGTGTGTGTGTATATATATATATATATATATATATATATATATATATATATATATATATTCATACCTCTGTGTGTGTGTATAGTGTATCATTATTAGCAGTGACATGTTTTAATGTTATATGCACTTACTCGAATATAATGGTACCTTTGCTGTATGATGGTAACATCTCTATGTATAGTTTTCGTTTTGTGTATATATAAACAGGCAGCTTTTCCTTCTAAAAATCCTGAATTTCCAAGCCTCACATAAACAGCAACATGGTGAGTTTGAAGCTTTAAAACAGGTCGTAAACGACGGTTTATCTTGACCGACTGCAATTTACCAACAACTATGAACTTCGGAATGCGAATCGGGATGTTCTGCTGCTTGGGACGCATCAGGAAATCAAATAAGTCACAAAAATCAATGAAAACCTCTACTCCTGTTCAAAAGGATCAAAGAAGAGTGTGAATAATCATCACAGCGGCACAATTTAAAATTTTTTTTTTTTTACATTTTAAGGAGAAGGTCGAGTCCAATATGCAGCATTTATGAGCACATATCGTTATATACATATGAAAGCCGACTATTTGTTCTTTCCCTAGCTAATACTGATGGTTTGTTTGTTTGTTTTATGGCATATCAACCTCAATGGGTTATTTAATGCCGACAAAAAATTTTATTGCTGGTAATATATTGTTTTGTGAAAAATCTGTTTCTGGTAATATTTTTCCTTCAAAAATGTAATGCTGGTAATATTTTTTTTCTTTTTTTTCAAAAATGTAATGCTGGTAATATTTTTTTTCTTTTTTTTCAAAAATGTAATGCTGGTAATATTTAACTATTTGGACCTGAGGATACCAGCGATTAAGAGTTGGTTCCACGCTCCTCAAAACCTCCTGATCAGCAGCCTTGATGCTGGGCGTAGTTTATCGTCTTACCCAGGATGCCTAATATTGATGGATCCGTTTTCTACGGCTTAACACTTAATAGAAATATTTTTAGATTTTAAGAACTTTTTTTTTGCGGGGATAATAATGGTTTTAATATAGCTGGAATAGAAGAGATGGATTAAGATTCATACCTTTCGAAAGTTTATTTGCACGTAAGTGAATAGAACGAATTCGATTGCAATTGAAACTGGCCTCACAGATTTCTATTTTCCAGCCGTTATCCATTATATCACCTACACATCAAAGTTTACATCACCCGGTATTCCCAAGCTGTCACCCATCTAAGTACTGACCAAGCTCAACGTGATTTGGCCGGCCGTAAGCTCCTAGGTAATGACCATACTCTTACATAATAGCGAACAAGGAAATTAGTCAAAAGTGCAAGTCGGGCAAGTCACTTTGAGAGGCTGTATTTCGCCGGCAGTTTTCAGGATGGCTTCCAACAAGTTTCTGATCCTTGAGATGGTTCTCTATCCGAAAAATATGTGTAGCATTTTGTGCCATCACCAACAAGCAAAAAAACAATAAAACACAAAACACAAAAAAAAACACAAAACAACACAAAAAAACACAAACAACACAAAACAAAAAAAACACAAACAATACAAAACAAAAACAAACAACAAAACAAAAAACAAAACAAACAACACAAAACAAAAAACCCACAAAAAACGAACAAACAAGAACATTGGTTTCCTGAACCGCATTAATACGTTTCCCCATTAACGTTCTTTTTATCATTTTTATCATCATTACAACGACTGTTTTTTAATTTATTTTCAAAACATTAGTCTTAGTAAATTTTGCGAACATTCTGTAATTATAAATTACTACAATATTTGTTGGAGTTTCAATAACCAGGCTAATGTGAAACTGGAAAAATTCATTAAAATCTTGCCACATTGTAAGAGTGACATACATTTAACTACAATGTATTCCGAGGAGACCCGCGTCAATTAATGGGGGGGGGCAGAACATTTTCACTAGGTTTTATTAAAACTGTAAAATACAAAGTGGTTTATAATGAGAAACACACACACACACATATATATATATATATATATATATATATATATATATATATATATATAATCGGTTGCACCCCATGCAAGGCAGAAAAACTACTGAGGTATAAGGAGTTACTGGGTGTGGTCGAATTCGGAACCGAAACATTAATAATGAGTGAGAAGAGAAAAGCGAAACCAACAGGAAAGTAGATTGCATTTAAATTTTTGCTGAAACATGTCTGGAAAGCATGGAACCGGAAGGGGATTCCACAAGCGAGTAAAGAAACTGTTAGCATAGAACTTACGTTTACATCTCGCCATCTCAGCTGTAAATAGATGAGATCTCTACTCCAGTCTAGTACTGCGCTTAAAGTCAAAAAGTCTAAGTACCCTAGCGAAAAGCTGATCTGAACAATTATCATAGAAGTATTTACAGAAAAGGCACAGACAAGCAACCTTACGGCGGTAAGAAAATGACTGAAGCCGAGCTGCCAGATCAGGACCAATAATATTGCGGATTCTTTGGATTTTATCAAGAAGCTCAAGGTAAATAGCAAAGACTCCAGATCATGTGTGACAGGAATGTTCTAAGCATTGGCGAATGGTAAGCATAGATATCTAAGATTCCAGAGAGACGAATTGTCTCGCACGACACAAGGAACTGACTTTCTTAGCAGCTTACCTGGCAATGGATTCAATATGGTCTTTCCACCTCACGTCAGCTGAGAATGTTAACCAGAGAAGGCGCAACGTATCACTTTTCTGGAGGATAGCATCAGCCATACTGATGGAAGGCAGGAAGGAGTCTCTCAGGTGACTAATGGAGAAGACGTTAAAATTAACAAGCCATCTTTTGCCCCAATTAACAACGGATATATATATATATATATATAAGAAAGAGGTTATAGTGGTTCCAACGAGAGAGTTGTGTATATTAAAAAGAAGAGAGGTACCGCTACCGCAAACGTTTTTGGTTGTAATATGGAATTAAAAAAAAAAATGTTTTAGTTTCCATAATTTTACTACATGTGTTTCTGGTCTTGCGACCATCATCAGGTAAAGGGCGGAGATTTCCACATATTAAAAATAATTAATTTTTTCCTTTATGTTTTTCGATGTTAAACATTCCCGATATGAGACATTCTGTGTTTGTGTTAGTAATCCGAATATTTTATATATTAGGTTGGTGCAAAAATAATGACGTAATGATGTCGTTTTTTGACGCATTTTTAACGTCAAAAACCGACATTATTACGTCATTATTTTTGCACCAACCTAATATATATAAACACGATTAAATAGGAAACAAATAAAAGGTTTTTATAAATTTGACATTTTCCATTGATTTTTCATCAGTATTTGAGGAATGAAAGAACACGGAGAGGGTTTCTGTATTTCGAATTCTATGTAGTTCTCTTTCATTGGTCAGGTAGCTCTTGTGTGCGTGCGTGAAAAATGCACACTAGAACTAAGATAAACTGACACAAACTATAAGAACGTGAGATGTGTCTGCCCGTCCAGTGAAAAACAGCACAGAAACCTAAATACTCCATGTCCCCCACCTCTTTCCCAGAAATTTCTGATGAATTCTAAAGTAAATGTGAAACGTGTTAAATTTATAAACGCTTTCGTATTTGTCTCCTTATTGAATCCTTCTGTCGGATTTCATTCATATTTACATAAAATAGCTTGGACATAGGAATCAACACTGCATAGTGACAGTACGCTTTCAGATATGAAATTGTTTCTATCTAAAAACGTCACGGCCCCGGTATTCGTCACTAACTTCCTAATAAATATAGCAAACTTTAAAGAAGTTTACTATATAACATTTGATACAAGGACCATCGAAACAGTTTTCTTTACTACGCATTTAATCCCCCATAAATGTGGCTCCTTTTGTATAAAAGTTTATTCAAAAAAGAAGGAGCAGATTTCGAAAATTTAATAAAAACAAATTCTGAGTCAGAATCACATTCAACACATTACTAGATAGAAAAAGGTTCAGAGTTATTAAAATAAATGAAAATTTGTTTCAATCTTGTTTAAATGCTTCTTCTTGTTGGTAACATGTTGCACGTGTTTGTCTCTTAGCATTCATTTTTATTAAATTTTCGAAATGAGCTTTCTCTTTTTGAATAACCCTGCATTTAATATTCCCTACTCCGCCATGTTTGTTTTGTATTATATCGGCGAAGTATCTAGTCAGTCGTTCAATTATCTTCCCTTGGTTCAGACCCCCATGTACGAATTACGACCCGAGTCAATGTCAAATGACTGAAAACTGAAAAACAAAGATATTTATTGCACGATAGCATGTCAATCTCTACCAGTTATTTATTACTAGCAAGAGTATCGACCATCATAAAGACTGAAAAATAAAATTGACAAAGATTATTGTTTAAGGTTGACGGACACACATGTCTTAATTAGTTTTTGTTTGTTTTTTTTGTTGTTTTTTTTTTTGTTTTTTTTACGAATTGGTCAAACCCAAACTCAAACAAAAACATTGTTTTTAATCGTTATGAGTCTACCGATTGAATAGAATTTTATTATAAACAATTGTCTTGTAAATAGAATTTTTAAAGCATTCTGAATGTAAAAATAAAGAAAAAAGTGTGCAAGACAATAAGAAACACTACCTGCCAAAAAAAAAAAAAAAAAAAAAAAGGTGAAGTTTTGTTGAAATCGGTTGAAAAACGTAGGAAATCCGATCCCATATATAAACGAACACACACACACAAACAAACAACCTGGGTTTTATAATAAGTATAACTCGATATGAGTTGTCCCCCTTTCATTCTGGCGACAGAATCGTGTTTTATCGTGTTTTCAAATTGATTTCGTCCCAAAACAATTGTGTTTTTCCAATTTTTGGCGTTGTCAGAACCACCGCAAGGTAATTTTACGCAGTACTGTGAAGTTTTGTTGAAATCGGTTGAAAAATTTAGGAAATCCGATCCAATATATAAACGTACAGACACACACACAATCTGCGTTTTATAATAAGTAAGATTTTCTTTCTTTTTTTTTTTTTTTACAGTAAGATTCACCGCTATACTAGGCCGACGTTCACTTGAGGTAGAGTGTTAAGAGGCCCTTTGTATGGATAGAAGGGGAAGATAACCGTTGACCCTAGAATTGAATGGGTTAAATTTGTAGTGATCGGAGAAACATCCTTTTCTGAGTTGAATTTTCGTAATTTCTGTCTAGGCTTTTATTTTATCGCTACGTTTTTAACCACAACACTCATGGCATATTCTTACCCCAAAAGAATGTACCAGATTACGACCATATCACTTTGAAACATAGGTTCCCGTATGATCACCGAAGGTAAGCAACATCGAGTCTGGATGGGCGACCGCTTGGCGTTCTAAGGATGGATGTGCAGGTATTGTGAAAACTGGTCTGAATGGGAAATCCCCTTTTAAAATGCCTAACAATTACGCAGCATAGCAAGGGGGACTTGGTAGTAGTTAATAATGAAAATTGTTGCATATTTTGTAAATTCAGGTTCAATGAGAAAACAAAGTGGCGTTTTCAATAGAAGGAGAAAACAAAGAGGAATTTTTCAGAAGAAAAAAAGAAAAAAGAAACACTAAGCTATTTAAGTCACGTCTAATTATGAAATGAATAGATTAAAAACAAATAGCAAAAGCCGAGAAATTCTTTTGTGTGCGGAAAGAATCATTTAAAAAGGGGGAAAAACGGGGCATTTACTCTTTTTTATCTATCGGTAATAATTACGTGTTTACATTATATTCGCTAAAAACTATAGTTATCTTACAACAGAACTTGCACGAAAAGGTCAAAAAGGCTGAACTTATGCGCATGCGTGCTAGAAAGATATGGATTTTGCAGAGATATAAGTTATCATTTATTTGTGTGTATTCAAAGTGATATCTATTCATGTAGAGAGGCATTGCCTCCTCGAAATGCACTGAATTAAAACAACCAGACATGTTTACTGATGACTTCACGATGCAAAAATATATATACGCGTGTGATAAAGATTTCCTTTTTTTTCATTTTAATTGTTTACGTATAAATCATTTTATTTTCTCATTTCATTTATTTTTTTATTTAAATTATTTTTTTTATTTGTTTATATTTATTTTCTATTTATATTTTTAAAATTTTAAAATTTATTATTTTTGTTTATTTTTTCTTTATTTTATTGAGGTTTTTATTTTTATTTGTTTAATTTTTCTCCATTTATTTATTGCATAAGCCATAATGGGGCGGATTCAGTGAAGACTTAAATTAATAATTCTATCCGTACGCAGTAATTTAAGTTCCTAACTGCCGTCTGTAAGTCCTCTGAATTTTAAAAAAAATTAAATCTACCTACCACATCTCTTCAGGACCTTTTCCAAAGGTAACTAAATATAACGAACCCAACTGGAATTGAAATGCCTCCACTTTATCAGTATTCCCAAATGGGTAGATTATTCTACTGACACATACCAAGCCTTTGTAATTTTAATTAATTCACTTTGATAACGCGTCATATTTTTATTCTTTTGGCTGAGGCCAGGGACTGAACTCACAACTCTTTGGGTCAAGTCACTTTTTGGATTAATCAACCGACGCTTTTATCCCCAAGGAAACATGGCCCCAGTGGATAAAAGAGTTGGTTCGGTTTGAAATCGCAATAAATATCAGCTGAAGAAGGCCGAAGCGTACAACGGCTGAAACGTCGTGAATGTAACAGTAAAGATGAGAATAATATAAACAATATAAATAATGTAAATACTCCCAACAAAAAACAAACAATATCCCCAAACCATGGATAGCAACTGAAACGCTAAAAATAACATTTATATTAATAAAGAATTTATATATATATATATATATATATATATTATATAAAATACACTGTTACATTTGAACATCTAAGTATCGACTACAAAATTGTACATTTCGTTTCAACATTTAAAATAAAACGTCTCTTCTGGTCGTCAACAACGATGGTTACCACCATTAGGTCTCTTCCATTCGTCAACAACGATGGTTACCTGAAGAGACGTTTTATTTCAAACGTTAAAACGAAATATACAATTTTGTAGTGGTTACTTAGATGTTCTAATGTAAAAGTGTATAATACATATTTATTGCTCTACTTTTGTATTGAGCCCTGTTTTAAATTAATGTTTTGAACGTTGCAATTTTATTCTTCTTTCTTTTACATTTAGATTATATATAAGAAATAATATCGGATTGAAAAAACATCAATTTTTAAATACATACATATATGATAGTTTTACTACCATAGAGGATATGCGTTATTTGTAGAATATCTTGTTTTGTTGTATTTACGCAATCGGCTGAAGAAATCTTGCAAAATTTATAAATCAAATTCTTAACACGGCAATGACACTATAAAACCCCATATTGATTTTTAAAATTAAAATTCAATCCGACTCAAATTGCAAGTTTCTAAAATAAAATCCGGTGTTAATTATAGGTTGTGTCTATAACTATTAATGGCCACCGCCACAAAAGACGGAACTAAGATGCGAAGTTTAATATGTTAGAAATAGTCATATTCGCTTAACGAGTCGACAGCCATAATATACATACATACATATATTATATATATATAAATTCCCAAGAGAATAGAATTCAAGTAGAACCCTGTATGAAACAGTTCGCGTTGTAGACTCTGGCCTTGTTCGCGTTGTAGACTCTGGCCTTGTTCGCGTTGTAGACTCCGGCCTTGTTCAGATGATTAAAATTTCGAAGAGGACCCTTCATTTCGCCCATCGGGGTAGATTGTTCCAGTTCCACGTGCCATGCCTCTTCCAGATGTCTGTTATCTCCCTTTAACTCAACTTTTCAAGACAGAGTAAGAATATAATATAAAAGGCTAAAAAACTACTATTCCATGATTTATTACATTGATGAATTGGATTGTGATTACGATTCCAGAGCTACAAATTCAAAAAGAAATCGGAAAATATAACTCCGGGTATAAAAAAACTAAAATTTTATTGAGAGTGTATGTGTGATTACGATTCCAATGCAATAATTTATAACCATGGAATAGTAGTGTTTGAGCATTATATATAACATGGCAGCCCATTCGGAAGAGAGAGCGAGAGAGAAACCTACAGAGGGCTAAATAAATATACTGGCCCATGAATAAGGTTAAAAAGTCAATACATCTACAATACGGCGATGTAGCAATCACACGAACAGACGCGCATACAAAAAGACTAATCAACTACATCGGAAGCCTTTCGTCTTAGTATCGTTAGAAACAAAGGAAAAAGTTCTGAATTGCTATGTGATATCCATCCTCTTATATGGCAGTGAATGTTCGACAATCTCTTCAAGGATGAAGAAAAAACTAGAGGCAGCAGAAATGTGGTCTACTGAAGGATAGAGAATATTCCATAGACGGAGCGAGTAAGCAACAAGGAAGACTGTTTAAATTTTTGAGATGAGGTATTGTAGTTATTAACATTGTACGAGCTATTGTCCTCATCTTTATCATCTAGCTACCACAGTGGTGAATAAAAAAAACTTGGAGAGTTGAGTTAAAGGGAGATAACAGACATCTGGAAGAGGTATGGCACGTGGAACTGGAACAATCTACCCCGGTGGACGAAATGAAGAGTTCACTTCGAAATTTTAATCATCTGAACACGGCCAGAGTCTACAACGCGAACAAGGCCAGAGTCTACAATTGTTTCATACAGGGTGCGGCAAAAATACGTCCCCATGGTTAAGACATTAGCTCGACGAATACACCATTACCAAGAATGACTTATCTTTATGTGGTAGGTATCCCTGGGAGGTGCATGCGGGAAGTATTTCCGTCGCACCTTGTTTTTGTAAGTAAGGGATATCTAGTTAGGTAAGAGCGAATAAACTAGAGATTTTTTTTACCATATACAAGGCTCGGGAGCCATTCGAGGTAGAATATTACGGAATAATAGGAGCAATTTATGCGGTATGTGGGTCAGATGACGGTTAATCTTAGATTTGAACAGGTTAAGATTGTAGTGATCAGAGAAGCATCCTCTTAGGTGTCGGCTCAACAAAGCAGCGGTTCGTGGAAAGAAGCTGCTCGAGTGGAACTTCCATCTCACCAAAGGAATACAAAAGGGAAGGAGGGCGGTGCGCTACAATGTGCATAGCACTGCGGGTCTGAGGTGTGAAGGTTAGAACTGTTGGAACTAAGTAATGTAGTTCATCTGAGCACTTTCCATGGAAATCGAGAGATCATCGAGAGACTTGCGACGTTTCATCTGTGGGAAAGGGGTTGTAGGGTGGAAAATAATTTGTCACCCACAAGAACGCGGAGACACTTTTAGACTATTGAGACTGGAAAGTGAAGAATAGGAAGCTCTTGCCCATATATGGCAGCGGTACTCCATTTTTAGGCCCGATCTGGCTCTTGTAAAGATAGAGGATAACAAGATGAGTCAGATACTTAGTGGAGCGGTACATGGACCCGACCATGTTTCTAGCATCTTTAGCAATATACATTTCTATATATCGCTCTCAAAATATTGTGTTTTCTTTCAATTTTATTACATATAAAGTGTTTTTGTGTATGAAACGTTCATTTAGTACGGCACGATTATTTTGCAAATATTTTTTCGGAGGCACGATTATTTTGTTCAATGTTTATTAAACTTAATTTTAGAAGTTGCGAAATAACCACTGGCATATTTGTTCCAGGCGGCACGGTAGTGTTTTTTTTTTTTTTTTTTTTTCGAAGATTTTTTTCCCCCTGAGGAATAAGACGCTTTTCCCGTAGACAAACCTTCCAATGGCACTACGATCAATTTTATGAGTGATGCCATACGTCCAATACTTACAAAACTTGGTATTTATAGCAAAGGAAAAGAAAAGACAACACTGTTGTATGGTTAATAGAGTAGAATTAAATTGCTTACGGCATGATTTCAGTTTCAGTTGGTACGACGATAAACTACATCCAGTAGCAAGCTCATTGATCGGAAGATTAGATGTTTTGAGGAGCTTAGAACCACTTCTTAATTGCTCTTGAACCAGGGTAATAGCATTTATTAGGGTCCTAGTTATGAAAAATAGTGAACTCCAAACAAAAACAAAACCTGTCTATATTTCTGAGATGAGGTATTATGCACACTATTTACATTATTCAGACTATTGTCCTCATCTTTCTCGCCACGGCACATGGCACAGTGGATAAAGGCGTTAATTAGATCCAGTGACAGGACCCAGAGTGTGAGTTCAATATCCGGTTAAGGCAGTGGGGAACTTGGAGAGGGAAATTAACAGGAGATAACTGACATCCATTAAACATGGCACGTGGAACTAGAACAGTCTACCCCAGCGAGCGAAATAAAGGGTTCAATTCGACATTCCAAAAACAAAACCCTATATTTTATAGCAAAATGACCAACAATTCAATTGTATCTGTAGTTGAAGACATACAATATATTCAAAATATATCTACTTGAAGCCATAAAATTGTGTCCAAAATATTTAGATTTCAGTATTAAATGACCCGCAGAGATTGACATGCCGCTAAGTAAAATCAACCAGCCAAACAACGAACATGACATAAATCCATATTATATATTCTATAGTTTCTTGAAGAAATCAAATTGTATTCTAAAATATAATGTCAACAAAACTACAACATAAAACACACATTTAGGCACACGGTTTAGTGTAATGGTTAGCAAGCATGTGTCTCTAAATCAATTACGACTGAATAAGGTGATCGATAGTCACTGGGTGCTCATACTTTCGGCCTTGTGCCACATCTAAGATACACTTAGGAAATCGTCATAAAAGCGCACATATCAACACTTCTAGTAATTATGTCCACACAGACATGTATATGAACAAAAGCTGAGCATCATGTACTCAATTGTGAAAGCAGAATAACATTTTTATTTCTTCAAAGCAATTCTTATTTTTATTACTTCAAGGCACCAAGAAAATTAAATTTCGGCATTAAATGACCTATAAGGAGTCGATATGGCGTTAAACAAACAAATCAAATCTCGTTTTGTTAAAAATCGAAACTGGAAGAATGCTGTTACTTAAAATTCAAAGTAGAAGTATTTTCATTATTCCAGGAATTATTTAAATTCCTATCCCAAGTCAAGAATATTTCTGGACGACTGAACTCATTTGTTGTGTTTGTAACGTTTCGACCATATATAGCTTATAGCCTTCTTATTTGCAAAATAATCGTGCCGTACTAAATGAACGTTTCATACACAAAAACACTTTATATGTAATAAAATTGAAAGAAAACAATATTTTGAGAGCAATATATAGAAATGTAGTTAACAAAAAGTGTAAACGCAGTAAAATAAGTTATTCCATTTTTTAGAAATGCGCACGGCGAAACTTGTTTTATAATTAAAAAAAAAAAAAAAAAAAAAAAAATATATATATATATATATATATATATATATATTCAATTGTCCGAAAATCTTTTCGAACAATAGCAGCTTCCCAAATTGTAGACAATATCCAATCATTTTTTTTATACCACATTTCCGTCGATGAATACTGCGGGAACATTTAACAGATCAATCTATCCTCATTGCTACTTGTGAGATATCCTGGCGCTTCTGTTTGGTTACGAGCTGGGGTGTATAAATGGTCGATAGGCGACGACAGCAGTACTCGAGTTATTAAGATGATTCAAGTCTTTGTGGGTGATACACACAGTGACGGTTGAGGTAACGAGAAATTGCTTTTCTTGTTACAGTATCATTTGAAAACAAATAGACCAAGAGGAAACAAGAGGCATCCAGTACACATCGGGGAGAGATCCTTACTATCCTAACAGACACACACCCACGAACTAGTGATGAAAAGAACAAAGTTTGCTTATATAACAGAAACCTTATGTTCGCAAAGGAAAAATACTAGGCGATACGTTAAGCGGAGTCCATCAGAATATATCGGTCGATATATCGTATTAAAAAAAGAGACAAGAATGTTTAGAACTTTGTTTCATTGTTTTACCATAAGGTTCAATGTGCGATCTTTGTCTCGGGGGACTGAATCGGGGGTTAGTGAAATTGAAGTTTGCCTAATTTGAAGATAATATATTCTGGTTCATTTTGAAATAAGCCATAAGCATAAAATCCAAAATTCTACATTAAGTAGATTTCATCCTAGGAAAATATATATACAGAGGAAGCTCGGTTCTCGAACGTCTCACATGTCGAACAAATCGGTTTCCGAACACAAAATTCGAGATAAAAATGCCTCGGTTCTCGAACAACATTGCCGAACCGAGTTAAACCAAACGGTATCATTTCTAAGTTGTCCGCCATTTTTGTATACATTCGGGTGTTGTTCTGTGCTTTTCTTTTCTAATTTTATTGTATTGTGACTTTTTTTCTCTACATTGATTCCTGTTGGAAAAGTAGTTTCGGTTTACGAACATTTCGGGTTACGAATGTCCTTCAGGAACGAATTAAATTCGTGAACCGAGGTTCCACTATATATCTTTCATTGAAAACAACCGTCAAGGAAGATTTAATTAATATTTTGAGTTTTTCAAACAATCTAACATTTTTACGTTTTTCATGAGTAAAAGAATATAGGATAATATAGCTTTCGGCTACTTATTTAGTAGAGGATACTACGTGTTAAAAGTGTTCTAGAAATAGAAGTCTTGCCTCGGTCAACTGACCGCGCATATAATGTGACCGCTAAGAATCACACAAACCGCTCAAACTCTGCAGCCACACACAGAATTTCACTGTCCAAAACTCATCGTTAATAATGGCTGGAGAAGTAGCCGAAAGCGCTGGGAACAATTATAACTATGGATAATTCCTATATTCTTTGGTTTGTTCTGAACAGCGTTGATATAAAAGCTTGTTTGATAGAAAAGGTTCGTTTTAATGATCAGTTCATTTTTTACGGTTTACCAACCCTTTGCGGGTTACTTGAGGTAAAAAAAAATAGTTTTAGATTGTAAGATTTTTTTCAGAAATAACGACTTAAATATTACTATTTAACCCATAGATGGGGAGAAGGTATTTGAATGTAAGTGAATACAACGAACCTAACCGGAATTGGAACACTGCTTTGCGATTAACAATTCCGACCCATTGCCCATTCGCACAACCAAGCTTACAAAATCCCAAGTGGTCACCCATCTAGGTACAGACCATATTCCACGTTGCTTAACATCGGTGACCGTACGGGAACCTGGGTTTCAACGTGATGAAATACATCTGACGAAAATGGAAAATTAAATACTATCGTCAGTTTCTGTCAGCCGTGAAAATTGAAACCGGTGAACAGGTTTCAAATTGCCGTATCGTCCTTTTGTCAATACCGTCCCACGGAAAAGGATGGATCCCTCTCCACACTTACTGGAGGAAATGGGTCAAATAACAGGATAGACTGGGATCTCTAGCCTTGAGCGGGATAATTTTGAATTCAAAACCACAGAAAAGACAACGAGATATCACTCAATTATAATTCATAGATAAGAAACCAAGGAATCTAGAGAACCGTAGTCGCCTACGACCTGAAAGGCATTTAAAGAATATAATACATTTAAAACATATTGTTATATGAATAGTTTTTTTTTTTTTTGAGCGAGTTCATCCCAAGCAAGGCACTAAAGTCACTAAGACACAAAGGGTTAGTGTACATGGAAGGAGCGGGAACAAAAGAGTAATCATGAGGACAGCAGATAGCGATTGACATTAATCTTCAAAAATTGATATGCAAAGTTGTCTGGAAAGCATGGAGGGGGAAGAAATTTTCAAAAGTAAAAAGTGCGAGAAAAGAATATGTTAGCGTAGAACTTACGGTTACACCTAGCCAGCTCAAATGTAAATTGACGAGACCTCGCCGCCAATCTAGTACTGAGCTTAAATTCATAAAATCTAGCTACCATGATGAAGAGCTCATCCGAACAATTATCATGAAAGTAATTATAAAAAAAAGGTACAGGGAGGCGTTGACAAAGTGACTGAAGTCAAGACGCAAGAAAAAAAATAATATTCTTATCAGGGCAGTAAAAAAAAAAAAAAAAAAAAAAAAAATCCACCAGATTATACATTTTCATTGTTATTAAATCTTGGTCAATCCAACATGTTTTCTAGAAAGAAATCAATCTTATAAATCGGCGGTCGTCTGCTACTTGCTTTCTCTGTACACAGTCTATAGATGGCGCTACTGACATTTCCTTGATAGCAGCACGGAAAGTGTGAGGAGGTGCAAGAACTGGACCGTTACCTCAGAAAGCTGCAAGACTGAAGCTTCAGAATTTCTTTTTTTTTTTTTTAGTTGGGGATACAACGTTAATTTCAATACAGCACATTTGACAAGCGCAGCGTGCAAATCAATTGGAATAGTTCAATAAAATTAAGATATATAGGGTACAAAGTTCAGTGAAATAAAGAATGAATGCATTCAGTTCAACATATTTAATGCAGACAAATTCAAAATTTATATATTCTCCATTTTTTTTTAACGTACTGAAGTAATATTAAGGTGAATGCGTCGTCTCGCGATTTGGAATTAAAAAAAAAATCTTTTAATCCTTGTCAGCCTCATCATCTTCTCTTGTCTTGAAAGCATTCTTTCATCTGTAATTCTTGAAGAATTTTTATCAATGTATGAGACTTAAATGAACTTTGTTCAGACATTTGCTTTACTTTGTGGAATTATATATATATATTTCTTGTTGCGTCTGTGTGCCTGTACGCATATTTTAAATGGAACAGAAACTAGGTTGGACACACATGTTAAGAATGAGTCTCTCTATGTAACTAATATATATATATATATATATATATATATATATATATATGTATATATATATATATATGTATATATATATATATATATATATATATATATATATATATATGTATATATATATATATATATATATATATATATATATATATGTATATATATATATATATGTATATATATATATATATATATGTATATATATATATATATATATGTATATATATATATATATATATATATATATATATATATATATATATATATATATATATATATATGTATGTATATATATATATATGTATATATATATATATATATATATATATGTATGTATATATATATATATGTATATATATATATATATATATATATATATGTATATATATATATATATATATATATATATATATATATATATATATATATATATATATATGTATGTATATATATATATGTATGTATGTATGTATATGTATCTACATATATAAAACATATCTACGTGTGTGTATATATATTATACACACGCAACATATCTATTTATCTATATATAACATACATACAACTCACACATATAGATATACATATAAAATACAAAGTCCCTTCTACTTAAGCCCAAACACGTGTGTTGTTTATACACGCGCTATTGTGCCCAGGCGGCAGGTATTAGTCTTTTGGTTATATAGCTATTTATAATCCATCGACTGACAGAAGGTGTTACAATAAGGGCAGCTGGCAAATATACATACTAACTAAAATCATTGAGGGAGAAAATATACATACGACAATAGAGAACATTACCTTTATCCGAGGAAGGGTAAAATAAAAACTCCCTTCTTTTTTTATATGCCATGTCCTTTCAGGGAGTAGGCGATCATGGCTCTCCACCTCCCTCTATCCCTTGCAGCTCTCAACAAGTTCCTTCTCTCTGCATCTTCCCCCAGACCACGTTCTGTCATCCTCTTGCTTAAGCCCGACTGGTATATCACGCGTTGTTTTCCCTGGTTTCTTTTCCCCCTCTATTTGACCCGTGAGTATCAGATTCTCCAGGCCCTCCTTCCTCATTATGTGCCCTAGAAACTCCAGCTTCCTCTTTCTAGTGTTAAGTATAAGCCTTCTCCTTGTTTGCATTCTAAGACCTTATCGTTGCTCACACGCTGGGCCCATGGTGTCCTAAGTATCCTTCTGTAAAACGACTTCTCTGTCGCCTCGAGTCTCTTCTTCATCTTTGAGGAAATCGTCCAACATTCGCTGCCGTGAAGAATGACAGATGTCACATAACAGCTCAGTATTCTTTCTTTTGTTTGTTTGTTAAAAAACACCAATATAATAAGTTTATCCGTCTGTCAAACAGCAGAGTATCAATCAAGACTGTGCGTAAGGCAAAGAAAATAAGTTTAAGACCGATAGTTAAAGTTTGACTCATTTCACAATAAATTTCTAATAAAACTATATCAGTTAGTTTTATTGTGTACGCTTAATGCAGAATTTCTCTTTCAAATGATGTAAAAATTGTATAATTTTCTAGAACTTGGAAAATTTTAATGCTGGATTCATTTAAATTATCCAAATTTGCTGGTAAAATCAGTTTAAGAAAGCATGGATATTATATTTAAAGCAAAAAGTTATAGTAAAAATGAGAAAACAAATTATCAATATTTAGTGCCTTAACCTTTATTATTAATTACAGCCGGACATTGAAGACAAAAATCATTTGGAACTCTCTGCCATATTTGCTTAATATAATTGTGTAATGGGCTAAATTTGTCGTTTTTTTATTTAGCGTGAACTCTTTTAGAAATATAATTCCATAAATTTTCAATCGGATTAAGATCTGGACTCCGTGGAGGCCACTCAATGGCATCCATATTATGGTGACCAAAAAATTGCATTACTTTTTTGGCTTTGTGGATGGGGCTATAATATTGTTGATAATTAGCTCCCGGTGGCATTTGTTCAGTTAAATATGGCAGAACATGTTCCTTAACTAGCTGCATATAGCCTACACTGTTGAGTTTTCCATCAACTTTAACAATTGGACCAATACCAAAACTACTGAATGCACTCAATACCATTACACCCCTGCCTCCCGCTTGCGCCGTCTTTTCGATACATTTAAGATGGAATTCCTCTGTTGGGCGGCGTCTGAAAAGGCTTTTTCTATCCGATGCAAAAGCCTAACTCGTCACTCCAAAGAACTCTACACCAGTCGTCGACCATTGATTGAATATGGCTTTTCAAGAAATTCAGCCGCTTGAGTCGATTCCTCTCCGAGACAATTGAGATAACGTCATTTTTATCAGCTGTAAATGCTCATGGCCGTCAGTATTCGGTTAGCTTCGGAAAGTCTATAAATTTGTCTATCCAGTTTCACTGTTGTTTTTCTTGGGGCTCCCGATCTTTGCTTACCCTTATATTGTCCAGTATCCTGGTAAAGCTTCCAAGCCTGAACATAAGTAATTAAAGTGCAGCAAAACGGCTTATGTCCATAAAGGAAACGTTTTGTTGAAGTAAAACTATTTTTGATCTAGTCACTTGGCGAGAGATTATATTGCTAACCGCGGTTCCATATTTAGGTTCCCACGTATTTACTACATTTGCTTTAGTACGACATCATGGAGAAAATGCGGACGCTTTGTGAAGATAGAAATCTCGACTTAGCATATGGTTTGTGCTAGTTTTTTTTTTAGTTCCATGTCAGCAAAGCATCCTTAGCAAAGTGGCGTCCGCTCAGCCACATTGGTGTTTATTCGACACTCACAGAGCTAACCCCGTGGTTTACACTGCAACTATGCTGATCACACCTTACTTTTTGAGCGAGAACGTATAATGTGGTGTTATTAAACCCTCGATCACGATGACTTGTGACTTCCTGCTAGCACAACCATCGAAGGATTCCGAACAGTTCCGTCTACCCATTTTCATTCACAAGGATCGGGTCACGTTGGAATCACTTCCAGAGACCGGTATTATAAAGTCATCACCTTGACAATAGTGAAATTGGAATTATGGTCTCATGATCGGAACGTTGACTTTGTACCCACACGGCCACGCGTCACTAGTAAAAGTATGAAATAAATATATATCCGAGATGAGGTATTATGTACACTATTTACATTATTCGGATTATTGTCTTCATCTTTGTCGCCATATTTATTACAACGTTTCGGCCGTTGTACGCTCCGGCCTTCTTCAGGCGTTTGGAATGTCGAACTGAACCCTTTATTTCGCTCACTGGGGGTAGACTGTTCCAGTTCCACGTAGCATATCTAATGGATGTCAGTTATCAGTTATCTCTTGTTAATTCCCCTCTACAAGTTCTCCACCGCCTTAACCAGGTATTGAACTCACACTCTTTGGGTCCTGTCACTGGATCTAACTAACGCCGTTATCCACTGTGCCATGTGTCCTCAAGTATAACTGACATCCATTGGACATGGCACGTGGAACTAGAACAGTCTACCCTAGTGAGCGAAATAAAGAGTTCAGTTCGACATTCCAAACGCCTGAAGAAGGCCGGAGCGTACAACGGCCGAAACGTTGTAATAAATATGGCGACAAAGATGAAGACAATAATCCGAATAATGTAAATAGTGTACATAATACCTCATCTCGGATATATAGACAGATACTAACTGAATATTTGTTACCAAAAGTATAGTTTTTGGAATCCATTCACCATTGATTGAAGACAATGTAAACAAGGCAGAAAAAATTAAAAAAAAAAAAAAAAAAAATGTATCATTATTTCCATGACCGTTAGAGGGACCATTTTTATGCATATGCTTTTTTTTCCCCCTATTCAGTTTTCACAATTACCTTAAACGCGATATCTTGGCTATTTTCTATACTTGCTTTTGCGAGCCGATAACGGATCCAGTCGCAAGCTTTCAACAGTAATAGATTGTTTTCTTATCCAATTTTAATGCAAGTTGACAAACCAGATACTAACATCAGAACCCGAGTATTACTGGATAACCAGCCCTCTTCTCTAACGCTCAGGATAAACCTGTAAGTATGATTTATTTAAACTGAAATATCTCGTATAGATTTCAGACATCATCGCTTGTAATTTTATTTTGTACTTTTTTTTCATTTAACAATTTGATCGTTCTGACTTTTGCTCGAAATATTAATTCTGTTTGCTGCCTTCAATGTGGTGGCGGGAAATGGCAAGGAATGGGCATTTAGAAGACAGGATGTAATTTCTTTTTTTTTTTCTTTTTTCGGGTGGCGAATAATAGAAAAATAAGATCACGCAAAGCAATCATTAGGCGTATTCTCATCAATGTCATTCCCACTGGAGGGAGGAAAAGAGGAAAAGAAAATTGTAGAAAGGGGGGCAAAGAAAGAAGGAGCGGAAACATTAAAAAGGATGCTAGCGAAGAAAAGAAAAAAGAAAGAAAAGGATTTAAATGCATTCATTATCATAAAAGTGAAGAAATAAGAGGAGGAAAAAGGAGAAAGTGAGCGAATAAGAGAGGAGGAAGGGGAGGGTCGAAAGGAAAGAAGAAAAGAGAAAAAGGAAAGAGAGAGAAAGAAAAAGGAGAAAGTGAGCGAATAAGAGAGGAGGAAGGGGAGGGTCGAAAGGAAAGAAAAGAGAGAGAGAGAGAAAGAAAAAGGAAAGAGAGAGAGAGAGAGAGAAAGAAAAAGGAAAGAGAGAGAGAGAGAGAAAGAAAAAGGAAAGAGAGAGAGAGAGAGAGAAAGAAAAAGGAAAGAGAGAGAGAGAGAGAGAAAGAAAAAGGAAAGAGAGAGAGAGAGAGAGAAAGAAAAAGGAAAGAGAGAGAGAGAGAGAGAAAGAAAAAGGAAAGAGAGAGAGAGAGAGAAAGAAAAAGGAAAGAGAGAGAGAGAGAGAAAGAAAAAGGAAAGAGAGAGAGAGAGAGAGAAAGAAAAAGGAAAGAGAGAGAGAGAGAGAGAAAGAAAAAGGAAAGAGAGAGAGAGAGAGAAAGAAAAAGGAAAGAGAGAGAGAGAGAAAGAAAAAGGAAAGAGAGAGAGAGAGAAAGAAAAAGGAAAGAGAGAGAGAGAGAAAGAAAAAGGAAAGAGAGAGAGAGAGAGAAAGAAAAAGGAAAGAGAGAGAGAGAGAGAAAGAAAAAGGAAAGAGAGAGAGAGAAAGAAAAAGGAAAGAGAGAGAGAAAGAAAAAGGAAAGAGAGAAAGAGAAATAAAAAGGAAGGAAGGAGAGAGAGAAAGAAAAAGGAAGGAAGGAGAGAGAGAAAGAAAAAGGAAGGAAGGAGAGAGAGAAAGAAAAAGGAAGGAAGGAGAGAGAGAAAGAAAAAGGAAGGAAAGAGAGAGAGAAAGAAAAAGGAAGGAAGGAGAGAGAGAAAGAAAAAGGAAGGAAGAAGAGAGAAAAAAAGCAAAGGAGAGAGAAAAATAAGGAAGGAAGGAGAGAGAAAAAATAAGGAAGGAAGGAGAGAGAAAAAATAAGGAAGGAAGGAGAGAAGGAATGAAAACAGAATCAAGCGTGCAGAGAATAAAAAAAAACGAATAAAATGCTTTCATCATCGCCATTTACATAGCATCGATAAAAAGAAAGACATACAGCAAAGTAAAAAAAAAGAAAAAACATGGAAAAATGGTGAATTTTTATTTTCTCTCGGGAATTAACAAACCATGAAATATTTGTGTCAATGCAACAAATCTACACACGTAAGCATAATACACACACACACATATATAACTAGCTTAAAAGCCACCGTATCTGACGGCATTTAAGCAAGCTCCTGTGGAGGGCTTGTAATTGTGCCTTCATCACAATAGGTAGGGAGAAGTAGACGCGATAAGCAACAATAAACTACAGAAGAACTCAAAATTGATCGTCGCATTTAAGTATTGCATTAATATTTAAGCTTACCTTTTAAAAGTTCAACGATAATATTTCTGCCTCCACTTAATTTAAGGACAATTTGATGTACGTAGGTCCTTACTTTCCGTACAAACAATTATTTTTATTTCGCAATTAATTTAGATTATTCCCAAATTATAATATATATATATATACAACATTTATTCTTTAAAGAAATTTTACGGTAGATGGCGTTGTATTGTCATATAGACTAGGTTACATTTGTCATTCGTGTACATGTGTGGCTAGTCTATCTTCAACGTTTAACGTGTGTAGTAGTGTGTTAACTGACAAGTGTTCCTATTAACAATGGCAGGATATTCGTATCGTTAGTAGGTAGATATAATTTTTACTTATGACCGCACGAATAATAATTGCAACCTTTGCTGCTGTTTATCGTCGCGTGGCAACACAAACTATGGATCGAGTAAGACCGAGATCCTTTCGTTTCGCCTGACCACGAGGAATGCATTCCACAGGCTGTCGGAAACGATTTAAGTATCGGCACATATATCAAGTTGCCCTATCATGTCGTACATCTTTTGGACCTATTGTTTATATGAACATTTTACCTTGTCTTAATGTCAGGAACTGGCCCCAAATATTTGTAAAATTATTTTTGGATTGTAACTTGGAGTGTACATTTAACAAACTCTACCGTAAACTTTAAACTTTGACTGGAAAACGAAGGATTTGAGACATATGGACGGTGATTCTTTTTTGCTTTTGGTGTGAGGAACTAGCCCCAAAGTATTTTTGATACACTGTATATATGTGCGCAAGCACATGAATAATATATATATGTATATATATATATATATATATATATATATATATATATATATATACATACATACACAGTGTAACCCGGATATAAGAGAGCTGTCGGGACCGGAGAAGAAGTCTCTTATATACGGGTTTGGTCTATTTTGTTTAGTTAAGTATGGCTCTAATTTGGGACCAGAGAAAATTTCTCTTATATCCGGGTTACACTGTATATATAACATGTATAGGCACACGTAAATGCATAACATTGGAACTATTCCTTCATCAAACGGGGCCACACCCACCCACACATATTATATTATATATCTCCACATACATACACAGACGTTTTTGTTGCCTTCTTTCTCAATCTCATGTTCGCAATATACGCCTCATTTTGTCTAAGTATTTCTTGTGGTTCTTCTTGCTTTTGGATCTTTACCAAAAAGAATCAGATGCGTTTTTTAGCCTTAATTATTATTATTATTATTGCTTTTATCTTTGTTCCTTTTTCGTTTTTGTTATCTTCATTTCGCTTTTAACTTGTAGTTATCTTCAAACTAACTGGTAGCATAGTCTTTTTTTTCAAACCATTAAAATAATAAAATCATAATAGTTTCACCAAGGGCTTGAAGCGAGCCAGTCTTGTCTTGCATTTCAACTGTACTAATTTTCACTTCGGTGGGTGACTTTTTCTTTTGTCTTCAATAATGGAGACAGAGACTCTCTCATTCTCTCTTTTTCTCTATATATGTATAATAAAAGGAAGCAATAATAATAATAATAGCAACAAAAACAAAAATACCTGGCAAGATTTTTAGCATCCCGTGTCCGGTTGCCAAAAAAATCCAGTCTTGGCAGCCGGATGCAGTTAACGATGTAAGAATTCAGAGAGACTGTGTAGTGGATATAGTTGTGTTTGTTGGCGGTGGAGACCGTTACTGTAGCCTTTCCAGGATGCTGTCGGCTCACAGACAGGTCAGGTTTTGCCTATGGATGTTCTGCAGCCAATCGACTTTCCCGCCGAAAATACCCCCCCACACTTTTATTAATTTTTTTTTTTTTTTTTTTGTTTGATTACCTTCTCTCGACTTCCTTGCCACATTGCATTCTACTTCTATCATCAATGGTAGAATATATTTTTTCCTCCGCATAAAAGTTAAAAAGACAATCAGATAAAGTATATATCTATCTATATATATATATATATATGCAGTGTAAAAGAAAATACATTGGCTATCGGGAATCTGAGAGAAACCCTATCGGAAAATGAATTTACTTGATACCACAGTGTTCTTATTACTGCTAACCTTTTTTTCCTTTCTTTAGCGGCTCCCGTGTTGTCTGCCTTTCCTCGTCATTTCAGACGAATCTTTTTCGATTTCAAACTGTTCCAATGGCGTCACTTTCCCGAGAAGAGATAAGAAAAGTCTATCTTCTCCCTAGAACGTTTACTTCTAATTCTTTTTTGTACTTAAAGCAAATTACAGTTTCTAGTCTCTTATTAGTATATTTGAATCGATTAAGGATAAAGGCCAAATTAGTCAATCTAATACCTCAAACATTCCGAATTTTTTTTTTTTTTTGAGAAAGAAATGAATGTTGATTTACCAAAATATTTTATCTGAATTTTTTTTTTTTTTTTTTTAAAAGAAAAAAAAAAAAAAGGTCTCACCTCCCTCAATTTGTAAAAATGAATTTAACTAGATTGCACTTATGACCTAGGCACAGTTTGTCCCTAACGCCCATGCGACGTTCAAAAAACGGTTCCAAGTAAGATCATCGAAGTTAAGCAACGTCGAGCCTGGTTATTATCTAAATGGGTTGGTTGGTCTTATGGCATATCAACTTCTTCTAAATGGGCGATCGCTTGAGAATACCAGGTGCTGTAAGTTTGGATGTGCGGGTGGTGTAATGGATAATAACTGAATTGTTAATCGGAGAGGCGCGTTCCAATTCAAGTTGAATTCGTTATATTCACTTACGCGTAAATAATCTTAGGAAAAGTACGAATCCACCTATTCTCCTCCCAGCTATGGGTTAATTAGTAAGACGTCTATCACTAAATTATTTATCATAAAAAAGAAAAGCTTCTTAGAAGCTATATTTTTTTCTAGCTTTAAACTTGCAAAGGGTTGATAAGCCATAAAAACTAATTTGTCCATCATCGATTCCATAGCTTGTTAAAAAAATCATTGTCAGGTGTGCAACTGTTAGCAAGCTTTTCTAGCTAGATCGATAATAACTGAATAGCGAGTTCACTCCTCACTGGAGTATTCCATTCTTCCAACCTAAAGCCACATATAAACTCCGCTTAGTAAATCACTAAATGCATATCGCGAAAAACAAACGATCATTGATCTTGATTGCCCGGTTCTCATCCATTTTTCTTTTAAAATTTTTACTAACCTCTTCATTCGTTTATGCTTCTTTTTAAAAATTCAAAAGACCTCTTCCGTCTTCTTTGATACCCCACCACCCCGTTTATTCGAAATGCAAGAGTATTCTTAGGCATTTACCATTCTCGGTAACTATGGAAAGATAAGCGGTCATAGACATAGTTCCAACGCCTTACTAAATTGCTTGCAGAAGGCCTGCTGAATACAATCATGAACTTACGAACATTGACTACAGATTTTAAAAAATCTGTTTTGCATTCAGAATCGTCCTTTGACAGATTGCCAGACATGGCTAAAGGATATATTCCGCTGTAGTATTTAATCCATACCTGGAGTAGGGAGAAGTGATGATTTAATAACTTCCATAAACCATTGCTAAAAGATGCTAGGAAAATGATTGGAGTATTCTATGGCTGCAGGAAGTAACCAAATTTTCCTACCGGATTTTATATCTACAAGCGTCAGTTGAGTAAGAAACAAAACAAACAAACAAAAAAAGAGGAACAAGAAGAAGAAGAAGAACAACAAGAACAACAAGAACAACAAAAACAACAACAACAACAAAAACAACAACAACAACAAAAACAAGAACAACAACAAAAACAAGAACAACAACAAAAACAAGAACAACAAGAAGAAGGAGTATTGCTGCTTTATGTGGGATGGAGCCCTTTCATCTTCCCTTAACGTTATGAAGGTCATTATTGTTTATGGGCTCTTGTGGTGGTAGTCGGTGGGGAGACCGATCTTCCCACACTGCAGTCTCTTTTCCCCACAGTCGCAAGCCTATATCGTTACTCTTATTTTCATGGAAAATATTCAGACGATCTCAATTCTTTAGTTCCACCAGTTCAGACCTTAATTGCGATGACACACAATGCTACCGCCACGCTGTCGAATCACCCATTTCCCCCATATTCCAAATGTAAGGATAAAGTTTCACTCAGGCATGTTTTCCTCAAGAACTGTTAATTTGTTAGGAAAAAAATCCCGCGGGGATACTTTCTTAAACACTACAATCTTAACCTCTTCAAGTAAAAGGTCAGTTGTTATCTATCGTCCTTATCTTCACTTCCTACCATCTCTTTCATTCATATCACACACCTTATTCACTATAACAGTAACCGTCTTGATCTTTTTATTTGACAAAATTTAGTATACAAAAAACTATTTAAGCTAATGTGAACGCAATGGTCTCGACTGGCTTTTGAACACTACACCTGTGTACTCGTGAATGCACTTACTTAAAAAATAAAATGAAAACAAAGGAGATGAGGATGTTAGTACAAAGGAACAAGACACAAAGATTCTTCAACGTTACGAGAACGTTCCGTCTTATTCTGGGATCTTGCTACAAAATGGTTAGCAAATGGACTATTCAACTAGACTCCAAAATCATTATTCCTGTAGGGTGTTCGATCCTCAAAAGTGTACTGATCACCATTCTTGTGCCAGACTAAGAGAAGTTTGGTAAAAACCTATTCTACCGGCACGAGGCTAATTATTTCATTTTCTTGTGGTTAGAAAAAATTAGCAGATGCTGTCAGATTTATTAAAAAAAAAGAAAAAAATGATCCAGTCTGTTGAAGATAACTGCATTCATCTATTGATTTTTTTGCCTCTGAAAGCGAAAGAATATGGCCTCTCTTCTCAAGTAAAGGTTATTCCCCTAAACGGAGACGAATGGCCTAAAATTGATTTGTCATTCTACGGTTCTCATTAGTTAAGATTCACAGCTGCTTGCTGTTTTTAATATTCATATATACCAACGTTCTTTTAAGTGATCATATGGGACCACTTTAAGTTGATTAAAAAAAAAAAAAAAAAAAAAAAAAAAAAAGAAAAAAAAAAAATTCACAAGACTGAATCGATGGTATTCTTATGTGTCGTGTCCCCTCAGAGGGTGGGCGATTATGGTTTTCCACAACTTCCTTTCAGGGTCTGAATAGTATATTACAGTCCTTGTTCTATCATCAATTTAGTTGTTGTTTTCCTCCTGTCTCTCAATGCCTTGGATGTGCCAAATTCTCCACGCTCTTTCCTCATTAGAAAGAGACTCAGAAAAATCAGAAAATAACAGTTGACATACCTAAGTACAATTGTCCTTTTTGCTTTCAAAACTTCGCTATTCGCATGTTATGTCCATGGTATTCTTAGCATCTTTCTGTAAAACCGGATATCTGTTGCCTCAAGTCTCTTCATCCATAAAAAGATTGCCTAGCGTTCACTGTCACATAGGAAAACTCATTATACGAGTTCTGCATTATTTCTAACGAAACATGTTTTTTTTTCAATTGTATTTTTCGTATTTAGGCTTATACCTTTACCTATGTTATTAATATAAAGAATTGTCGTTTCTTTTTCAAAATTTCTTTCAAATATCTATCTATACTTCCGAGATGAGGTATTATGTACACTATTTACATTATTCGGACTATTTGTCGCCATATTTATTGATTTATTACAACGTTTCGGTTATGTCGAAATGTATCCTTTATTTCGCTCACTGGGGTAGACTGTTCTAGTTCCAAGTGTCATGCATGTCAATTATCAGTTATCTCCTGCTAATTCCCCTCACCAAGTTCTCCACCGCCTTAAACAGGTATTGAACTCGCACTTGGGTCATGTCACTAGACCTAACTAACGCCTTCATCTACTGTGCCATGTGTCTTTGGGGACATCTGTGTATGAATTTCTGGGTATTATAAACACAAAGTCTTCAGCAAACATTTTTTACCAGTGCTCATATTGAAATTTTTGCTGTTATCATTCAGTTTTTTACCAGGGCTCATATTGCAATTTTCGTTGTTATTATCGCTTTTCTCTGGCACTGCTTATTAATGGTTTCCATATTGTATTCATTTCTATGCTTGGTCGGCTTGGGAGATTTTTGCGGCCTAGCATATGTGCATTGTGTGAATAAATTTAATATTTTTATGGTATTTTTTTAAAAAATATCTGTTTTATATTTTTATATAATTTTTTTTTCATATTTTATTTAAAAAATATTTTTTTTTTTTTTTACACAAGTCATTTTATTTAGTGTGAATTACACCGTATTTTGCTATTATTTTAGCTTGTTCTTTCAGAAAGTTTACTTTTCATACACTTTTGATCATAAGTTGTGCATAGTTTTACGTCCATTTAATCTTACTTTAAAAAAAAAAAAAAAAAAAAAAAGTCAGTTTCGAAAAATGCAAATACCACTGATCACGTAAAGTTCATAACTCCTTCAGAAAGTAGTGAAGGAAAACGAAGAAAGGATTAAACATCAACTGCAAGAAGGCAGAATCCATGGTTGTTAGCAAATAAATATCAGGGAAGTGTTTTAACAGAGGACGGAAAGTGTGACACCGAGATCCGAAGGTGTATTGCGATAGCCAAGGAAACATTTCAAAAGCTAAGCAGACTACGAAGACAGGAAAATTTCGCTAGAAACAAGTAAAAAAGTATTAAATTGTTATGTGATATCTGTCTTCCTGTATGGCAGTGAGTGCTGGATGATCTCAAAAATGTAGAAGAGACTTGAAGTAACAGAATTATTGTTCTACAGAAGGCTGCTGAGGATACGGTGGACTGAATATGTGAGCAACGACTAGGTTTTAGAGAAAATGGAAACAAAAAGGAAACTGATACTTAACATAAAGAAGAGACAGTTGAAATTTTGGGGCCACATAATGAGGAAGGAGGGCTTGAGAAAATGCGATACGCTCGGCACAGATAGAGGCCTTAAGAAAATGCGATACCCTCGGCACAGATAGAGGCTTTAAGAAAATGCTAATGCTCCGCACAGGACAGAGGAAAACAACGCATAACATAGCGAACTTGAGTAAATGGATGGCGAAACAGGGCTTAACAGAAATAACAAAGACAAAGCTTAAGAGCTAAAAAGGACAGGAAGTCGTGAAGAGTCATGATCGCCTACGCTCTAAGATGACACATTAAGTTGAAACCATAAAAAAACAAAAAAACTTTTGACCACGACTAGTGATGGGTAATTTTCAAGGAATTTGTATGACATTGGTTGAGCCGGCTGAATTTTCTTTTGGCTAGAGACGGTGACAAAAATATCGGAAAACGGACAGTGTGTCAAAATTGAGATTAATATTTAAGGAAAGTCGACGTTACCTACTTGGCAAGTTTGGTGGAAAATATACCGCAACGCCAAAAAAAAAAAAAAAAAAAAAAAAAAGACCGGAAGCTGTGGAGAATCATGACTCTCCATGTTCTGAGGAGATGATGTTAGCTCAAGAACAGATGTTAAGTGTTTATGTAACATGTGCTATTAAAAGATTTACGAAAAAAATGTCAAAACATTTATTGTAATAATTAGATTCGAACGCGGTGGGGAATAGTGGTATGGAAAAGTTTTCGGCCTAATCTACTTCCTAAAAATAAAGTCTTTTTAGAAGATCTTACTAAGGCGAGAACCTTTCGGTACCTCCTTTCGTATATAGCGACACAGAAAAATTTTGCCGGTAATTGAACAAAAGTAATAACCACGACTGTATTTGATTATCGATCACATTTGAACCTCGTACAGTTAGATTTTTCTTAACGTTGCCCACTAGCATTACCACTACTCCATTTATTCTCATTTCTTCCTGAAATATTTATATTTTTCTGATAGCTGGGAGAAATTGCAGAATTTTGCAACTCTGAACTTAAAATGTGTTGAAGAAAATTCCGGGAGTTTGGGATTCAAATTAGTCTTCAAGAACATTATTAGTCTTTTAAGCGCCATTTTTCTTCAGGAGGTGGGCGATCATGACTTATCAACTTCCAGTCATTTTTACTGCCGTGAATTGTATTTTCTGGGTTCTGTGCTATAAAAAAAGTGAAACTTCGGAAAGACATATTTTATGAGGTTTACATAAGTTCATCTTTAAAGAAAATGCCGTATCCCAGCAGGCATGACACCACATATTTTATTTCTTTAAAAAAATGTCATTGCAATTCATTGATAAAGTGTTTCCCTTGTTGCCTTCTCCATACGTTGAAATTCAAAATTGTCTTTTTCTTAATCTACCCTGTTATTTAACCCGTAGATATGGGAGGGAAGAAGAAAATATTAGAAAATTATTTGTAGACGGTTTCAGAATAATAGTGTCACTAAGAACTAATGTTTAAATGTGACATTAGAAGAAAAGCCAGGAAATAATATGAACTGTATTAATAGAAGAGAACACCAATACTTTTCTATCTGTGGTTTTATTTAATCAACTCAGAAATAAACGACTCCTAATTCTTATTTTTATAATAATGAAGATATTACCGCTTTGCAGAATATGAGAAATTCGAACAGACAATAGCATACATTATGAGTCAGTGCCCAAGTTTAGCTCAGGAGTATAAAAAGGTGCTGACATGAGCAAGTAACCAAAAATCACCCTGTTGCAATTTGTGTGAGAAGTGGATAGTTTCAGCGAGAACCGGAAACGGAACTCAGAACCGGAGCACGACTTCGAGATAGAAATGTGCAGGATTTTGTGATATTTTTTTTTTTTAAATACTAAACAAAAAGATAAGCTGGAGCACAAAAAAGCGGACATATTGTTGGGAGATAACATTGATCCATAGTGTCCTTTTGATATGAGGATAGAGCAAAAGGAGGAAAGAGAAAGTAATCAACTATGAGCCTTTGGAAATTTGAAGGGACATAATCATACTAGTTGTCATTGGTGCTTTTGGTACATTGACTGACATAAATGGAAGCATGATTAAAGAAAAGTGGTATTTTCCAGTGGAACTGATACAGAAAAAACGTCTTTATAAACGACAAGAATAATTCAGAAAGGGATGCACATTTAGAGGTGAAAAGATCACACACACGTGTATAATTTTAAACTCCTGCAACAGAGTACGTAAATGACACTCAGAGTTAACTTTTGAACTGGGGAAAAGATTGTACAAAACAATCATTTACAAGTAGATATACTATATGTGTTGCAATAAATTAAGGTGGTATTTGACTTTCGCAGATAGAAAGATTATACACGCACATACACATTATATATGTGTGTGTATGTGCGTAGAGAGAGAGAGAGAAATCCACGGTTTGAAACATCCACTGCGATAGGATAGTTGGAAGATATCCTCCGCTGAAAAGCGAGTTACTCTTTTCAGCGGAATAAGTTATGAGTAATACTTAGCTTTGGCATTGAGTCTGATTTACTAGTCTCCTTCAATGACTTCAGAGACCTATTTACTGGACTGCAATTTGCAAAACAAATTTACACATAGGCTGAAAAATAAAACTTCATTCAAAGCAAAATTCCATCAGTCGATTGTGTCATTTACAATCGCTGTAACCCCCCAAGTTTGTTCATAGTTCTTTGTTTTTTTGTTTTTTAACCAAACTTAAGATCGTCGTTACCTACAAGACTGTATGGAAAAAAAAGTCACATAACTAGCATAAAAACTAATATTCCAATAGTTTGAATCTGTCAGTCTATGTCCCCTATTCTCTCATTAAACCATGAAATTGTCCTTAGACTGGAGTAGAGGTGGAAATTACATCTGATCTGAAATTCAAAACGCTAATGTATAGTTATATTAAGAAAAATAAGATAGTCTGATCCAAAGCCAAGTTGATTACTAAGCTTAGTTTAGTACAAAGCGGTAATAATGATAGACATTGGAAAGACAAAAGGTTACAAAACTAACAACAATTGGTCTACGGCAAACACTATTCGAGAAAAAAAAGTATATCAAAAAGTAATCTCAGTTGAATCACGTTTGATTTCGGAGTCTCCGAGAAGAGAAATTAAAATATTTTCCTACAATAATTCTTTAATAAGCGCAGCTGAGATATGATTAAAAGTGAGGTTGATTTTCTGGAGATGGTTTACTTCGTGACTCTTGCTCTCCAGAAGTCAGCCTCAATGATAGACTTGCTTCATAAGCTCGGATTCAAGTCTATCTTCCACTTAGCGAAGAGCGTCCAATTCGCCGATTGTCCAGTAGTTCTACAGGAAGATCATATTTGCATAACAAAGACAGAAGCAACGGAACCGAAGTGTGGTTTATTGAGTCGGATTCAAAGCAATACAAAAAGGAAACAAAAATCACCGATTTATTGTTGGTCTTCATTCGTAAGCACAGGTGATAGGGGAAGCAGTGACATGTTAATGGTCACTTTCCCCAAAAGGCATCTCGATACTAGCCGTAGACATCTATGAATGATCTAGCGCTGCGTTTTAGACGAAACAGGGGAAACGCCGTTCTAGAAAAAACGGATCCCAAGTGCCCAGCGATTTGTCACACTTTACGACGTTCGTCTGAGGATGTGATTCGAAGTTGGGAACACTCAGAATTAATTTTTTAACTAGGTTGATTTTTTTTTCACGACTCATAAAAAAAAAGATCGATTTTTAGAGACAAAATTACAATTACACAAAATACGACTGATCTTAACTGGGCACGTAAAGCTAAGAGGATGAAAGAATCAAACACGTCGATTTCCTGATGTGGCCAGAGTATGAAGGTGTTATCTACATATCTTAGCCATAGAGTTGGCCTTAGAGATATAGATTCTAATGCCATGTCTTCAAAGTATTCCATGTATATATATCAACACACATGCTAGGCCACAAAAGTCTCCTGAGCCGACCAAGTATAGAAATGAATACAATACGGGAACCAAGCAATGATAACAGCAAAAATTGCAATATGAGCACTGGTAAAAAAAAGGTTGCTGAAGACATTAGGTTTATAATACCCAGAAATTCATACACAATGTCCTCAGTGGATACAGGCGTTAGTTGGAACTAGAACAGTCTACTCCATCGAGCGAAATAAAGGGTTCAGTTCGATATACCAACCACCTGAAGAAGATCGGAGTGTACAACGGCCGAAACGTTGGGATAAATATGGCAGCAAAGATGAGGATGATAGTCCGAACAATGTCCTCAAAACCTCCTGGTTTATCGTCATAAACGGGACGATCGAAACAGACATGAGGAAACAAAAGAGAATCAAACTAATAAATATTAATTGATATGGAAAGCGGATTTAAAGAACAACCTATCCTCATAGATTGAATAAATTGTTCCGTTTTAAATTTCAAGAAGGCTATGTTCATTTGAAACATTTTTATAACAATCAATTAGACAGAACTGCCCCAATAATAAAACCTATAACAAAACAAGAAAATGCTACTAAACTTAAAAGCTTTTTTTCCTTAAATCGTTTCAGTAAGACAACTGCTGCCCACCTGAAATTTGCTTCGGAATGAATAATTTTTTTTTAAATAATTAATACACTGAATAGAAAATGAATAACGGCTTTGGCTGAAGAACTTGAATCACTTTTAGATTTTCGAGTAATGCTTTCTAACGTCAATTAAGTTTGCGTTTATTTCCTCAGAGAAAATCGATGTACCTTGTCAAAACAAATTAACAAATTATCAAACATCGGAAAAGAAATTTATCTAACTGTATTCCGATGCGAAACCCGAGCCGATTTGTAAAAAGGTGATGCAAAATTAAGGTGTGTTCATTTTCATCTAACTTCGTTTTTGTTATATGGTTTCACCCACTCTACTCTTGAGCCTTCTTCCAGTATGTTAGACTTCAAGATAACAATCCCTACTCTGATCAAAAACCCAAAACGCGCACGCATAAAAACACACATTAAAAAAAAAGAAAAAGAAAAGAAAACATCCCCTCCAAAAAAAAACAAACAAAAAAAAAACAAACAAAAACACCCACAAAAAACAAAAACAAAAAAAAAACAATATTATTCGTTTAACTATCTGACCCATTTTATTTGTTTCGGAGTTGAATTTTCGTGTATAAACAACGAATCGAAAAGTATTTGCACTGTTATGCTAGTACCTGGCAAGAATAGAAATCTAAGTTTTTCATACGTGAAATATATTTTATTAACTCCTGGATTCAATGGAGAGTACGTAGCTTCAGTGACTGTCTTCGAACGTTCGATCTTCTCGTGAGGATGCAAGGGACAGTGATCTCCCCACGTAGGTTGGGCATTTATATAATATGAGAATGTGTGTGTGTGTGTGTGTGTGTGTGTGCCACCCAAATTCAGCTATGTTCACTTCCTGTTTGTATTAGTTCTCCCCTGATACCCTTTGGGGTCCGATTCTGCTCTTGACGGCTTTGGGGTTACCTTCTAAGTCAACATTCAATGTTCTGAGGTGACCTAGTACATATTGGTGACACTACAGATTAACTCTTAGCAGAAAGATTCTTGACGGGCATAAAATTTAAGTCAGGCCTTTGGTATTGTCTGGCATTAACAAAAGCAGATATTTAATAGACATCCACTTTTAGTATTTTTGAATATTATAAAACAGTGACCGTCTCCTGAAGTAGAGATTATTGATCAGACATCGTCCTCCCTGAAAATATGACTAGCTTAATTCTTGGAGTTAGCGAAACAGACTAGATTGTTGTCGTGTATACCAAGTCTGTCCGGAACGCAACCAGTTATTTTAAACATATCAAGAACCGGTTGCTTCGCCCTGATATAATTTCACAACCAATCAAGAAAATTATAAAAATAAATCTGGAAAACCAAACAGAAACAAAACACAGACAAAAAAAGACAGACAAATAAACCAAAAAAAAAAAAAAAACAGACAAATAAACCAAAAAAAAAAAAAAACAGACAAAAAAAAAAAAAAAAAAACAGATAAAAAAAAAAGACAAAAAAAAAAAAACAGACAAAAAGACAGACAAAAAACAAACAAAAGAAACAAACAAAAAACGAACACACACACAAAAAAAAAACAACAAAAAAAAAAACAGTCTCACTAACGGCTGCCAGTCAGGACAAACTTCTGCATTTTTCTGAAAGCTAAATCTTGACTACAATAATTCAATAGCAGTTTAAGGAAAATGCACCAAAGCGATTAACGGCATTCTCGTTTGTGCAATGTACTGAAAAAGTGAAAGGAAAGCTGATACGAAATACAAAAGTTACGCATCTAAAACGGAGTTAGGCGCCGTTGCCCTAGGTAGGATATTTTTCGTTAATATTAATGATTGCCTACTTCCCCAAAAGTTTATCTGCCACTGTAGTGAATTTCAGAGTTGAATCCAGACAAAGAAAGACTGTAGCACCGTTGTAAGAAGCCTACAGACATATGATAATAAAGCAATATGCAGGATAGAGAATGGATTCCCATTCAGGCAAACAAGAATTGTTACTCTCTGTCGTTAAATTCCAGAAAATGGCTTCGTATATGCTGACCGACACAACATCCCGGAAAAGGAAAGAAAAATAAAAATCCAAAAAGATATTACATTAAAGAAAACACAGACAACTTTAAAAGACTGTCGTGTCGCAGTTTTTCTTGCCAGATGAACATGACATGATACGTCAATCGATGAAGATCCCTGTCATTTTTAAGTACTGGACATCGCGCCCAAGCGATGTTTACATCACAGGATGACATGACCTGGCCAGAGTCTGGCTACAAGGAAGGTTGAAGCCGCAATAGCATCAGACTAGTTTCCTTCTCGTGATTTTGACAAACAAACCTCAATCAATACGATATTTTGAAGCGAAACCAACAGATCATCGATTCTAAGAACTCTCCAACTTCAGCCAAACCGGAAAGAACCTATTTAACAAATATGCCACTTATAATAGTGCCTACCGCAGAACGTGTACACTTATATAAAATTTAGAAAAGAGAAAATGAAAAAAAAAAAAAAACACGAAATTATGAAAAAAACAAAAACAAAACGAAATTATGAAAAAAAGAGCAAATTAAAAAAAAAAAAAGAAAAAAAAAAAAAAAAGAAAAAAAAAAGAAAAAAAAAAGAAAAAAAAACAAATTAAAAAAAAAATGAAAATCTGCATGAAAATAATACTGAGGGATTATGAACTTTGAACAAATTAAAATCAAAGTCACAATATATATATATATATATATATATATATATATATATATATATATGCGCACACACTGTATATTACTAATATATTTTCCTAAACAAGATTTATTTTTAATGCGACATTTTTATTACTTTCAACATAATTTTTGGTAGAGATACGGATTAAAAAAAAAAAATCTGTAAATGCTTTAGAAATTATTTTCTTCACGTTTCGGATACGAAACGGAGTAGATATGGGTTTTCGAGGACAACTAAACTAGGAGGTGTATATTCTTCAAAACGGACAGACAGAACCTTTCTCTTTTGTGTCACTCTTCGGATTAAAGTTTCTTTTACAGAGGAAGACGCACACAGTTCGATAGATGTAATAAACAGTGTAAACAAAAACACCAAAAACAAACAGACCAACCACCAAAAACAAAAAATAAAATAAAACTGGGTTTCTATATCAATCAACTGGTATTCACAAGCCAGTTGATATCGGAGGCCATAAGAGCCATGTCTGGTGGAGTATTACTTTATTATTATTGTTGTTATCATTAACATAAAAAGTACACTGTACAATAGTTATTATGGATTACTCTTGCTTAGTGGCATTGTATGATGTCCAAAGCTGGATTACGACATTGGAGGCGATAAGCAAATTTACTTTCGCAAATCATCGTTCAATAAATTTGGTGAGCAACATCTGTGCTCACCAAATTTATTGAACGATGAGAGGATCCCCAGACGAGGCTATGTTGAATGGCAGGGTTTCGTCTCGAGAAACAGCTACCAAACCCAGTTTTAAACGGGGTCTACGGGCAATTTTTGGCCGAGGCCCGCGTGGGCGGTTGGTAGATATCCTGCAGTTGGAGTTTCATTGTGGAATTCACTTGACCACTACTTCTACGCGCCGCTGGCGAATCTTATACGTGTTGTTCTTGTCCTAAGCATTATCGTTCATTACCAACCTTCGTTTGATTATTTTATTCAGTAACCTTCCCTAGGTTACAACAGAAAAAAAATCCCAAAAAACTATCTGTCTGCTTAGAATATTTAATAAATATAATCTGAAAATAAAGCTTGGCCAATCCTGTACTGAAGTCATTTATTTAATACAAACCATTTAATTAATTATTAAAACAAAGTTGCATATGAACTTGGGATGACGAATACAACTTGCGACTATTAAAAAGATGGCACTCCTTCCAGACCGCCTAAATTAAAATAGTTTTCAATAAATGTTATTACAAATCGATTTAACTGAGATTTTCTTTGATTATTTCAGAGCGAAACTTTGATTTCAAAGTTTAACTGGACAGGAAAAATGATGATCTTAACTTTGAGTTACTGATTATTCTTTACAAAAGCAAAATAAACGGTTCCAATTTATAAAAAGTTTCATTGAGTTTGGGACGTACAGGCCCTAGAATAAATACATTTAAGTTACATTTTAAGCACCCATTCCAATAAGGATTAACGCCTGCTCCGTAACAATTTTTTTTCCTTAGAAGAATAAATATATTAGGTGATACATTCCAGATCTCGATTGATTTAAAATTGTTTTGGAATCAGTAATCTCCAAGTTTTCAAGATAAAAATCTTTCAACATCTCTCGTACAATTTAGACGTTTTTTCTTATGCATACTTTATTTGTAGATATTCGATGCCCAAATAAGTTAACTTGATCGATAGAGAAGACTCGTGAGACACTCGGTGAAATCCGAAATCGCAAACAATACAGCGTATGGTTTTTCGTCTTAGTCATCGGCGGACGTTAACTATGTAGAATTTATAACATGATCGGTGAACACGTGTTGTCTAACATTGACAGACATAAGACCATACATCTTTTACTTTCAACCCAATCTGATAAACTCGATAAGGATTTACTTTAAATTCATTTTAAAAAAAAAAAAAAAAAAAAAAAAAAAAAGGCTATATGAATCTCTTGCTTTCAAGCCATTCCGAAAATTTAAATTCATTACAGAAAAGCTGGGAAAGTATATTAATATCTTTCGATATGAAGTAAGAATTGCAAAGATACAGATTAAATATTAACGGCTTTTTGAGAAATAAATCATTTTCTTCCCTTTCTTTCATCACGATAAACACCAGCTGAGCTGAAAAAAGTACTAATAATCTATTACTTAAGCATACACACACACAAATACAAATATCTTTCTCTCGTTTTTGGGATCAGATGAATCCTAGAAAGGCGAAACGTAATCCAATCTAGTTTCAATGAAACGGTTTTCAATTTGTCATATCTCCCTATATATATATATATATATATATATATATATATATATATAAGACATTTTTATGTTTAACGTTCTTTTTATAGATACAAGTATTTAAGTAAATGCTTTGTTTATAATAAACAGTATTAAATAACATTTACCGGCCTGAATGTCCGAGAAATTTTCATAGAAAATATTCGTCCTTTGACAGGATTCGAACCTGCATCCTATACGGAACCGTCATTTAGCTTGACGTGCCTAACCGCTCGGCCATAAAGGATCGTTCGGTTGGCAAGGTCGAATTTACTGCTTATAAACTTCAATTATTATAAACAGAGCATTTACTTGTATCTATAAAAAGAACGTTAAAACATAAAAATGTCTTTAATAAATAAATTGTCGGACTTTGTCCATTTCTTAATATATATATATACACACACACACACACACACATATATATGACCACCATAAATACAATTTGTTTTTATTACAAATCATGGTAATTAAAAGTGAAAAAAAAAAAATGAAAAACTAGCTAGCTAACCGGTTTCGAACCTCGCACAACAGAACTAAATCGAGGTTAATAAAAAGGTATAATTATCAATAAAAGATGGATAATACGTAAGGGGAAAAAATTCTTAAAATGGAAATTAATTGGAGGCCCAAGACAAAATCCTTCTGTTTACATAATGAAGGTTTCTAGGGAGAAATATATATGGCTTTCAGTATTTTCAAGTGGTAACTTGAGTGGGACTTAGTAAAGATGGAAAACAAGTCCAACTAAAATTAGCGGCACAATTATGTTTATCAGGTGATCCGCGATGGAAGATCTGTATGTCTTGGTCAGAATATCTGACAGAATACTTAAGGTTTCGGATTGTCGTTGGTACATGCTGTTTTATTCTGACAGTCGTTCTTCCTATATAGTGTGAACCACAACTACATTTAAATCAATAAATCAAAGAAGTATTATGATGAGGAGGAAGAATGCGTGTTGCACAAAAATATATATTTATATGTATGCTGCGTCGTAAATAATTTTTGTTTTAGGGAACCAGCTGAAATAACGAATATACCATCGTAATTGCTAATCGTACGTCGCAGGTAAGAATAAATTTGGAGTACATTCACATACCTCGGTTTTTACACGACAGTGGCAGTGTACACAGTGGATTAAATAATAAATTTCTTAACACCACTAATTGTGAGATTGAAAGCGCATTTACGTCACAATGTTATGGGAGTTCAAGCCAGAGAATAGCGCCACAAAGACAGAAAGAAAATGTGTAGTGTTTATAGTGTCATAACTGAGAGGCAATTATGAAACCATTTTTGCAAAGTTTCATTCTAGAGAAACGGCGTTGGAAGATGACACCAGATGAGTGCATTCGTCAGACTGAAAGGATTTCCCGGTTCCATCATCAATGAAAAAGCAATCTATGGAAAAGTACTCGAAATACGCAAAAGTATTAAACATTTCACAATCTATCATATGCCGATACTTAGAGAAAGGCAGAATGCCCGGGGGTTCCATGTGCTTATCACAAAAAAAAAAAAAACAACAAAAAAAAACAACAAAAAGACCAACAACAAAAACAAAACAAAACAAAAACAACAAAAAAAACAAAAAAAAAAAACAAAAAAAAAAAACAAAAAAAAACAAAAAACCCCTCCCCAAAAGCAGATACAGTGTAACCCGGATATAAGAGACCCGGATATAAGAGAGATTTTCTCTGGTCCCAAATTAGAGCCATACTTACCTAAACAAAATAGACCAAACCCGGATATAAGAGAATTCTTCTCCGGTTCCGACAACTCTCTTATATCCGAGTTACACTGTAGTTGATAAACAGAAACGTATTTTTTTTTTTTTTTACAACAACAATATATATATATATTATGGCTAACTTGCTAAGGGAAATATGTGGCAAGATAAAATCTCTTGTAGGACTTTACATGCAAGTTGATGTGCGATTCTTTTTAACGATTTTACTCGGGCTGGGGACAGTCGAATTTTTGTTTTATTTTCTTAGATGGAATTTAGTTTTTGCGAAAATAAACAGATATAAACTGACATAACTAAGCATACAAATGATCTACCCATGAATTTATTGCAGTATATGGTTGTCCTATACGCAAGCCACCAATCTGCTACTGGGTGGCATGCCTCTAGCTTTTGCTGCTGATGGCCCGTTGTCGAACAACCGGTTTGTTCGTCTCGGCAATGTTACCACTGGCGAAGCGCTAGAAGCCCACCGTGTAGGGCGGTTTGGTTTGGTGGTATATCAACCTGTATTGATTATTTAATGCCGAAATCTAAATTTTTAAACAACTGTATGTCTTCAACTGCAGATAAAATGTATTGTTTGTCAGTTTACGACAAATATGTTTTGTTGGTCACTTTTTTTTTTTTTTTATTATATAAAAATGTATTTCTGGTATTTTTTTACTATAAAAACTATTTTTATACTTACATAGTGTTTTGTTTTTCTTTGGGAGTTTAGTATTTGCCCATAGCTGGGATCCTAACAAGTTCTACCCACCACCCAGGATCAAGGTGAACCTAGGAACAGCAGCAATTAAGAAGTGGTTCCACTCTCCTCAAAAACTCAATTCTCCTGATTACTGCCGGATGTAGTTTATTGTCATACCCAGGATTATCCAGAAAATGGAAAATCGAAAGCTGCGTTTCGAGGCATCAAAATGATCGTAGGATCCATCTTTTAGTAAGAGAATATAATGAAGGACAGAAAACCAGGACAGAAGTGAGTTAGTCTAGCTAAAAGGTTCCAACAAACAAAAAATCGCCATTGAAAGATTAATTCGAAGATTGCAAAAACCATACCTGTCTAAAAAGCGAATTGGGAGGTAAGAATAAAAGTTAGTGGCGTTTTTACGCGAATTTCGAAGATAATATTTAGACGTTTGTACATGTGCTTTTTTTTTTTTTTTTTTTTAATCATTTGTCCCCAACCAAGGCGATAATGCCACTAAGACGCAAAGAGTTACAGGTAGTGAAAGAGAACGTGAAAATTTTAGTGAGGAGTCAGGACAATAAAAACAGAAATCAGGAAGACAGTAGACGGTGATTGGTGTTGCATTTAAATGTTTTTTGAAGATTGTAGGTGGAATACAAACAAGAAAACGGAAGAGAATTCCATAGACGAGAAGTGCGAGAAAAGAAACTGTTAGAATAGATCATACGGTTCATATCTAGATAGTTCAACAGTAAAACAATAAAACCTAGTTGACAATCTGAGAAGAAAAACTCATGAGAATTTACATGAAATATCTGTAGAAAAGACAGCGGGAAGCAACATCACGGCGTTTTGAAAATGTCGAGATGCCATGTCAGGATCGATTACATTACAAACCCTTCTTTGCATTTTGTCAAGAAACTCAGGATACATCGTAAGAACACCAGACGTAGGAGTAATATTCAGTGACGGATGAATTGCGGATTTAGAACTGTGAAAGATGGATTCTGGCGACTAAAATTATCTGGCACGACACCATGAACCAACTTTCCTATAAGTGCTTTAATAAACTTATTTTCACTATTTACATTATTCGGACTATTATCCTCATCTTTGTCGCCATATTTATTTCAACGTTTTGGCCGTTGTACGCTCCGGCTTTCAGGTGGTTGGAATGTTGAACCCTTTATTTCGCTCACTGGTGTAGACTGTTCTAGTTCCCCTCTTCAGACACATGGCACGGTGGATAAAGGCGTTAGTTAGATCCAGTGACAGGACCTAAAGAGTTTGAGTCCAATACCCGGTTAAGGCAGTGGAGAACTTGGAGAGGGGAATTAACAGGAGATAACTGACATCCATCAGTGTACCCCAGTGAGCGAAATAAAGGGTTCAATTCGACATTCCAGTCGCCTGAAGAATGCCGGAGCGTACAACGGCCTAAACGTTTTAATAAATATGGCGACAAAGATGACGATAATAGTCCGAATAATGTAAATAGTGTACATAATACCTCATCTCAGAAATATAGACAGATAGTAAATTTATTTTGTTAAACTACCTTTCACCATCTTCAGGGAAGATTAACAAATTCATCCTCGCCGAACTTGACATTTTTCTGGGCAATGGACTGATATCCGTAGTTTATTTTTAATGCTTCCAGAGAATTTCTAAGAAAATTTTTTAGGGATCGAAATGGGTTGTAATCTCAAAGTGCAAGGTTAATTGAGTACGACAGGTGTAACTGAATATCTCAGGTTTGCAAAGAAACGCGAGGACCTTCTTCATTTTTACTTTTAGCGTAAAAATATTGTAAATTCAACATCCACATCCGAATTATATAAAAATGACAAGTTAGAATACCAGCTTTCAGGTTATCAGTACATGAAATAAATCCAAGTCACGTGTGGAATTAAATCATGTATTCAAACATCACCTATCGAAAAACGCTACAAGCCCAATATAATGAGACTAGTCTAGAGACTGAAGTAGTTAGTCGCGTGCCAAAGGAACCACTGTCGCAAAGTTCTGTCGTCTCATCAACGCCGTCTCGGATGACGAGGCATAAAGAAAAACTGACCAACTTTTGCCAACTTTCTCACCTTTTCTCATCGTCGCCATCTTGAAGATGTAGACGAGATTAAAAGAAAGAGCAAATCAATTACACAGAAAGTAGAATGGATGCCAGATAATACCAGTTAATAATTGTTCTCTTTTCATAGATCTTCGTTAATCGTTACCCCCACCCACCAAAAAAAGGGGTTTGAACAGAGGGTTGGGGGGGATCGAACCAACAGTTTAAATACAATTTCTTTCTGATATATGCGAGTCCCAACCACTTCAGTCGGCCAGTGGAAAGCAACAGGATGGATTCACGAGTAAAGGATATCAGACTATGTAGCCTAACTTATGGACTATTGACAGGTTGGCTGGAAAAGATTATATATGAAATAAATCCTAAAGAGCCAGGAACAACCTACCTAGGTTTCATCTAAACGGATCTTCAAGATCCGTTTAGGTGAAACCTAGGTAGGTTGTTCCTAGCTCATTAGGATTTATTTAATTTATCCCTGCTCTACTTAGCGTATTGAGCACTGTGTTTTAGCTTTACTACTCGCTTAATGTTTTTTCTTCGGAGTAAAAACTTAAAGCACTTATTTCGCCCTGTTCTGATGTGTGTCTGTGTTTTGAATAAAAAAAAAATATTCAAAAATTAAAATTATCAGACACACCGAGTTGTACATTAATATTTTTTCTTTATTTCAATTACGTTCCTCGAGTAGTTTCGGGCAGCATGGCCATCATCAGGAGAAAAAAATTCCCCGCTTATTAGTAGCCGTGAACTACAGGAGTGAATGACTGTCTGAAGAAAGTGAACTTTATCTGTAGATTTCATTTGTTTTCCACCGTTAAATTTTGATCAGTCTTTGTATTGGTTAATCGGCCAATTTCAAGTTGTTTGAAAAATAGACGCTGGGAGATTCCTGAATCTCAGAATTCCCTCCTCGGTTATTTTGACAATTTTATTGGTTGCTGAGAAGAGGAAGTGTATGTTACCTTTTAGTTTTTTGGAAGTGAGTATGTATGTGATATGCAAGTGTGTCTATATTTATGTGAGACCTCAACACCTGTCGTCTGTCGTGTGGGTGAGAATGTGGGTAGGGCTTAATTTATGCGATTATAAATTAATTGTATCTGTGTTGTTAAATTTATGTTAAGTCCGTCTGGACAAAGTGTTTTGAGGCGCAAAATTTATTTGTCTTCATGTTCCTCTAGTCTTTTTTAGAGGTTATCTTTTCTGTCAATTTCTCTTTTTTTTTTCAATTATAGTGAATTTTGCATGGTTTTTAAAATCAGGTTTTTCTTGCCAGAAATGTTATTCTACAAGTAATAATCTTTCGTGGGGAGCTGACTTGATCGGATTCCGATAATTATTAATATTGTAGTGAAAGGGACATTCAAATTTTTCATATTGTTTCTGGCATAGTGTGCTTTTTAATAGGTAAATTATGCTATGGCTTCTATAGTTAGAATTGTGGAAGATTTTGAAAATAGATTTAGTGATTGACCTAGTGAACGAATTAGTATGTCTAATGTAGTTACTGCATAAGTTCCTTTTGTTGTTACACGGCTGTGAAAATCCAGTTTTTATTTTTGGTCTATTACGGGTTACCTTATGTGAAATTGTGTTACTACCTGTAATATCATTAAGGTTCTTAGGTCTATGATATACGAGAAGGCCGGGTTCCTCAAAGTTTTTAGGTCTGGTTTGAGATGTAGCATTTCCCAGCTACTTTTGAGATTTTATTTAATTTTATTTAATAACATTATATATATATATATATATATATATATATATATATATATATAAATCAACAACAGATCCTAGCAAAAAAATTAAATTAATCATATACTACACTAAATCTAGTATATCCAACTTAATTCTTCGCAATGATTCTTCTCCCCTGGTTAACAATTTGCAAAAAAACCCAACAGTTTATAAATTCAAGTGCCCTTTGGGAGAGTGTATCTCCAACGAATTAAATTTTTATGTTGGTCACACCACAAACTCGCTTTCACGACACTTGACACTATATTTGAATGAAAACTAACATTTTTAGGCATTTAAAACAACATGTCTGGCCGCACACACAATTCCGTAAAATCCTTGTCGAAAACACAATTATACTTAAACATGAAAACAATAAAAAAAACAAAAAAAAACTAAAAATCCTTGAAGCTATATACATCAAACAGTTGAAACCTAACCTAAACAAAATCAACTATGGAATCTCTACATATATCCTTAAATGTCCATAATTGGTTATATACCAACGGCTTCCCATACTTAATACTTCTCGAATTCACTCTCGCGTGGTCATATGTGACGTCATGAGCTGCGGTGCGATTTTTGCTTCTAGCGTCTTATATGCACGTGTTTATCGTTGCTTGGAAATCATCCATGTAAACAATAACAGACTATCATCACAGTCTTGTCCGTATATTGCTTAATATATTGTACAGTAATTGACATCTTTGATAATGGCTTATGTAAGCCGAAAGCTTAGATTGGATTAAAAAATATGTATCAATATTGTGATTTTCTTTCTTCGTTTAATGATAATGTTATTAAGCTTATCAGACGTTATGAAAAGAATTTACATAAAATAGACAACACTTGTCTATATTATTTAATGAAACATGTATGAATGATAAAATGCTGCCTAAATACACACAATATATATATATTATATATATATATATATATATATATAGCAAAATAACTTCCATTTTATGAATGATGGACTCTCACGCCTAAAGACGAGAGAGAGAGTCCATCATACATAAAATAGGGAGTTATTTTTCTATCACCCTGCGCACGCACCAGAGAGAGAGAGGGAGGAGGGTTCAGTCAGATTTTATTATGCAATAAAATATTTTCATTATAACATTGTTATGAACCAATATTTATTGGTAATACCTTGAAAAGTATATATATTATTTTATTTCTAATATAAAAAAAAACTAAGAAAATTACGTTGATTAAGAGCAACATATATATTTTAAATTTAACACAATATCCCATATACTTGAATAAATTAATTTACGTGTAAATATGGGATTTTTGACCTCCTCTAACCTTCATCAGTCTTTTGATCACCAATTTTTATTTTTTTACGATTTCACTCTTAGCCTTACTTGTACAATTTTTATCGTTTCTTACATATCTGAGTATTACTTGCTTGGTTTATTTGTTTAACGGCATATTAACTCCATATGGGTCATTTCATGCTGAAATTTAATTTTCTTGTGATCATGGAAGTAATAACAATATATGTTGTTCTGCTTTTACACTTGAATACAATTGTGCATATAATGTGTGGATATAATTACTATTGGCGGTGATATGTGTTTTATATTCTACTTTTGTTGAAGCTATATTTTGAAATACAGTTTGATTTCTTTAATCAATATAATATCCTACAATTTGTTAATGTCCTGAAAGAGTTCTTTCATGTTTATTGGTTGTTTGGAAATATTTTAAACGGACTTAGCCGAAGCCGCTCTAATTTGTTAGTAAATGTTTTATTGCGAATAGTTTTTGGAATGCCATACAGATTGGAGACGTTTCTTGTTTTAGAATGTAAGAATGTGTTATAGAGTGTCCGATATGAAGTCTGGACATTATTTCTTCATCTTTCTGTGTAGGGGGGATTTTGGTGTTTGAATTATCTTTGGAAGTTGTTGCTTTTTGGCTGCCAAATCGGCCCTTGATGCTGATATGGATAGATATGCAGCAGAATATATTAAATGCTGACAAATACTCTGTTCCATTTAAAGGTTTTATCAATGTTGGGTTTATCATTTTTTTTGGTTTGTGAATGCTGTGATTACTGACAAGGAGTCTGAATATATGAAATGTTTTGTCATTTCTTGCAGTTATGATGCCAAGAGCCAAATCTTTGGCCACCACTTTGCGACGAATATAGAGCTATTGTTGTAAAGTCGCTTCGTTAGTTTTTGTTTTGTTGTGTATAGTTGAAAATCTGATTCCATCTTTTGATTCGGTGTAAATAGGAAGATGGTTTTGGTAAATGTCAGTGATAGTTTGCATTTTTGTCATGGGAGATGATGGAATTGGTTGTGTTTTGGGGGATTTTTCAGGCTCATGTGTATTTTCGACTGCAGAGTGGTGCCTTGAAAATGGCAGATTCATGAATGGTTGCTGCGTATATTTCTGACTTGTCGAGAAGATCGGTCATTCGTAATCTATATGTCTTAATATATATTTCCTTTCTATTAAATAGAGGTTTGCCTTTAGGATAGAGTGTGAATTTTCTATATGGGGTTTGTTGGGCATGAAAAGTACTGTAGCGCCAGTTTTTACGTCTTAATTGTAGTGGAGATTCGTATACTTTCTGTTGGAGCTGTGGAGAAAGCACCTAGGGTAAGTCTTAGCCCTTGATGACGAAGAGTGTTCAGTTTCCTTATTTACGATTTCCCTGCGGACCCGTATATAAAGCACCTGTAGTCAACTTTTGATCTAACAATGGCACGAGAGAGTTTCAGTAATAATTGTTTGTATGCTCCCCAGTTGGTGTGAGCAATGGCTCGGAGTAGTTGGAGGGGTTTGTTACATTTTGACCGGAGATGATTAATAGGAATGAAGGTCAGTTTCCTGTCAAAGATTATCCTATTGTATTTGTACTGATTTACCACAGGAATGGTGTTATTATTAATCTGGAGTGTAGAGCCATTACGCATTTTCCTTAGCAGAAGTGCATGAATTTAGTTTTATCGTTGGAAAACTTAAATCCGTTGTCTGTAGGCCATTTGTTTATTTTGTTCAAGTGTAGTCGTCGCTTGCGTTCTATTGTCTCGATATGTTTGGACCTGTAATATGTCACAAAGTCATTCCTATACAGGGTACAGTCTGTTCCAGTACTTATACTTTCAGTGGTGTTTATTTTTTTACAATAAATATTGTAACAAACAGGATACTCCCTTGTGGTACACCTATTCCATACTCTCTTAGATCCATATCCTAAAGCATCATTCCTTCTAAAAAACGAAAGATTTGCGGACATCTGTTTATATGAACTTCATCCTTGTTTTCGTGTGGGGAAGTTTGTAATAAAGCATGGATAAAGAAAGGTGGGATCTTCGATACTACAATGGGAAGCTTTGACGGGTTGTTTGCGAAAACATAGGTATATACTTTCTACACGAACTGAGCAAAATAATAGATAGAAATGACACACGACTCTACAGGGACGACGGTCTCAGAAACTGCAATAAACAAAACACAGACAAAAGTAGAAAAGCAATAATAAAAATAACGGATTCGACATAGATATAAAAACTAACCTAAGTGAAGTAGATTTTCTAAATGTTACCTTCAACCTAAGAAAAGGCACATATAAACCATACAGAAAACCCAATGATAAACCACTCTATATACACACATCTTCCAATCACCCACCTTCTATAATCAAACAGATACCAAAATTGATTAACCGCAGCCTTTCCGACAATTCCTCGAATGAATCCATATTGAACAAAGCTAAGAAAGACTACGAAACAGTCCTAATAGATAGTGGATTCAACCCACCGTACAGCAAAAACTTAAAAACAAACGTAGGGAAAATATTCTTCAAACTCTTACACAAACACTTCCCAGAATCAAGCACGCTACACAAAATATTCAACAAAAACACAGTAAAAAATCAGCTAAAGTTGCACCGAAAACATGGCACAAATAATAAAAAACACAACAGGAAAATTGTCAGCAAACAACACGAACAAATTAAATCCACGCGTAACTGCAGAATAAAGAACGAATGTCCTTTAAATGGTAATTGCTTACAAAACAACGTAATATACCAAGCCACGATAAAATCGCCAGATAATGAAGAAAAAGTATACACAGGAGTAACTGAAGGACCCTGGAAATGAAGAAATGATGTACACAAAACATCTTTCACAAATAGTAAACTTCCCAGACCTAAACAAAACTATTAAATAAGCGATACAAACAAATTTTTACTACGTTAATAAAACACCGATTAAAATTAAAATTAAAATAAATAAATATATCAGATAAGAAGTAAAAATAAATAAAAACAAGCAAAATAATCTAACCCAAATAAATAAACAAATGACTTCCGGCAAAATAACCGCCAAAATAAACTACCTACAATGCACCACTGACCCGTATATATAAACAGCAGAGAAAACAAACAACATTCGTGGCCTGACGATTGTGTCTAGCATGAAACAGCTTGTTGCCTCTAAGTGTTGACTTCAATGTTCACTCATATATAAACACAGCAGCCCTTCTACAGAACGTATAAACCCATTAGACATCCCAGACCACCCAGATTATCCCAAGTAGACAATCAATACAAAACACACTCAAACTTAAAAAAACAAAAAACAAAAAAACGGGATGGGGCCCCAAACCAGGACACTTTGATGGGGGTATAGCATCCCTAATAGGAGACATGATGCAATCTTTCGAGCTTTTACGAAAGAACTTCGCCATGCTTTCAAATTCAAACTTGACCCATACGGGCGAGTTATAAATTTAAGTAACTATAAATTTTCACTCAATACATTCAGGTTATTAAATAAAGGACTAAGCTTTTGCCCTAGTCTCCCAAGGTTTGCTAAAGGCACCTTGGCAAAGGACCTGAAATCCTTCTTCAGAAGAATACGGTAAAAAGCACACTACGGGGACAATGATCACACACCTTCCATACTTGATACATTAAAAGAGAAGGATACTACATACACCCCACAAAACACATACATTATTATACAGACATTTGAAATGGCAGTAGCAAATGACAAAAAACAATAGCACGTAAGCTGCCACGTGACAATATTACTGAAGGGGAACGTATAGCCCTCGATACGCTGACACATAGAGATGACCTAATCATAACACAGGCTGACAAAGGGGGTTCGACAGTGATCTGGGGAATCGAAGAATACATTAAAGAGGCCAACAAACACCTAGCCGACAAAGAAACCTATAAAAGCATACCTACAGATCCCCTTCCCGAATACCAAAAAGAATTAACTAGCTCACTAAACATAATGCTTTGCAACAATCTAATCGACAAGGAAACATACACAACACTTACACCCACAAATATCACACCTGCCTGCTTCTATCTAACTTCCTAAAAATACACAAATACAACAACCCAGGAAGGTCGGTCATTGAACAGCAGCACGAGCAAAATTTCCAAATACGTAGACCATTACATACAACCGCTAGCTAAGGAAGTAAAATCCTACTCAGAGACAACAGATCTACTGAACAAAATTAATCACATACAAACAGTTCCTGAGAATGCTAAAATTGTTTGCGGAACCCGGCCTTCTTGCATATCGTAGACCTAAGAACGTAAAAGAAATCATAGGTAGTAACCACATTTCAGGGGACAAGGTAATCCCTAAGAAACCAACAACAAAAACAACAGGATTTTCCCAACCATGTAACAACAAAAGAAGCTTATGCTGCAACCACATTAGACACATGAATTCATTCACTATCTCAGTCAGTCACTAAATCTACTTTCAAAATCTACCTCGATTCTAACTGTAGAAGTCATAACATAATTTACCTCCTAGAATGCACATTATTCCAGAAACAATATGCAAGAAAATCTGAATGGCCCTTTCACTACAGAATTAATAATTATCGCAATCGAATTAAGTCGACTCCCCATGAAAAATTATTACCTGTAGAACAACATTTCCACTTAGAAAAAACACGATTTTAAAACCCATGCCAAATTCACTATAATTGAGAGAATAGAAGAGTCCAGAGCAGATAACATTAGAAAGATTTTAGAGTTCCATGAAAATAAGTGGATACACGGTTTAAAAACACACTATCCAGCCGGTTTTAACCATAAATTTAACAATATAGATAGTATTAATATATAACCCTACCAATCAAAACCTACCCACATTTCTCATCCACACAAGACAGACAGCTTACGGAGGTGTCGAGGCCTCACACTTATACGCACACCCACATGAATATACACACATCCTACCCGCTCACTCCCTAAGAACCAAATAACAGACACATCCCTTTTCCAGAAACCAATAAAACTGTCAAAATGACCAAGAGAATTCAGAGCAGCATGAATCCATCCAGGTCTTATCTCAAATAATAACTTAAGAGACAGTTTGACCAACACAAGGGCTAAACAAAATTCATGTTAAAAAATAAAAAAACAAATGAAAACTACAGACAAAAGTTCATTTTCTCTATCAAGACGTTCATTTCTGTAGTTCACTGCTACTAGCAAGCAGAATTTTTTTTTCTCCTGATGATGGCCATGTTGGCTGAAACTAGTCGAGGAATCTAAATGAAATAATAAAAACAAAAGAATATTAATATACAACCCAGTGTGTCTGAAGATTTTAATTTTTTAATTGTTCAATATATATATATATATATATATGTGTGTGTGAGAGAGATATAGATAGGGGTGTGTGTTTATTGAATATGCTAATTGCAGGTTCAATTTCCAAGTTGGGAATTGTGAAACCAAGCAGTGTTTTTTTTATCACTTTACTCCAAGCAAGACACTAAAACGCAAGGGTCTACTGGGAGTGAAAGAGAATGGGAAGACTTTAGAAAGAATCAAAAACCCAATCCTAAACTCCTGTTCAAAACACAAAATGTAGTGTGAAACTATTGTAATGACAAAAGGACACAAGTTTAGGCTTTAAGAAAATTTTATTCAACTGAGAATACAAGGTCCGCGTCTAGTGTCCTTTTATAGTCCCAGTAAACAAATAGCTCTCAAGAAGAGTAAAGTAACAAAACAAGGGGAGACTACTCTTGATTATTCCTAACACCTATCTCATATTGAGAAGAAAAAAGGATTAAAAATTTCAGAATTTTAGACGTAGACTTTAGATGTACAGAATTGAAGTAGACGTTGGAAAGAACCGGAAACAAGTGATAAACCTCTACTCCTGTTCGAAAGATCAAGAGGAGTGTAAACCGGGCGATAGATGAATTTTCATGAATTTTAAAATGGAAAAATCCGTTGCACTGGGTCAATCCCACTCTCTTATCAAGAATATAAGAAATATTGTAGAAACACAAGTGTTACAGAGTTTTCCTTCTAAATGGACACCTTAACGAAGGATATTAGGGTTCGACACTGTAGGAAAGAAAAAAAATGAGGATGCGAGGTGTGTGTGGGGGGGGGGTCAAAAAGTGCAGTGCGTCGCTTGACTGCTGGCCAGCTATTTTTTTCCTTCTTCGGTCGCCTCAAGGAAATAAATTGCGTGACTCCTTTCTCAGCGGTTACACTTGGCAGTTGTGAAACAAACACAAACTGAGCCGCGCCTACTTCGACTTCCTCTTTGTCTGTCTGTCTGTCTGTCTGTCTGTCTGTCAATCCGTACGTCCAACTATTACACGCAGTCCGCCGAATGACTCCCTAACCCTTGGTGGTGCTGGCACCCCGCTTTTTATGCTATTCCAACACGGCCAAAATTTACATATGTGCAAATATCGTCTCGTTTTTGACGAGATAGGCGCGTATAAATTGTATCTTCAACAGCGGCCATATTTCTTTTTGTCATCACTTTGCAGGCAAGACACGTTCGCGCTCGTTTCGAATTCTGAGGTAAGTCATGTCTTTCGTCGCAGACACTACCAGTGAGCTTAACGCGTGCTCAGACACAAACCCAGATATTTCTGCTTAAGAATAAAGCGGTACATTTTGTTTCAAATATTAGAATGGCGGTACAAGTATTAGTTTAGTTTGGTTGATTTTTTTTAACGCTATATCAATCCTTGTAGTGTGTTATTTAATATCGAATTTTGTGTGGTGGATCAAACCCCGTATTCTCAATCAGAACAGCTCCGCTAACCATTACACTCCCGACCACCCACGCCGAAGCACCAGATACAAATACCAAGAATTATTTTGCAAGCTGGGCCTAAATGTCGTTGAAGCTAATCGCAGGAAATTAAATAATTAACCGCCCTCCCCCAATGTGCTGACTTGTACTTTGATATGAAACCTTGAAATAGACGGTCACCAGTTGTCGATTATGATACTTTAAATTACCAGAGAGAAGAGAATCGTTTGAAAACTTTCAGAAAAGCAAGGAATATCGGAAGATACTATTTGTATAGAATGTTATATGAATTTCAAAAAAAAAAAAAGGATAAAAATAAAAATACAGCAAAAATATTAGGTTGGTGCAAAAATGACGTAACAATGTCGTTTTTTGCCGTTAAAAATACGTCAAAAAACGACATTATTACGTCATTATTTTGCACTAATCTAATAGTTGATTAAACAGTGAAAATAATTTAAATACTCCTTCATTTGTTATCAAGACCAAATAAATTACGACTGCATCACATTGAAACACCGGTTCCCGTACGATCATTAAAAGTTAAGCAACATCGAACCTGGTCAGTATCTAGATGGGCGACCACTTGAGAATACCAGGTGCCGTAAGCTTGGAGTTGCTAATTTGAGAACCGAAATCTAATTCCTGTTGGTTTGGTTATATTCATTTAAGCGCAAATAAACTTGGAAAAGGTATGAATCCACCTCTTCTCCCTCCAGCTATGGGTTAATTAATAACACTTGTATTGCTAAACCATTATTATTAAAAACACCACCCAACTAAATAAGTTACTATCGAGTTTCAAATAGGGTGTGTCGTATAAAAAAGTTTGGCTGGAATTATTTTATATTTTGTCAAATTATTTATTTTTTTAAATTTTCAGTAATGAAGAGTCATGTTCTAAAATACTCGCAAACTAAATTACAGGTTTGGGGGGCAATTTGATTGTTTAAGAAAAGGGATGGTTGAAGTAAGGCTATCATAACGATATAGATTTTCTCTAAATTAAAAAAGGTTATAAATTAAAAGATTATAAATTAAATTAAAAATATAAAAGTAAAATATAAAACTTAAGAAACAAATACAGGAGTAAAAAATAAAATATTGTAAAGAGGATAAAAAAAAACTGTTTGGACCCTTCTATGTGAAATAAAAATTACGTTATATACCAGTAGGGCAGGTAGATTTTGGAAGTGGTATTGCACTCAATTTGAAAGTTGGGGTTTAACATGATAAATAACAACACTATATATATATATTATATATATCTTCAAATCGTTACTGTTTTTTGAGGAAACGAGGTTTAAAAAAAAAGTTTAGGTTCAAAATCGTAGCATTGGAATTTCATTCCAGTGGTTAAATGAAAGCCTTACAGCACAGCCTTATAAAATTTATAACTTACTGAAGCTTTACAAATTGTATTAGGTTGGTGCAAAAAAAAAAAAAAAAAAAAATGACGGTTTTTGACGTTAAAAATACGTCAAAAATTTTTTCATTATTTTTGCACCAACATAATATATAGACAAGATGCATGACACAAGGACATTATTACTAAATCATTGTGCCATCAAATAAGATCTTCCTTTACTTCAAAAGGAAATTATAATGAACAATTATTATGATGTAATATACACTGCAGTAATTTCATTGTCATTTTTAAACAATGCAAATTTAGTGTAATTTGTGCCTAGCAGTAGTATGTTGTTATATGCACTTTTGTATATTTTTTGTTTTTATTAATTATGATCAATCTAATGATGTAACAAATCTTATTCATCGAGTAGCCTTTTTGTCATCGCTCATTTTTATTTTTTTTACGGTTTTTATTTATCAAATACAGCAAAAAAAATAAAAAATAAATATTCTGCTTGTGGTGATTCATAATTAAAATTCTGGTTTGAATATATTTTCCATTCAATGTATCTAATATGGAATATATCAACTTTATTTGGATTTATTCTTAAAATAGTAAAATTTTGAAGTAACTTTGTAAGCAAAAACCTGCGGAAATTAGTTACTTTTGTATTTTTTTCAGACTAAATGCACAAGAATTGGTAAAAAGCTAGAAATCTGTTTTGGTGTCAGTAATTATCACAGAAAATCAAATTTCACGCAGAGTGCAATATTCATTTTCTAAAAGAATGTAAAAAAAAAGAAATTCTACAGTGGTTCTCAATCTTTTTTGCTTAAAGCAACCTTTTCACCGTAAGTCAGAAAATTATTCCGAGGTTGTCCGAGTCAAAAGGAGCATTCCAAATAATATGCATATATTATTGAAAATCATCATTCTTTCCCATATTAGTGCACTATTTACATTATTCGGACTATTGTCCTCATCTTTGTCGCCATGTTTATCACAACGTTTCGGTTGTTGTACGCTCTGGCCTTCTTCAGGTGGTTGGAATGTCGACCTGAACCCCTTTATTTCGCTCACTGGGGTAGACTGTTCTAGTTACACGTACCATGTCTAATTCCCCTCTCAAAGTTCTCCACCGCCTTAACCAGGTATTGAACTCACACTCTAGATTCTAGAGTGTGAGTTCAATACCCGGTTGAGGCGGTGGAGAACTTGGAGAGGGGAATTAACAGGAGATAACTGACATCCATATAATGTAACGGTTTGTTAGATTTTTTTGTTTTTTTTTTAAACATATCAACCTTAGCGGCTTATACCGCCATTTTTTTTTTGTAGAGATGCGTATGAATAGAATATGTATCAATATATTTTTTTCAAAATTTTATTGCTGCTATTTTTACTCTAAAAATCTATTTTTATACTTTCATAGTGTTTTGACCCCAGTTTGGGGGTCAACTATTTGTCCATAACTTGAACTCTGACAGGTGCTACCACCCCGGGTCCAGGTGAATCTGGGAACAACAGCAATTAAGAAGTGGTTCTACGCTTCTCAAAGTCTCCTGATCAGAGGCCTTGTTGCCGGATGTAGTTTATCGACATACCCAGGACGCCGTAACGATTAGTTTAGGAAAATTTAAGCTATTCATGTAGTCCGAGGAGTTGGCAATTTGAAGAAAAAGATCCCGGTAAGAGAGATTTGTAATTAATTAAATAGTAACCATATTTTAAAAAAAAAAATTGAAAACCGATAAACATTACGCAAAGAATAAAGAAAAAAAAAATCACTTTAAAAAAAAAAAAAAAAAAGTTTGAATGTGTGAGAAATGGAATGGGGTACTGGGTCTTTTCGCATTAAAGCAAAATTCTTTAGTTGTCCGTTAAAAAAATAAAAAAGGAAAGAAAGACAAAACAATGAAGAAAGTCTGTGACAATTACTTTGATTCAGTTCCAAAGAACAGTGAACAAGATCAGAGAATTCCGAGATTAAAGTTCTTTTTTATGTGGATAAGAACGCGAGCGATTTTCAAAGGCGGATTTTGGCGGAATTTCAAAATCCATGAAAGTCAGACAAAATGGTTTGGTCTGGAGTCCCCCCTCCCTCACCACAACACAATACACACGCTAAAATCATGCACTTACACTCCTATACATAGGTAGGCACCCCCCAACACACATCTTTTACATATATTACCGCACGTGCGTACACGCAAAAAAAAAAAAAAAAAAAAAAAAATCATGACCACGCATCCATCCACATATATGTACTCACAGACACGTTCACTCTTTCAAATATGCTTCCTCGTTCTCAGAGACATGCGCATATACTCTCCCCCTCTCTTTCTCCAATACGTAAGCTTACTCTCATTATTCCAATCAGTTCGGTTCTATGTAAATAGAGCTGATTATATCACTTATTGAACACCGTCAATCTTAGTCAGACGACACGGCCTCGGTCAATCTGTTATCGTTCTGCTTGATGCGTTCGTCAGATTACGAAATGACGATATCTCCAAATAAATTATTCTGGATTCTGTTGCACAGATTTGTTAACAGAATCAAAAATTCACTTCTTGGAAGATATTGGGATTTTAGAAAGATTAAGCAGATATTTTAATTTTCTGATTCGAAAGCTTTCGACATTTCTATATCTCAAAAAAAAAAAAAAAAAAAGTGTAAATTCAATTTGATAAACATAATCTATGTCACAATTGATCCAACTTTCGCCATTTACATGTCTAACCAGCCTGTTAGCATCTATCTAAGTCCGATAATGATTTGCATATCAATCTGTGTTTTTACATATATGCATCTATTTCAATCTTAATATCTCTCAGACGATTTACCTGGATATCTGCAGTCACATACGAACCATTTTTGACTAACTTAACCCCTTTCCCGCCAATTATTCTTGGAAAAACGTTTCATTTTCAGACGAAAATTTTTTATTCGTTGTTAATATAGTAACTAAGAAACTGAGGCAACTTGAAGTAGCCGATCGGTGGTTTATATCTCTACCAGCGGTATGAGCTGATAATTAGATTCGTTTCAAGTTCATATGGGGGAAAAGAATCAAGATCGACGTATAAAAGCATCTTTGGCTGCTTTTTGAACATTATGTATTGGACGTGTTTATTCGTCTATGTCTGAAAAAGTGGCTGCCGTTAAAAACGTATCTAGATTTATTAAATGCCTGTTGAGCAACTGTATATATAAAGAAAAAAATACTAATTTGAGATCCTAGAAAAAAAAAGTTTATAAATTAATATTAAGTAATTACATTTGCCCATTATAAGCACCAATTTTGAATATTCCGATAATGTCTTAAATCTAATGATCTATAAATAGAAACAATTATTATAGTCATGATTTTTATTGAAAAGCCTTTCTATCACTGCAAAATACTTGAAGTAGCCGAACGGGGTTTATACCTCTACCAGCGATATGAGCTGATAATGAGATTCGTTTCAAGTTCAGAAGGAGGAAAAAAGAATCATGATCGACGTATAAAAGCATCATTGGCTGCTTTTTGAACATTATGTATTGGACGTGTTTATTCGTCTATGTCTGAAAAAGCGGCTGCCGGTAAAAACGTATCTACGCCAGAGAAGTGGCAAAATACAAAAATAAAAAAAAATAAAATAAAGAGCGAATTCCGAAGTTTAATTTATGTAGTGCAAAAGAAAATATTGAAATATAAAGATTGCATGAAGAACACGTTGAAGAAGGGAAACATCTTGAAAAAGATTTGCGAAAACAGAGCTGTAGATGGGCCCCAACAGAATAGAGTTGCACATCAAAAGCTCAGAGATATTTGTAGGGGTGTCGAGGTTACTTTCCTTGAAAATTTTGCTACAAAATTTGATCTAACATGTAAGGGGTGTCAAGTCAGACCAAGTTGGATAGGCCAAAGGATTGTATCAAAGTCTCAAGTCACAGGCATCGTTTATCTTTGGAAGTCTGAGTAAAACTGAGTATTTTCTTACATCACGGATCTTTTCTTACATCACGGCATCTATTCCAGTTCTAACAGATTCCAGACTATCTACGTAACTAACTACATCCACACACAAATCAAAAGTCACTTTCTTCTTGTGACCAACGAAAAAAAAAAAAAAAAAAAAAAAAAAAAAAAAAATCGAGATTTAATTAAATAAAATTTATGCAGTTATTTATAATGAAAATTTGCCCCTTAGATTTATTAAATGCCTGTTGAGCAACTGTTTATATAAAGAAAAAAAAATTAGATCTTAGAAAAAAAAAAAAACAAAAAAAAAAACTAAATTTATAAATTAATATTAAATAATTACGTTTGCCCATTATAACCACTAATTTTGAATACTCCGATAATGTGTCTTAAATCTAATCTATAAATCGAAACAACTACTATACTTATGATTTTTTATAGAAACGCCTTTCTATCACTAAAATTACTTAATACACATAAACAAACAATTTCAGATCACAATCTGACATAACAGCTGTCGGAACGAATTTAAAGATTACTTGATGCAAGAAATTAACGTTTTTTTTTTTTTTCATGTAATGTATTTTAAAATAGATATATCTAGATATCAGGATTTATTTATCCTAACCTTGACGTGCGGAGTTACTTCTGCGAAATTCTCTGTTGGGACGTAATTAGTTGAACTTTTATATGAATTTATTTTTGAGCGTACAGTAAATAACTTGAACTCATTAAATGTCATTGATATTATTATTAAGTCAATAAAAAAGGAAATGCTTGTTGTAATTTTAAAAGTATTAGTAAAAAAAGTGCAAGAGGTTTTAGCTCTAAACCATAAGCTGTCTTCAAGCACAGAGCAACATTTGTGGAGTTATCTTTTTTTTTTTCTCTCTATTCCGCTTTTGAAATGTCTACCCTTCTGAATATACGTAGAAAGCAAAATGAATGTTTGTGGAAAAGCTTTACTTGGTGTATGCACAGTAAGGAGATGAATTTGGAGAGTTAATGGTAATGCTAAAGAGCAAAGAGAAAAGTTACAGTATCCACTGTGGCAGGTCAGCTGTTGCTTTAACAGTCTAATGCTCTCATTGTAGCTGGCAGAGGAATCATTATTGCAAAATACTGTGAAAGCCATCTGGTGAGTAATGATAGTGTCTATTTTGTACATTTTCTTGCCTAGACAAGAGGATAGGACAAATTTAGTTCCAGGAATGCTGACAGATTCCATGACAACACAGCATCTGGCAGTCTCAGATTTTCATTTGTTTGATTTTGGGTTTTTTTTACGGCATATCAACACCTTAGTGGGTTATTTAATGCCGACACGATTTTTATTGCTGGTAATATATTTTTTTAAATGTATTGCTGGTAATACTTTTTCTTCAAAGATTTATTGCAGGTAATACATTTTTCTTTTTACAAAGTATTTCTGGTATTAAAACCTATTTTTACACTTTCATAGTATTTTGTCCCTAGTCTGGGAGTTCACCACTTACCCACATCTGGGACCCTAACAGGTGCCACCAACCCGGGTCAGGGTAGACTTGGGAACACCAGTAACTAAGAGGTGGTTCCACGCTCCTCAAAACCTCCTGATCAGAGGCCCCGCTGTTGGTCGCAGTTTATCGTCATACCCAGGACGGCATTTGTTTGAATCAATGAAGGATACACTCAGAGGTTCTGTAATAATGAGAAGTCAAAGAGAAATAAGATGATTAAGAAGCTCCTACGAGGCTGGTTTATGTGCCCTCTTTAAAAGGAAGCATAACATAACTTAGAAGCAAGGGTACGATGTTGAAAACTAGGTTTGGAATAACGAGACTTATATTCCTTTTGTTTCTCAGCTTATCTGATGAATTCAAAGAAGATGCATTACTTTTTGACCAATTCTCGCATACAATTGTCAGTCTTATATAAGATTCATTTGAAATGCAAATTAAAATATAATAAAATAAGATTCAATTAACGCTCCCTCTGCTGTGAATGTTCTAGGTCATTACGAAACTTACATTGCCCGCTGTCAACGTATAGGAATATGCGTGAACAAAAAGGAGTAAATAAGCCATTTTCAACACAGCTCTAAAAATTTTAATATTTTTTTTTATTATTTGAGTATTATTCTCCTTTAAAATTGAAAGAAATCAATTAAAGATTCTTTGAGAAACAACACAAAATATTTTGTTATCTTCTTTACAGTACAACCAAATCATTTGTGTTAGTATAGAATAAACAGAATGCATCAACGTGTGAGAATGTGTGTGACACTGATTTATGTTTTAAGTATGCGTACAAATTGTAGCAGTCGGTAGCTGAATAAGTCGTGAGCCATCTTAATACTAATATCTGTTGTTGATAAATAACTCTGTCCGTATGTTTTTATGTCGATATCACTAAGCATATTTTGTAATATATTCGAATATGCAAAAATTGGAGTAATTAAGGCGTGAGTATTTCAGTTTTGTAAAACGAACGATCTGGTCGAAGGTTAACTGAAAAACTAAATTAGCGAAATAAAAATTTATTCTTTATCACGAAACATCGGCTCCAGAAAGAAAAAGAAATAGATTTATTAATCTCAAGTTTATTGGTTAATAAATATTTTTAGTTAGTTTTTGAGTTTAACTTTGAATCTTTTGCATTTTTCTACAATTCTGTAACGGGGTTCCACACATATACTATTTCAAGACAGCGAAATGTCGGTTTCTAGTTTTTTCCTTATAAACTAACGCTTAGTGCTATTTTCAAATCAGCGTTGGCGTGTACAAAACGACCGGTTTTCTGACACTTATTATATTGTAGTGGGTGGGTTGTTTAACCCTGTTTATACTGCAGAGCACCCAATCGAAACCAAAATGGTGACACCCATAAGAATTGACGTTAGCGCCTTTGTCTTTTATTGTCAGTCAATTGCAGTTTATCCCAAAACATGCCGGTACATCTAGATAAACAATAATATATCAATGTAGATGTGAAAGTTTCAATGAATATAATTTATGTGATGTATATATTATAAGCAAACATCGATACACATGATGTTCTATAATATAAAGTATCACGTTACTTCAAAACATGAAACCTGACCTTCACTACCTCCTAATGAGATATTGAACTCTTATAACGGCAAGAAGCATTGCTCGATGTCAATAAGCAAACATGCCTGGTGTTACCCCAACAACAGAGTAACTCATTCGTAGCATGTTAATACATTGCTTTTGCTTCGTATTAACTGCTCGGAGGTTTTACTTTTAAGAAATTAAGAACCAAATTTTGACATAACACAAGAGGTAATTCAACAGATAAAATAATTATTATATTCCCAAATGAAAAGATTACTTTAGTGTTGCTGATATTTTTGACGATACGAGAAAATTATTTTATATATATTACATATACATGCACACACATATCATACACTTAAGATCCCATAGGCGTTTGATATTCTTTAATAATTATTTTGCTCTGTCTTTTGACAGATATCTCCCTGGAAATTCCATACTATATATATATATATATATATATATATATAACCACACAATCTGCCTTGTGAATATGCAATATCAGAAAAAAAAAGAAAAAAAAAAAGAAAAAGATGAAACTGTTATATAATACATACACACCCTTATAGAATTATGAATAAAACCCATTCTTTGAAAATGGCTTATGAAAGTCAAGAGTACGTAGACATAAAAATTTATACTCAAATTTTTACCGGGACCAGGAAAATGACCCAAAATATATAAAAATAAATAAACAGAAAATCGAATATTTTTTTAAACAGACAAGCATACACTAATTACTACGCAGAATTTTTTATGATCCATTGTTTTTTTCAAATTGGGAAAAAAAATTCCTGTCCTATATTCGCCAATGCAGTAGAAACTTTGTTAATTTCTTTGTATTCTAGATGTCCTATCAAATATTTGAATATATACTAAAGTGTAAAAAAAAAAAAAAAAAAAAAAAAAAAAAAAAAAAAAAAATAAAACCAAAAAACCAAAAACATAAATAGAAAATAAAACCAAAAACATAAATAGAAAATAAAACCAAAAACATAAATAGAAAATAAAACCAAAAACATAAATAGAAAATAAAACCAAAAACATAAATAGAAAATAAAACCAAAAACCAAAAAAAAAAAAAAATAAATAGAAAATAAAACCAAAAACCAAAAAAAAAAAATAAATAGAAAATAAAACCAAAAAAAAAAAAAATAAAAAACAAAACCAAAAAACAAAGAAAAAAAACCAAAACCAAAAACCAAAAAACCAAAAAACCAAACCAAAAAACAAAAAAACTAAAAAAATAAAACCAAAAAACAAAAAAAAAAAATAAATAAAAAATAAACCCCCCCCCAAAAAAAATAAAACAAAAAAAATAAACAAAAAACAAACAAACATAACTGTTTCGATTACGGTAGCTGGTTAGTTAGTTCTTCAAGAATCTGTTTAATGTCCAATTAGGAGTAAAGAACAAGAATGAATCTACTTACATCTTTGGGGATGCTACCATTAATTTTTATTACATGTGGACGTCGTGCAGTTGCAGGTCTAGCTCAGTTGTGAAAACGACGGACTGCAAGCCAGAAAGTGCTAAGTTTCGTCTCAGCCTGTAGTCGAAATAAGGACCTGATGATTTTGTGAAGACAAGCCGGCTTGTCTTCAGTGGCCCCTTTACTTTGAAGCCAATTATTGTGCGCTCGTTGTCGCCGGCATCCAGTAAGCCCCCAGAAGATTAACAAACGCGAATGACAATTCACAATAGCTTTTCTTGTCGACTTATTTCACGCACTCTCCTTGCTTCATGTCACGAACACCGGTGAGTAACGTTTTCTACTTTGGACTCGTAGCACCTTTATTTCGAAGAAAGAAAAAGAAAGAGTTTAAGTTGAGAAGGAGGCGGTGGAATAATAAAAAAAAATGTCTTCAATATATGTCCGAATATATTATAGATTAGTGTTTGCTGAAAAGTTTTCGACCTGACCAAAAATAATTTTTGGGAATGATTTCTTGGTCCAGCTGAGAAATTTTCAGTCTCCTTCGCGCACACACACACACATTTTCTGCATGTGAAATCAACTTGCAGTAAAATCAGTTTCTGTTTCTGACTTTGTTACTCTAATATTGTAAAGCTAACACACCAGAATGAAAAATAAAACAATTTCAGTCAAAATATATATATATATATATATATATATATATATATATATATATATATATATATATTGTATTTAGGTAGCAATTCCTCTTTTATACATGTTATATGACTACAAACAATCTTGTGTTTGAACAAGTGTTTTCTTTTCTGGACACAAAGTTTATAGAAACTGTCCAAATGTTCTGTAATTCTAAGCATTTTATTTGCTATACTTTTAGCCATTATCAAGGATGATTTTATTTTTACTTTTTAACTGGATGCATGGGTTGTGTATATGTATCTAGAGTTATAGGGAGGTTTTATTTTTTGAACACAGTCAGCACATAGTGGCCATGTTCGCAGTTAATATGTTGGTTTTTTCATTTTTATTATTAAGGCTTCTATAATTTTTAGTCTTTTTTTTTTTAACATGCGAATGAGGTTATTATACTTGTATTTTCTACCAGTATGTTTCGGATAGTGTCTGGTAGGTTTTTGTGTGTGCGTGTGTGTTTAAATGAGTTCTAATAGGGCTGTGGTCTAATAGGTGTGACGTAAATCGTCTAGATAGGCATCTAGCAGTATGACCAATATAATTATTGGTGAGTTTAGTTTGATCAGAAACACGGTTCCTTAAGGGGCATTAAAATTCGTAAATAATGTTCGTTCTTTGTAGTTTTGTTTTTGCGGGTGTTATTTTTGATGATAAAGTTAGCGGTTTTAAATTTTTTTGTAACAGATAATTTAATTGTTTTGTTCGGGTCAGCTGGGGTAGTGTATTTCTAATATTTCTACACTGTTATATGGCAGAATATTTTGGAAAGCTAACTTCGGCAACAATTCTTAGTTAATAGAAACTAAGACTAAAAAGTCTAGGAACAAATTTTCATCACACACACACACATTTAATAGGCCGCTTAATAACATTTAAGGAATAAAAAGCCAACAAAATGATAATATTAGTATAAAGATTGATATTTATCATATATTAGTCTTTTTACTAAATAGAAGCATGAAGAGAAATCTAATACACACACTATATATATATATATATAAAGAAATATAGTCTTAAGGTGTGCTATATTTATGGAATAAAGTGCTCAATATCAGAGATAGAGCGTGTGTAAATGTAAAAGTGAACATAGAAGTCAACACTTAGAGGCGGCAGTCTGTTTCATGCTATATGCAATCTTCAAGCCACGTGTGCTGTTATTTTTTCTCGGCTATTTATATATATACGGGTTAGTGGTGCATTGTGGGTATTCTATTATGGCGGTTATTTCACCGGAAGTCGTTTGTTTATCTATTTAGGTCAAATTATATTGCTTGTTTTTATTTCTTATTTTATTTATTTATTAACGTAGTAAAAATTTGTTTATATCACTTATTTAACAGTTTTGTTTTGGTTTGGGGATTTAATTAACACTATTTGTTCAGTTTTGGGGTTGATTGTTGTAGTTCATTCTAAGTATTATTTTGGCGGGAACAGTTTTTTAATTGATTATTTTTATTTGGGATTGGTTTGTTTATTTATTTACTTGGATGAATTTAGGTTAATTTATTTTACTTGTATATTTTTATATATTTATTTTTAAAGAAAAAAATTTTTATAACAAATATGTTATAAAATCACTACAAAAATAGCCATTTTGTTTCAACACCCTCGGTGTCTTATCAAGTGATGACGTTGAATGTAAAATATATATATATATATATATATATATAAGGTCAGGAAGTAATTTTATGGTTGAAGTTAGATCTGAAATGTCTGTTGCATTCAGTTTATGGGATTAATTATGCATTGGATTAAGTGCGTTAACAAGGAAAAAAAATTATCAAAAATGTAAATGTAACTGAATGCAAAAGACATTTCATATCTAACTTAAACCATAAAATTACGACTTCCTGATCTTATATATCTTCGTGCTTCTATTTAGTAAAAAGGCTAGTATATAATAAATATCAATCTTTATACCATATTGTTATCACTTTGTTGGTTTTTAATTCCTAACATTTTATTAACCGGTCTATTAAATTTGTGTGTGTGCGCGCGTGATGAAAATTTGTTGCTAGACTTTTTAGTCTTAGTTTCTATTAACTAAGAATTGATGCCGAAGTTAGCTTTCCAAAATATTCTGCCACATAACAGTGCCTTGCCTGACGCAGTAAAGAAAAAACAAAAAAAATAAGCATAATTTTGAGTTGATGTCTATTCTGATGCTCAGAATTTTTCATATCATTAAATCAGTTTTGTGTCTGCGTGGCGTCTACGTTCGTGCTCGACGCGTTCATTTTCCTTGCTTGTTTGTAACAAAAGCTGAAAAAGGACAACAGTGAAATAGGAAATACAAATGATATTATATTCTTGTAAACAACACCCACGTGATATAAGTGTGTATATAGATATATGCTAATTTTAGAGTTTCAGCTAATTCTATTAATAGAAAGGGACTTGATAATATGCTTAGTTTCCACTTAAGGGCTTCTTTTCAAAATCTTCACTGTTGCCTTCTTTATTGTCTTAAGATTTACACGATATCTTCGGAAAGATGTAGTTGTTTCCTGTTGTATTCTCCCAGGTTTGAATTCAGAATTGTCCTATACCGGTTACCATCTAACTATATCCTGCTATTTACCATCAGATTTGAAGAGGGATTTAGTGGTAAGCGAACGCAATTAAGTTGGCTGGATTTTTAACTCGGCACGCTAATTCCATTTACTGTGCCGATACCCACACATCTTTGAGCGAGTATACAGACACGCACAGGCGCATGCATATATATATACATACATACATACATACACACACACACACGAGGACATATCAGACAGGGCAGGCCTATAGGCGGACATATCAGACAGGGCAGGCCAATAGGCGGGCATATCAGACAGGACAGGCCTATAGACAAGACAGAACTAAGGACAGTTACCGGCACACGTTGTGTAAGTCTGTCTCACAAGACCAATTCGCTATGGCACCGATTTCTATCCATATCGACTGAGATGGCTAATTTGGGTATATCGCACCGGTACCCAAGCCAGACAAAAGCAAAGACCTCAAAACTGATTCTCTCTATAGGAAACCAGATTCTTATTTCTCGATAGAACACTGTGCTTGACAAAAGATAGATTAAACATCAGAAAGAAATTACAAATTTGAAGAGATCTGTGCCAGAGTCTGGAACTCGAATTCTGATATTATCGGGCCAGTTTGATACTTTGCCTTCCCGCATTCCGATCAGTTATCGTCCCAGACACAAGCAGGTTCCATTAATATTGAAAATTTTAAGTAACAATTGAACAGTATTTGAACACAAGCCTGTCTGAATTTGGTTTTAGCTGAAGAGGTTCAGCTGCTGTGTGGATCGCCATCTTATGAGAATGATCTTAAATTTAACACAACCGTCGCGTTACATTCAACCGTAGGGAAGTTGTTTTATCAGAACATCAACCCACCAACACGATTTCGCCGGTGGGCATTTTGCACCGCGCCTTCTGACCCGAAATTATTAACGCTTTATGATCATATAAAAATAGACGTTTTATTGTATTGCCACATTACGACCATCCTAGTTGACAGAGGCAGACATACTGCATCGCACAATGATTTGCTTTCCATTTAACTGTTAGAGAATAAGGTAATAATACCTTATTTCTGTTCGTACTAACTTTATTGGCACTAAAGCCGGCTAGCCATGACTTTACAATATTAGCTGCGAAACCTTTTGGCGTAATTATTTATAAGAAAATATATATTTCACCCCAATCAAGGCAGTAAAGCCACTAAGACAGAAGCGGTTACTGGTTGTGGAAGAGTTAAAAACCAAACAAAAAAAAACAAAAAACAAACAAATCAAAAACAAAACAACAAAAACAAAGAAACAACAAAGAAACAAAGAAACAACAAAGAAACAACAAAGAAACAAAGAAACAAAAAAAAATAACAGTAACTTCATTACGTATCAAAAACAAAGGAAGAGTAATCAAGAGGACAGTAGATAACGACTGACATTAATCGTCAAAAATTTAAATTCAAAGTTGGCTGGAAAACATGGAGACGGAAGGGAGTTATTCAAGCGAGGACAAAAAACTGTTAGCATAGAATTTAAGGTTGCATCTAGCAAACTCATCTGTAATTTAGTGAGACCACATCCCCAGCCTATTGCTGCGCTAAAATTAACAAAGTTTAGGTACCATGGCGAAAAGCTCACCCGAATAGTTCCCATGAAAATATTTATAGAAAAGGCACAGGGAAGGAACTTTACAGCGGTTGGAAAGTGACCAATAATATGGCGAATTCTCTGGATTTTATGAAGGATCTCTAGATATATAGTAGGAGCACCAGATCATATGTGGCAAAAATTCCGTTCGACGAAATAAAGGGTTCGGAATTCCAACCTATATCACGTGAAGGAAGCTAGAGAATACATCGGCTGAAACGTCGTGAATATGACAATAAATATCAGGACAACAGTTAGAACAATGTATACTGTAAATAGTAAAAAAAAAAAAGATTTTCAAATTTGTCGATATCAACTCCCAGAAATCGTCGATATATTTGAAAGTGTTAAAAAAAACGACTGATCTACTGAGTGATCGAAAGTAAGAATAATACAGTACAACCTCGGTTCTCGAGCAACATTACCGAATCGAGTTAACCCGAACGGAATCATTTCTTTGTCAACCGCCATGTTGTATACATTCGTGTGTTCAGCTGTGCTTTTCCAATTTTACTGTACCGTGCCTTTTTTTCTCTTCATTACTCCTTAGTCATGGCTCTAAAGAAATCTAGCAGTGATACTGGTAAAGAAAAAAAGAAAAGTTAAGAGAAAAACAATTGTTGATGATATTGTCTCTTCCTACTCAGTTTCATATGGCAAAATCAACGATCTATATTATTCTTATAAATATAGAGACAATCATGTCTTTCCTTCCCTCCATTATTTCTCTTACATACAGATACGGTAAAACTGAAGTTTCGTCTACATTTTGTCTGTTTAGTATTGTTTTTTTTTTTTCTTAGATTTAATGATTTTTATTAGTTTTATGTATTATGTGATTTTCATTAGCATTTTGCGTATAAATTTGTGCGCAAAGTATTGTTGTTAAAGTTTAAATAAGCAATCATCTTGGGACCAGGAATGGATTAATGCATTTTACATTAATTCCTATTGGAAAAAGTTTCGGTTTACGAATGGGCTTCAGGAACTAATTAAAGTCGTGAACTGAAGCCCATTCTATAAAAGAAAAAGTCTAGCTTTGAAACAACACAAAAATAAAAAAACCCAACAACAACACAAAAATAAAAAAAACAACACAAAAATAAAAAAAACAACACAAAAATAAAAAAAAACAACACAAAAATAAAAAAAAACAACACAAAAATAAAAAAAAAACAACACAAAAATAAAAAAAAAACAACACAAAAATAAAAAAACAATAAAAATAAAAGTAATTTGATTTCGAAATCGAAAAATTAAGCATTGACTACAAGTTACAAGAGCTGGTGTGTAGCTTTCGAAGCTAAATTAGTACTTTAGAAGTTTACTTAGTGACATTTATCGTTTAATCACACCTGCAGTCGAGTCTGTCGACAATATATTTTCAAACAGGTTGTCTCCATCTATTAGTTCCAGGTTTCTTGTGTCTTTTTGTTGTCCTCGCCTTATCTTACGGTTACATGCTAGAGGATCTATTCACAGGGAACTGATTTATTTCTTGTAAAAAGGCTTTGAATGATAATGTTTGTGCAGCAATTCCAAACTTCAATGCCGTGATTCTTCTGTGAAATATAAATGTCACATCTTCATACCAAGTTTTGCTGCTGCGATGCTGCTCTAATTTTTTTTTTTTTTACAGGATGGGGTGGTATTTGCCAACATGACACCCAAACGGTTCTAAATTTTGGCTCGTCTTTCTTCTAAACTGTTTAACCCATAGCTGGGGGGAGGAGAAATTTATTATTTTCTCAAGATTATTTGTACGATAGTAAACGCAACGAAATCTGCTAGAATTTGAACTCGGTACCCAGATTCCACTTTAAGCGACGGTATTTGCCACACTACGCGCATGCCCACCATAGGTCAAATGAAAGAGTTAAGGAAAACATGCACCTTTCTTGATGATGGTCAATGTTCTCGTTAGTGTCTGCTACACACAAAAGGACTGAAATTAGTATTATTATTGGACAGCCTTATTTTGGTTTCTATGCTCCATCTAAATTGAGTGACTTTTTGAACTGATGTAAATACAATTGATGTGGGCCCCAAACTCTGCTAGAGGTGAAGTTTTTCAATATATATTCAAAAGATTCTTGTACATTATTCATTGGTTGGTTGATTTTGTTTAGCGACATATCAACTTCTATAGGTTATTTCATGCTGATATCTAAATATTTTGACCGCCATTTTATGACTTCAACTACAGATAATTTAATATACAGTATTCAAGATTGAATACAGTAAGATGCTTAATTACATTTCAGGTGTTTAATCTTAACAGCTTGTAAGACAGAAATAGTGAAATCCCAATTGGATAGTTCTAAAATCGCGGCAAAAATGAGCGGGCAAAAATAAAAAGAAAAAAAAATAGCTTTCGATGTTTTAACAGATTGACAAAATCAATGTTTTGAATACAGCCATGATTTTGATTTTTTTATCCTCATAATTATCATGTCGAGGACATGATGTAATGGTTAGCAAGCCTGTTGTCATAGAACAAATACGAACGAGATCCTCATTGGGTACCCCATTTATTCGGCCTTCTAAGCATAGCTTAGAAAAAAAACCAAACAAAACAACCCCCCAAAAAAAACACAAACAACACAAACCAAAAAAAACAAAAAAAAAATCAACAAAAAAAACAAAACAAAGAAAAAGACAAAACAACAAAAAAAACAAAACAACAAAACAAAAAAACAACAACAAAAAACAAAACAACCAAACTAACAAAACCAAAGCAATTACCCTGTCGGTAGAGTAGAATAATTCGACTGCATCCGTAGCAGAGAGGGTAAGAGTCTTCCCAAAAGAGACCTACTTCCGGCTGAATGTTTTTTGCTAACTTGTCTCTTGCCGGGAGGCACGGTGGAGTAATGGATAGCGGCTTGGATTGAGGAATTGAGTCTAAATACCCTTGGGAAAGGTATGGGCCCTCTTATTCTCCCTCTCCCCCCCGCCAGCTATGGGCAATACCACAAAAAGAAATGGTAACCTACCGCGGAAAAAAAATCTGTCAGTCATGTATCGAAGATACAGTATCACCTAAGCGTATATCACGCATAACTGGTCTCTTGCCAAACAAAGCCGATCTCAACCACTGAGCATTTAGCGCGCTATCTTGCCTGCTTGCCGAATAAGCTACCCAGCGAAAGAGATACGAGCAAAAATGAGTTTTTTTTTTGTTCTTTTTAAAAGGCTGTGTTGAAATTCAGGTGTATCACTGTAGATGTGGGGGGGGGATTCACCACAATGTAATATCAAGTTACAGCATCGTTGCACGTGCTGGTGGCGTAACGGCTATCGGCGTGAAAGTAGAAACATCAAATCGAGTTCAAGTTCTGACCTAGTCTGCAGTGTCCACTTTTCCTACTAATTCCGCTTGGAAAAATAGCAGGTCACAAAATTTCTTTAGGATTTATTCGAGAGAATAGAAAATTGAAGCAATAATGATAGGATTTCTATTAAAATAAATGTAAAATAGAAATACAGATAAATAGTTACTTTGCAGTTCAGCGTGCCAAAAGGTTTTTGGCTAAAATAAAAAAATAAAAAAATAATTTCAAATTATTTTGCGACTCCTCGGTCAAGCAGTCGAGTTTTCAGTATCTCGTCTTATGTTTACTGGAGCAATGAAATAAATTACTTAACAGTAAATCAAGCTATGCCGCTGCAGCAGAAACTAAAGTGTTCTTGCGAGCGAACCGATTTTGTGACGCAAACAGAGGTACATCAAAACGGGCTTCACACCGAGGAAAGGAAACTCACACCAATACTGTAAGTTGTGAATACCTGCCGAACCCAGAAATAAATATTAGTCAGTCGGTGTTATAAGGATTGCACTTGCGCACGCACTTTTCACATTGCAAATGACCGTCTGCATGCAAAGCATCATACTCTTCTACCTTAGAGTAAGATTTTTCTGCAAATTTTTAAAAGAAATCTTTTTGTAATTTTGTGAATGCATTTATTCATGCAGAAATAATTCCGATATATATATATATATATATATATATATTATATATATATATATATATATATATATTCCAGAATACAAAACGTGGATTATCGTTACCGATTAAATATTTATATTTGATCCGTGATTAATACTATACAAGATGTGTTAAGTAATCAATCAACAAAATTAAAATCTTTTCAATCTATAATTCTTTTCCTTTCCAATAAAGTTAAATCTTCAATCGTGAACGCTTACTGATGTACGCTCAGAAACGATACCAAATGGTTTTACGCTAAGGAAAATGGCGCCATAATTTTCAAACCTCAACTGTCTCCAGTGGCGAACGAAATTTTCACTCACCCTCTTTCTTCCATGCTTTTTACCTCCCCTTTCTTTCACGCACTTTCTTTCCTTCTGTTGCTCACTTTCTTTTACTCCCTTTATTTTCATCTACAACTTTCTCTCCTCTTTAATTTTCCCACTCTTTATTTCGGGCTTGCATTCTACCCCACCCTTCTCCCCCCTCCCCCCACTTTCACAGTCCTTTTTAATTCGTGCTCTCACTTTCTCATTAGTTGTTTTCCCTTATCAATTACCAACACTCACCCGCTCGCTTCTTCGTGTTGAGATGAATTGTAATTAGCTGAAGCCGCGAGTCAAAGGACTATGATTACTTAAAAATTGATTTTGTGGGGGGGGGATAGAAAAAAAAACAAAAAAAAAAAACGGAATTTAAAGACAATAAATGAGCGAAGGCTAAAGTTTCAATTGAGCATTTGGCTGCCGGTTATATGTCCTTGCAAAGTTGCGTGTCGTAGCGAGGGCAAGTCTCGAACAGCGCTCCACTTCCAGAGGCACCAAAACGTTCAATAATTAATCAGCGATACAAGTAAACTCTTTCGACAATATGGAGCGTCTATTTTCGAACAGAGGGAAAAACGGAGCCAATGGGTGGGCGATAAACTAGATCGAACGAAGAGTTACATGTTTAAGGAATCGATAAGAGTCATCCATTATTATTCAGCTTTCTCTAGTTGCAAATATATAATTCTTTGTTTAGTCTGGCACAAGGCCAACTAGAAAAGAAGAAAAGTGTGATGTGCCGGGCTTTTCATCTAGCCTAGAGGAAAAAATAAAGAATCAACATTCGAAATCTTAGTTTTGACCTGCATTTGAACCCTAACCCTGCCGACCACAGCTATAGGGAGAAAATATCTAGCTAGCAAAGAGGTTATTTAATAGCAAATAAGTAAATATGTTATTATAGAAATACAAGGTCTGGTTTAAAAAAGCTATATCAACTCCTTATGGGTCATTTAATGCCAAAATTAAATTATGTGAGCTTTGTTTCCCCACCCCAAGAAAAAAGGTGGTAATTTTTTCTCACGTATTTTTTATTAGGTTGGTGCAAAAATAATGACGTAATAATATCGTTTTTTGACTTATTTTTAACGTCAAAAAACGACATTATTATGTCATTATTTTTGCACCAACCTAATATATTTTCCTGTTTTGACTCCAGTTTGGGTGTTCACTATTGGCTCATAACTGAAATCGTAACAAGTACTACCACCCTGGGGACAACAGTAATTAACAGGTGGTTCGAGGCTCCTCAAAACCTCATGATCGGAGGCCTTACTGTAGGACGTAGTATATAGTCATACTCAAGACACAATACAGGGCCTGTCCGACTGTGTTAGAAACAAACAAGTAGTATTACCGTAACGCAGTGGTTACCAAACTTTTTTTCTTTAGCCGTCAAGTGTTTTAAATTCCGAAAATTATAACCAGAGGCGAGCCTAGAAAGGAGGTAACACCGACGACATAGATGCAGCGTAATCTTCTGCTATTTCAGCGTTATATTATTGTACTAGGACAAAGAAAACTTCAACTAACCTCTTGCTATATACCAATCTCATGACGAAAATAGGTACCGGCAAAGACTCGAAATTGACTCCTATATTAATTTGCCATTCGCAAGCACCATATATAAACGGTTTAAAGCTATTGTTGAGAATTCTACCCCGTTACTGAAATATGGGCCAGACTTCCACAGAAGTCAATATAAACCACGACCTAATTAAAACTTCAAATGTAAAATAAAAAAAAACAAACTAAAATCAGTCGTAAATATTACCAATTTGTAAGTTACCTGTATTTCGCACTTAAATGCAGCTAACGACAGTGTAAATTCCTCTCTTAAGTATGTAAACATTTACTTTAAAATTAATTCGGTGGCTCTTTCACAAATGTCAACGCACAATGGCTTTAATAACTTATTTTCTTGTCACTATCTCAAGTGCCTGGACCCCCCCCCCCCCAAAAAAAAGAAAACTTCTGTCCTCATATTCTACTCTGTGTGAATAAAATGGCTAGAGGCTCGGAACGAGTAATCGGCGATCAGAGTTCAAATTCAAGCCAAAATATTACATTCGTTTTCGCACAAAAAAAAAGAAGTAAGGATCAATCTCTTCTCGTCTTAGTTGTGTGTTAAATAGCATGGAAAACTGGACTCTAACCAGAATTGGAGAAGAGCAAGTCTGAATTCAAAACCGTACGTGGTACTGGTGGGTCGCATACTTTAACTTGGTTTCAGTATAAACTATAGCTTGGCTCCGTGAGTGTTGAAGAAAAAATGGGCCTGAGCAGATGCGCATTCTTGAAGACGAACAGCCGTGCTGAATAAAGTAATAAATGTTACAACATGGGCATTGGTCTTACCCTCTCCACCTGTAGAAGTCGACAATGTGTAGAACATCCGTTTTTTTGATAGATTAAGGGCAAGTAAACTGCTCGTCAAATACCGAATGTATTGGCCACGTTTCGTCATCGAATAGTGTGTCAAACACTGACCCACACCGAGGTGATCCGTTAGGGACGACAGTTAGAGTAAGCAGTTTTTAGCCTTGTGTCAGACAAAAAAAAAATTAAGAGTTGCTAGCTTTTCTGTCAACTTACCCCATTTAGTCTTACGGTGTTGGTTCCCAGCGATAAAATTGGTCAAGATGACCGGCCATGAGACTGAGATCATAGTTAAATTCCTATGGTTCCAAAAAGTATCCGTGTGAAAAGAGCGTAAGTAGTTTAAAACTGAATTTGAACGCAATTCGCAGATTCCGTTAATACTGAAAACAGCTACTCAACCAAACAATTCCCTGATGGCGAAACGCTAATGGAGTACCGTTGTCTAAGCCGGCGATTTTCCCCCGATTACGTCAGATATGAATAAATATGGCCGAGTTACCAGGTTCTGAGTAGATCAATAAAATGAAGTTAACGGCCTGTAAGCTGAGATCTCAGTGTTCTACCATTGAATCATTAACAAAAATAATTTGCAAAGGGCATAACCAAGGAACATTAAATTGATGTTTAACAGATTGCTTTAAATTAAATTATTATTTTTTTTTTTTTTGAAGGTCGGGTTATGTCAAAAAGGATATGCTCCGGTTACTAAACGGATAGATATTAGGTTGGTGCAAAAATAATGCAGTTTTTTGACGTTAAAAAATACGTCAAAAACCGACATTATTTTTGCACCAACCTATGTTAAAGTTTCTCGCGAGTTTTCGGCCAAACCGTTCGTTCTGTATTTGTTAAATGACAAACGTTTAGCGGACAGTTTATGAGAAAAAGTCTTTAACGATTTTTGTGACAGCTATTGCTGAACTGCTATGTAATATCAATATATGTCAATGAATTGTGGGCAATTTTATCACAATAGAACAAAAGTGCATTCAGCAAAGATGAATGCTCATTCCTTTGAAAAGTGTCTGCAAGACGAGCTTGCTAGCTATCGCTCTATAGTAGGCGCTTCTTTATTGACAAACTCGAGTTCCAAATCCTAGTGTCCAGCGAAGATCGCGTTTACTCACGCTGATTTTGCATGATGGCTAAATATCGTTTTATGACGGTCGTCTGTTTAGTTATTCTATCCAAAAGCCACAGTACCCCTAATTGAAAAATCACACTGTCAATGGCTTGCAAGTGTAGATTGTTAGCTTTCATTTTACAGTAGGTATTTTTTTTCATTAACGATGTGCGCATAACATTGAGGATATCGGTGCGAAAAGTGGAATTGGCGGGCCATTTAGAACTAATCTGGTTCGTTCACATTCGCGCAAATAATGCCCTTGGCAAAGGCATCCATCGGTCTATTCTCCCCACCTGTTAATTCTGTTAAATAGTAAGCTAGCCTTGGGTAGTAATTAAATTTAAGAGAAGGAAAACTTTATTCCAAATTGAGGGAAAGGCAACGGCAAACCACTCCACTATTTTTCTAAACAAAAAAAATGGCTATTCACAGATAGTAAGGAAAAGAAATCTGATGAGAATCATGATCAACTACGTCCTGAACGGTTACGACATTGGAAAAACAAAAAAAAAACCCAAAACAAAAACAAAAAAAAAACAAAACAAAAACAAAAAAACAAAACAAAACAAAACAAAAAACAAAAAAAAACAAAAAAAAACAAAACAAAAAAAAAAAAAAAAACTCAATTGTCTTCGTTTCGCAAAGATAAATTTACCACTGTGAGATAAGAGTGAACTCGCATTACGTGTAACAGTCGTCAAAAGCTGTTAGCTTATCTCTCTACAGCTAGTGCCAAGTATTGAGATCCCGATACCAAAAATACAGTGTAACCCGGATATAAGAGTTGTCGGGATTCTCTTATATACGGGTTTGGTCTAATTTATATACATTAACACAGGCTCTAATTTGGGACCAGAGAAAATCCGGGATTCTCTTATATACGGGTTTGGTCTAATTTATATACATTAACACAGGCTCTAATTTGGGACCAGATAAAATCTCTCTTATATCCGGGTTACACTATATAAGGAAAATGATCAGAAACCTGTTTTGGTTTGTTTGTCATCGTTCTAACAACAACAACAACAAGAGTATTTGTTAGCAAATCATTTCACGGTGGGCTCACGCGAAGCAGACATTTGTGACTGTTGAGCACTGAATGATTATTCAGCTCATTTAAGAAACCTTATTCAAATGTTATTTGTACTCAAGATTAAAACAAAACCTTCATTTTTCCAATTTTAAAAATACGTACAAAGAAGAACCAATATTCTCGAGAAGAGCTTAAATTTGCCATTTAACACTTAAATTTATTTGGGGAAGGGGTATGGTCACGTGTCAAAAATAGATTCACCCCACCAAAAAAAAAAAAAAAAAAAAAAAAAAATAGACATCCAGCTTATGATTTTCACAGAAATACTATGAAATTTATAGATATTTCCCTTGTGTAGGGATTCCTCCTTGCGCTGGTAGTATCACGGCTATGCCTAGGTTGGACCGGCCTGGACCAGCTATGACAAACCAAGACCAGCTATGACTAGCTTAGACCAGCTCTGGCCAGTTTGGACAAGCTAAGACCGCGTTAGACCAGTGACCCTAGTGTTTCTACTCGGGTTCCCCACGTTAAAAACGACCTTGTGCCACATCCCGACTCAGTGGGGAGTCAAGTAAATATTAATACTATGAAATTTATGTTGAAAACTGATCTTCGGTGATATGGTGGCACAAACGGGTCATGATCAATTTAACCTATGAAAGGAAGAGAGTAGGTTTTAAATATTTCCAATGACAATTTTCTTACAGTTTTTGAAGATTTCTTTTAATATTTGGTTATTTACATTCAAAAGAAATATGTCTCATGCATATTTTGTTACCGTTATTCAAAGTTGGGGGGAGAGGGGGCGTATGAGACAAAATATAGCAAAACAATTGTCTCAATTTAACAGTTTTCTGTTCCAGGGCCGCCAAACTTCAACTGATATATTAGGTTGGTTCAAAAATAATGACGTAATAATGTCGTTTTTTGACGTTAAAAAATACGTCAAAAAACGACATTATTACGTCATTATTTTTGCACCAACCTAATATATCGTCGTTGACGGAACTCATTGCCGAGTATTATTGTGCTCATCGACATTTCGTTCTGTGTGAAGTGTGTCCTATGTTGGATCTGAAGAGACGTCCGCAGCCATCGTATAGTAAGGTAGGAGGGTTCAGGGGGATGGAGAGCTTTTTTTTTTTTTTTTTTGGTGGGGGTCCTCCTTTCTATTAGGTTGGTGCAAAAATAATGACGTAATAATGACGTTTTTGACGTATTTTTAACGTCATAAAACGACATTATTACGTCATTATTTTTGCACCAACCTAATATTTGTTTTCTGACGATTGTGAAGGATATTTTTTTTCGTGGGTTTGCTCTTGATTCTTTCTGCAGATTTTGTTTCCCAACTGACCGGAACGATTTCTGCCCTCAGTAAGGTGCTTTTGAGCTTATCCTTAAATCGATGACGTGGACCCCCACGTGGTCTCTTGCCAGACGTGATCTCTGAGCAGAGGTTTTGTTTAGGTCTGACATTCGGACAAGGTGTCTGGCCCATCGAAGTTGGTGGCGAATCATGGTATCTAGGCTCGCCATCTTCGCCTGAGAGGAGAACTTAGTTGTTTATGATCCAGTCCTGTCAATTGTTCCGCAGAACTTTACGAAATTTCATTTGATAGAATTTTTAAAGTTTGCGGATGTCTCTACGGTAGAAAACCTAGAAGATTCGAAATTACAATAGCTCTGTAGACTATGAGCTTTGAAATATAATTTAAAAATAAAGGACGTAGAGAAATCAGAGAATTTTTAACTTATCAAAAAGAAGAAGGGACTATCCAGAATTTATAATTTAAAAAAAATAAATGATGAAACGCGTCCATGTTGTGAGTAACTTCAAATAATCAATCATAACTGAAATAATTGCAAGTTAGAACAAATTAAACCCGTTCTAAAATCCTGACTAGATAAGACGCACGTATTCCGTTTGGGAAATGTTCCACAAAAGGTCAAATTGGCGCTTGCGGGCCCGCTGTTTAAATTATGAGAAAAGTGAGCATTTTTTTTTCTCTATTAGTATGTTATTTAGATTGTAAAATCTTCGATTTCAGCAGAAGTTAAAAAAGTGATGATGCGAAGATCTAAACGATTCTCTTCTATTCAAAAACAAAAAGTGTTGAGATAAGAATGTGTTTTAAAAACCTTCCCTTATTTCTAATTACTCCGTAATAAATAAATAAATAAATAGCCAATTGGTTAGCTGTATAAATTAAAATAGAAAATTAAAAAGGCGGGAAAACGTTTTTTTAAAAAAAACAAAAACAAAACAAGGATTCGGACGTTACGTGCTTCGTACAAAGAATTGTTTCTCTTTTTTTCATCCCTGCCCCGCCACTCTAATTTCTCGTACATCTTGCGCATCAATGCATTTTTGTGTCTGTTTTTTCGGTTTCTTCACTCACCGTGTTCCCTAATAGATTTGTTTGTTGACACCAAAAACAGCAGTCATGTCAATCTAATAGCGGCGGTATTTCGTTGTTGAAAATGTGGGCTACTTAATTCAAGTGTAATTATTATTTAGGAAGAAAAAAATGTAAAGTTCATACAATCTCAAAAAGATTCGAAGTAGTAATGGCCTTAACTTGTTTGAATTTCTTTTGAATTTTTTTATTTTTATTTTTTTTATTTTATTTATTTTTTTTTTTTTTTTTTTTTTTTTTTACACATTTCCATCAATTTTAATTCTACTTTTAATCACAACCTTCAGGTCGTTACATTCTACAAATGTTATGTTTTTATTGAAAACAAACAGGAAGGATAAATTTATTTAACAAAACAAAAAGACAAAAAAAACCCAAAAAGACGAAAAAGACAAAAAAAACCCAAAAAGACGAAAAAGACAAAAAAAACCCAAAAAGACGAAAAAGACAAAAAAAACCCAAAAAGACGAAAAAGACAAAAAAAACCCAAAAAGACGAAAAAGACAAAAAAAACCCAAAAAGACGAAAAAGACAAAAAAAACCCAAAAAGACGAAAAAGACAAAAAAAACCCAAAAAGACGAAAAAGACAAAAAAAACCCAAAAAGACGAAAAAGACAAAAAAAACCCAAAAAGACGAAAAAGACAAAAAAAACCCAAAAAGACGAAAAAGACAAAAAAAACCCAAAAAGACGAAAAAGACAAAAAAAACCCAAAAAGACGAAAAAGACAAAAAAAACCCAAAAAGACGAAAAAGACAAAAAAACCCCAAAAAGACGAAAAAGACAAAAAAACCCCAAAAAGACGAAAAAGACAAAAAAACCCCAAAAAGACGAAAAAGACAAAAAAACCCCAAAAAGACGAAAAAGACAAAAAAACCCCAAAAAGACGAAAAAGACAAAAAAACCCCAAAAAGACGAAAGACAAAAAAAACCAAAAAGACGAAAGACAAAAAAAACCAAAAAGACGAAAAAGACAAAAAAAAACCAAAAAGACGAAAAAGACAAAAAAAACCAAAAAGACGAAAAAGACGAAAAAAGACAAAAAAAAACAAAAAGACGAAAAAAGACAAAAAAAACCAAAAAGACGAAAAAAGACAAAAAAAACCAAAAAGACGAAAAAGACAAAAAAAACCAAAAAGACGAAAAAGACAAAAAAAACCAAAAAGACGAAAAAGACAAAAAAAACCAAAAAGACGAAAAAGACAAAAAAAACCAAAAAGACGAAAAAGACAAAAAAAACCAAAAAGACGAAAAAGACAAAAAAAAACAAAAAGACGAAAAAGACGAAAAAGACGAAAAAAGACAAAACAAAAAGACGAAAAAGACAAAAAAAACCAAAAAGACGAAAAAGACAAAAAAAACCAAAAAGACGAAAAAGACAAAAAAAACCAAAAAGACGAAAAAGACAAAAAAAACCAAAAAGACGAAAAAGACAAAAAAAAACCAAAAAGACGAAAAAGACAAAAAAAACCAAAAAGACGAAAAAGACAAAAAAACCAAAAAGACGAAAAAGACAAAAAAAACCAAAAAGACGAAAAAGACAAAAAAAACCCAAAAAGACGAAAAAGACAAAAAAAAACCAAAAAGACGAAAAAGACAAAAAAAAAACAAAAAGACGAAAAAGACAAAAAAAAAACAAAAAGACGAAAAAGACAAAAAAAAAACAAAAAGACGAAAAAGACAAAAAAAAAACAAAAAGACGAAAAAGACAAAAAAAAAACAAAAAGACGAAAAAGAAAAAACAAAACAAAACGAAAAAAAACAAAACAAAACGAAAAAAAAAACAAAACAAAACGAAAAAAAAAACAAAACAAAACGAAAAAACAAACGAAAAAAAAAAAACAAAAGAAAAAAAAGAAAAAAAAGAAGAAAAGAAAAAAAAGAAAAAAAAGAAGAAAAGAAAAAAGAAAAAAAAAAAGAAAAAGAAAAACACACACGTAACCATACAACATTTTTTATTTACCTGTCAAGTCCTGAATCATATTTGACATAAACGGTGCCTTCATCAGTTTGGTTACGGAAGTCACTCATCTCAGCAGAATCAGCTCTACTAGTAACTATATTTTGCTCGGCCGATTATCTACGCCATATTGTTTCTAATTGTCATTTTAATCAGAACAGTAAAGATCTTAATTTCTTTGTATTTATTATATTAAGTAGTTTCACTTAATTTTTCATAAAACTTCCTTTCTAAATATTCTTGAAATGCAATGTCAACTTTTGACGAAGACTACCCAATTTTTTTAAAATTTCACGTCCATGTTGTTAACTTCGAAACAGTCAAAGAATGTAGCAACTTGAACTTCGTAACATTTGCATAAAATGTAACAATACCTTAGACGGAATTCGTATATAAAAAAAACTATTAGTCATAAAGATGGACTTTATAAGATTATATATAATAGTGTATTTGGGCAGCAATCCCTCTTTTATACAAGTTTCATTAAAGACGACTGACAAAGCACTGCAGTTTTTTTTTTTTCCATTATTTAATTTTTCTCGTATTATAATTTTATTCTTTCCTGGACATAAATTATCTAGAAAGTATCCGCGTGCCCGAGCGCTTCCAGCTATACTTTTAGCATGGATATACAGAACATTCGAAAAATTTCTACATAATTTATGCCCAAAAAGAAAAATTACATAAAAGAACATAACCGCAGTACCTTGTCAGTCGTTTTTAAAGAAAATTGTATCATCTTATATATATATATATATATATATATATATATATATATATATCTTTATTTATAGATTAAAGTGTTCGATATCAGGTATAAAGCGTATGCAAATATAAAAGTGGACATTGAAGTCAATACCCAGAGGCGACACCCTGTTTCCTGCTAAACGCCAGTATCTGGGTGTTGGCTTCAAAATTATATATATATATATATATATATATATAATAGTCAATACCATCACTTAAGACACCAGAAGTATTGAAACAAAATGGCTATTTTTGTAGTGATTTTATAACATAATTTATGTTATAATTTTCGAATAAATAATTGTATTTGCTCTACTCTGTATTGAGCACTCTTAAGAATAGTATTTTTTGGTTATTGGAATTTATTCCGTATACATCAATCCTATACGTACGTATGTGTGTGTGTATATATATACATATATATATATATATATATATATATATATATATACACACACACACACACACACATAATTTCCATGAGGATAGAATCAAGGTAGAGCTCAATGTCCAGGACAGAGCAAGAATATAATATAAAAGGCTCAAACAGTAATATTCACCAAGATAATTGTCATAACACAATCTTGAAACAGACCATTGCATGTATTTAGCTTTGTGCTATATTAAGCTGACTAAATATTGGCATATCAAAATGCAAATGAACAAAACAGCAAACCCAGATTAAACACACACACACAAACAAACAACAAACAGACCCCACGTATAGCATCTCAACGTTACGGGGTCTACGCTTCAAATTTCCAGAAATGGAACACCATCTACTTCAGTCCAAGCCAAATCTGTTCCTTTCTAAAACCGATATCAACGCTTCAAGCGCAGTAGGCGAGCTCAGAGTATCAGACTACACACCTCTTATGGCTAAACACGATCCTCTAAATAGTCACGATCACGGACTCTGAACCTGCATCAATACATATCAAGGACAGGTTTCCTTGTGTCAGGAAAGCAAAAAATAAATAAATAAAAATAAAAGCGAGGACCCGATCGCCTGAAAATGTGCTTCCTCGTAGCACTTATATCCATAGTACGAAATTCGTCTTTGCTCTGTATCGCCCTAAGGACGAAGGGACGTTAATCTTCCACCGAATATCCGAGAAGATTGATAAGGTCACCACTCAATTTCCCTCGGCCAGCTTTAATATCTGCGGTGACTTCAGGATCCACCATAAAAAAAAAAAAAAAAAAAAATTGGCTAGTCCACTCCAACAAAACCGATGTTGAAGGCAGCTATTGCAGAGACTTCTTCATCGCCTATAAAACATAGGAGAACCTACCAGTCTCATCAGGCGAACCACCTCCACCAAACCTCCTGTCCTGATAAATTCTTAGCAAGAGTTTTACTTCCACTAGGCACGTCTGATCAGTCTCTAGACTGATGCCAAGCCTGAGGCATACTGTAATGTACCGATACATAAAATGATTTTTTAGTATGCGAAGGCAGACTGGGACAGCTTTCGATCCTACATAATGTAAGCTCCCCTCCCTACTTTCTTCAAGCATGGTGCTTCCAAAACTGCTGCCCTTTTCACTTATTGGATTCTTTTAGGAATAGAGTTTTATAGCTCTAAAAGAATTCCAGCAAAAACTAAAAAGAGTCAACCCTGGTTCAGCCCTGAATGCGCTGCAGCCATAACTCACCGAAATCACTACTTCAATATCAATCGCAAGAATTGATGTAGTTCGGCCCTCACTACATTCAGAACTGCCCGCAATTGCTGCGAAAATGTTCCAGAAAACGCCAAGTGAATCTACAAAGGAGCACTCCAGACCAAAGTTGAAAAGAAACAAATTAGATCCTATGAATTCTGGAAGATCACCAACTATAATCATGTGGTTCCGAGGTCATATCTTCCTCTACAGATAAGGCGAAGCTCTTCACCCCTGTCTTTAACGTTAGACAAAAAAGACCATCCCCTCCCCAACTTCCTAGAACTCACGGAGAAAATCTAAATAATATTACCATCACAGCACGTGAAATCTCTAGAGTTATCAAAGGCCTTGATCTCAAGAAAGTCATTGGCCCAAACAAAGTGGTTGTACTTAGGAATATCAACCCGAAATTATCTCCAATGCAAGCAAAGTTATTCAACCCTTGCTGGAAGAAAAAAAAATCCTTACCAAACCTGTACAAAGTGTCATGCATATGCCCGGTCTTCAAGGACGCCGGCGCGCGAACTTCCCTTCCCAGTTGAGATCCATCAATCATCTCAGTATTATCAATAAGCTTTTTGAGGCCATAATCAATAAGAAGGCCGTCGTGCAACTAGAAAAGAACAACTTTAGCGACGTGCTAACTACCATCACTCAAAGAATCAGTGAGGGTCTTGACGACAAGCACACCTCGAGGACCATAGAATTAGATATCTCAAAGGCCTTCAATAAGGTGTGGCACAAAGGTTTACTTCACAAGCTCTTCAGTTATGTAGTCATTGGAAGGGTCTTTTTGATCATAAAATCCTAACAGGTAGGTTCCTGAAGTTAGTTATGACCAGTCCTCCAGGACCCTAGCAGTCAATACAGCCGTCCCCCAAAGGTCTAACTAACCCTCTTTTTGATCTACATAAATGATCTGCCTAAGAATATACTTAGATCATTTGTAAACATCTGTCGAGGATACGACTAAATAGCCTCTAAAACTCGAAGATTGGCGACTAAACGATTTTGCACAAACTACCCAGTGGGGTAAAAACTGGCTGGTTAGATTCAATGTCTCGTATATCAAGATAGTTACATCCCATCATCGCCGATCTGACCCCGAACTGCTACCAATCAGGATGAACGGAGGTCCTCTCTGGGAAACACCGTGTCTTGAAAGAATGTTGGCCCTCACACTCACACCAGACCTCAAGAGGAACTCGTACATACGGTCCATTGCTATGGATGCAGGTAAAATGGTGAGATCTCTCTACCGCTACAGTAAGTACCTGACCCCACCTGCTATCCTCTATCTTTACAAGAGCCAGATTAGGCCAAAAATGAAGTACTGTTGTCATATTTGAACGGAAGCTGTCCAGACCTCAATCTCCAGCATTGATAGTGTCCAAAAGCGTCTCCGACCTCTTGTGGGTGACTAATTATTCTCCACACTTCACCCTCTGTCACAGACGGGATGTGGCAATCCTCCCGTTCCACTTCCACGGAAAGTGGTCGGACGAATTAGTCACCGGCACCACAGAGTCAAACCTTCATGGCAAGGATACGCCCTGCCACTTACATAGTAGCAAACTACCCACATTACCTGAAGTAGTAAGTTCCACTCGGACAGATTCTTCCCGCGAACCACTGCTCTGCAGATCCGACTCCAAAGAAGATGTTTCCTAGATTACAAGTTTAACCTGTTCAAAACTAGTATTAACAGTTATCTTTCATTCCTATACACACGCACTTCAAGAGCTCCCCGAGCCTTGAAAGACACAGAGAGAGAGAGAGAGAGAGAGAGAGACAGACACACACAGAGAGAGAGAGAGAGAGACAGACACACAGAGAGAGAGAGAGAGAGAGAGACAGACACACAGAGAGAGAGAGAGAGAGACAGACACACACAGAGAAAGAGAGAGAGAGACAGACACACACAGAGAAAGAGAGAGAGAGACAGACACACACAGAGAAAGAGAGAGAGAGACAGACACACACAGAGAAAGAGAGAGAGAGACAGACACACACAGAGAAAGAGAGAGAGAGACAGACACACACAGAGAAAGAGAGAGAGAGACAGACACACACAGAGAAAGAGAGAGAGAGACAGACACACACAGAGAAAGAGAGAGAGAGAGACAGACACACACAGAGAAAGAGAGAGAGAGACAGACACACACAGAGAAAGAGAGAGAGAGACAGACACACACAGAGAAAGAGAGAGAGAGACAGACACACACAGAGAAAGAGAGAGAGAGACAGACACACACAGAGAAAGAGAGAGAGAGACAGACACACACAGAGAAAGAGAGAGAGAGACAGACACACACAGAGAGCGACACAGACAGAGGCACAGAGAGAGAGGCAGACAGAGACAGAGAGAGGCAGACAGAGAGACACACAGACCCCCCTCCATAGAGAAACAGACAGATATATTATCCATCTCACCATCAGTACATCCAAGCTTACTTCAACTGGTATTCCGAAGCGGTCAACCATGTTGGAACTGACGAGACCAGACTTTGACGTTAACTTCGGTGATCATACGGGAAGACGCGTTTCAACTTTATATGACTGTAAGCCTTTTAAATAAAGAAGACTAGAATTCAGACTAAAGCTGAGCAATGAATAGGAAAGAGTATACGGAAGCATCTTGTTGTTTTATTGCGACTCTAGTTATTAAATTTATGTTATGCATATCACAGATTGATTGCTTTCGCAAAAACAGTTTCATCTGGCAAATTGTTCGACTGCACTTTTTACGATGCCTAACATCATTTCAACGAACATAGAAGCGGGCAAGGGACGATGGATTTGCATTCGTGACTGCCTGTCAAAGCTCGAACACTTGCGAGTGCACGTATCGACTCCAGTCACTTTTTTTTTTATGGTTTGATGCAAAATCTCATTTGCGCCAGCATCTTCGAAAAGCTATTTTCCCGCAACCTCGTTTTGGCTGTAGATTATTACTCGTTTAATCCATCGATTGAGATTGCATTTCAGATTGTAATTTTTAGCACACGGTATATATTCGTGTACAAGTCGACTTTATGTGTAGTACGAAGCCTGATATATTTTTGTACATGAATATTAATACCGCCTAAAAAAATTATTTGTGTATAGTTGGACGCCGTCCATTTTGCATTAAAAAAAATTAAAAAATACTGATAAAATTTAACTAACAAGAATACAAGAAAGAAAAACACCACCACAACAACTAAAAAAAGAAAAACACCACCACAACAACTAAAAAAAGAAAAACACCACCACAACAACTAAAAAAAGAAAAACACCACCACAACAACTAAAAAAAGAAAAACACCACCACAACAACTAAAAAAAGAAAAACACCACCACAACAACTAAAAAAAGAAAAACACCACCACAACAACTAAAAAAAGAAAAACACCACCACAACAACTAAAAAAAGAAAAACACCACCACAACAACTAAAAAAAGAAAAACACCACCACAACAACTAAAAAAAGAAAAACACCACCACAACAACTAAAAAAAGAAAAACACCACCACAACAACTAAAAAAAGAAAAACACCACCACAACAACTAAAAAAAGAAAAACACCACCACAACAACTAAAAAAAGAAAAACACCACCACAACAACTAAAAAAAGAAAAACACCACCACAACAACTAAAAAAAGAAAAACACCACCACAACAACTAAAAAAAGAAAAACACCACCACAACAACTAAAAAAAGAAAAACACCACCACAACAACTAAAAAAAGAAAAACACCACCACAACAACTAAAAAAAGAAAAACACCACCACAACAACTAAAAAAAGAAAAACACCACCACAACAACTAAAAAAAGAAAAACACCACCACAACAACTAAAAAAAGAAAAACACCACCACAACAACTAAAAAAAGAAAAACACCACCACAACAACTAAAAAAAGAAAAACACCACCACAACAACTAAAAAAAGAAAAACACCACCACAACAACTAAAAAAAGAAAAACACCACCACAACAACTAAAAAAAGAAAAACACCACCACAACAACTAAAAAAAAAGAAAAACACCACCACAACAACTAAAAAAAAGAAAAACACCACCACAACAACTAAAAGAAAAACAAAAAACAAAACAAACAACCACAAAAAAGTATACCTCTAAAACATTGCTATGTTTATTCCTATTAACTAGAAGTAAAAAAAAAAAAAAAAAAAAAAAAACCTGTACAAAATCATTTATAGATACATACTATATTGGATTGCATGTAGCCCCCGCTCAACAGTCAATTGGAGTAATCGTCTCGAAGAGAAAATTTTTAAAAAGCAAGCAATGTTTGTAATTACACTCCTCCCCCTCCTCATAATAATAGCAGAAATTAAATATGTTCAATTGTCTTTACTCAGAGTTTCAAGGAATTACATCAACTAGTGAATACACTTCTCGGAAAAATATCTATAAATCAAATCTTTTTATGTGCCTTGTCCTTTCAGGACGTAGGCGATCATGGCTCTCTACTTCTCCCTATTCCTTGTAGCTCTCAATAAGTTTCGTCCCTCTGTCACCTCCCCCAGACCACGTTCTGTCATCCACTTTCTTACGCCCGCCAGGACAGATGTCACATAACAGTTCAGTTCTCTTTTCTTTACCAACGAAATCTTCCTGTCCTGCAATACCCTGCCCAGCTTTTGGAATGCGTCCTTGACCATCCCAATACGTGTACGGATCGCATTTCCCGTCCTCTGTCAAAACACTTACCAAATATTTAAACTTCCGCAACTGCTTGATTCTAGTATCCCCGACCTGCAAATCGCATTTTCGGGCTCATCCTTTTACCCATGACCATGCATTCTGCCTTCTTGTATTTTATACTTATTTCCTTTTTCTCGCTCTCCCTCACTACCTTCTGAAGGAGGTTTTGTCATTTATTTTCCGTGTCTGCTAACAGTACTGTATCATCTGAGGATCTTATGTTGTTAAGATTGTGGCCTCTAATGCTGAATCCAGGTAGGATTTACAATTCTACCAGAATTGACTCGCTGTATAGGTTAAATATTAGTTTGGTGCAAAAATAATAACGTAATAATGTCGTTTTTTGACGTATTTTTTAACATCAAAAAACGACATTATTACGTCATTATTTTTGCACCAACCTAATAGTTCCAGTCAGAAGACACATTCTTGCCTTACGCCCCTTTCTATTTTTGTATATTCGCTGGATTCGTTCTTTATTCGTATGCATGCTGTTTGCTGCTAGTATAGATTCTTGGTTATTCTAATATCTTTCCAAAATATATCAAGGTTGCTGAGCACTTCCAACAGATCCTTGTAGCGTAACTTGTCGAGGGGCTTTGCGTAGTCTATAAAACATAGGTGCACGTCCTTCTACATTTGTATTGCTCTTTCTGATAACATTCTGAGCATGTATATCGCATTCCTTGTTCAGGTGTTTTTAATGAACCCGTACTGTTCTTGTCCTATCTCTGGCCTGATTCTGCTGCGCGCTCTGTTCATCAGAATACGGATGATGAGTTTTGTTACGTGGCTCACTAGGCTGATTGTTTGGTGGAGTTCACGTTCGCGCCTGGTTTCTTAGGCATTGTTATGAAGATAGATCCGCTGAAGTCTTCCGACATATTTCAACTGTTGTAGATTTCATTTATTATTTCTGTGATCTTGTCTATACCAAAATCATCGAAGCATTTCAGCATTTCTGTTACGATTCCGTCTGGCCCTGCCACCTTGTTTCTGTTCAAGTTGGCCAGTGCAAATTCTATTTCGCTTTTCAAAATTTCAGGCCCGCCGGTAGTTCTGTGTATTGCTGGTTGTGCGTTTTCGCCGTGGAAAAGTTCTCCAATATACTCGCTCCAGCGTTGAAGAATGTTCCCCCCCTTCTCTAATGTTAGTGTTCCATCCATTGATTTTAAACAGCTTGTTGACAAACATGTCTTCTGTCCTGTTCCCTTATGCCTACGTTGGTGGTACTCAATCTATTTCTGCATATTCTTTGTTTAGCCACTCTTATTGCCACAATTAAGAATTATATATATTTTACCATCAAGTCTATTGAAGAGTGGATGTAATTCTGAGAAATTCAGAGTAGAAAGAAATGTGTGTGCATTATATATCTCCAAGTATAGGATTGGTGTATATGGAATAAATTCCAATAACAAACAAATACTATTCTTAGGAGTGCTCAATACAGAGTAGAACATTATATATTATTATTATTATTACTACACTGTGCAACAATTAACATATCGAAATGGGACCAGAGCAATCATAATAAATCACTGATCACGCGTCTATTCATCAATTACTTCGTAACTTAGGTAATCGCGCGTCATCTAATAACCCGAGGAGGTTTTGTCTATGCACTTTATCACACTTGTACGCGGCGAACTGATGCAGCCAATTAAAAGTCAAGAGAAATTGTTCCTGCTTTTAAAATGGCAAAGACATAGAAATGAACTGTGATCATACATTGCCATGGTAACTATATTGCCATGCAGTTGGGTGCACTTTGCCACTGTCTTCGTTAATTTGACTCTTCATATTCGAATACATAACTCAGTGTCAACGCAGACATACAAAAATATATCAGCGTGTGTCTGTCTAGTTCTATTGCAGGGTCGTCTTTGGTTTGTCAACAATGGATTCTCTTCTCGGTGAACATTTGGCTGCAAGTGCGATGCTCATTTATTTTGCATCTAGCGGCAGTGATCTGCGATTATGCCGGAATGTTAGCTGTTGTTCTCTGAGCAAAATGAGAGGAAGTTGGGAAGGACCGTAATCGTCCATATCTTGAAGAGACAGGACGGCAAATAGTATAAGAGAAGAAACTACCAGAACAGCTGGGGACAAAGTAGGGTTTGTGGAAAATGTAAACAGACAAAAACAAGAGACTGACTGACAGACAGACAAAAACAAGAGACTGACAGACAGACAGACAAAAACAAGAGACTGACTGACAGACAGACAAAAACAAGAGACTGACTGACAGACAGACAGACAAAAACAAGAGACTGACTGACAGACAGACAAAAACAAGAGACTGACTGACAGACAGACAAAAACAAGAGACTGACAAAATGAAAACAAAATAAAAACAAAAATCCCCCCCACCAAAAAAACAAACAAAAAACAAATTTATTATGGCTGCAGTAATGTCTACAAATATCCAGTCTTTCGCTTTTGAGACAATATCGGTATTTTTCTTTATTTTGCGCATTGTTTTTGTTAGTTTGTCTTTTATGCTAGATTTTTTTCTGGAACAGATTTCTGAAAGGCTAGTAATATTATATCGCAGGGGTAAAAATAAGAAAAAACGAAATCGCTACTCAAAAATTGATAGTACTGACTTTGTTCAAAGTAGAGTAGAAAAAAAAAAAAGCCAAATAGACGCATGAGCTTTATTTCAAAACTGTCAGACCACTATCGAAAGCACGAAAAAAACCGGTCAAGATAGCGTTGATTTTATTTAGCAACACATCAATTTCTATGGGGGTATTTAATGCCGAAATCTAAACATTTTAAACAAAATTTTATGACTTCAACTACAGATATTTTGTGTCATATTTCTATTATCTGTTTACTGCGCTATCTAGACAGTTACATTTCTGTTCCTGCTTGATTTAAATGTCATCAATACCGAACTCATACATCTCATCTTCGAACGGCACAATGGCAAAACGAAGGCAGTGGTGGTAGGAACGTTGTGTTTGCGTCCGTTTCGAGTACAGAGGCTATGACTGCAGAGAAAAAAAAAACTACATTAAAAGGCAGTCATTTTCGCTTTTCCTGAACCAACCCGATCAAGGATGCCCCGATGCCATCAGATGTATTTGTCTATGAATTCGGACGAGGCAAGCTAAAATATACTGAAAGGCTGGTAATCAAAAGATCCTTACGTCCCTCACCGCAAGCAGCATTATTAAAAGTAGTGTAGGGTTAGGTGCACCCTCTGATGTCTGATTTTAAATTGCTACCTTGTGATAGTTTCAAATGAGTAAACGAATTACCCTACATTAGCATAGAAAAAAAATGAAAAATATTTTGCGTTTATAGATCGGCAAATAAAATCCTCCATCTCCGACACGATACGAATCTCTTAATGACTCGTTTTCTAGTTAAAAACTTTGATAGTTTAAACAAAATTTGTACGTACGTTGTTGAGAATTCTGTCCGGTTTTTAATGAAAATGAGTCCACCCGACATTTTCTATCATTAACAGAAAGAGGCCGTTTAAAATAAATGTAAAATGCGTCTATTAACACTTTTCTTCGGACAAAACTATCTCCCAGTTAAACAGTCTGAATATAACAATTACTAACACAGAGAGAGAGAGAAAGAAAGATAAGAGAGAGAGAGAGAAAGAAAGATAAGAGAGAGAGAGAGAAAGAAAGATAAGAGAGAGAGAGAGAAAGAAAGATAAGAGAGAGAGAGAAAGAAAGATAAGAGAGAGAGAGAAAGAAAGATAAGAGAGAGAGAGAGAAAGAAAGATAAGAGAGAGAGAGAGAGAAAGAAAGATAAGAGAGAGAGAGAGAGAAAGAAAGATAAGAGAGAGAGAGAGAGAAAGAAAGATAGAGAGAGAGAGAGAGAAAGAAAGATAGAGAGAGAGAGAGAGAAAGAAAGATAGAGAGAGAGAGAAAGAAAGATAAGAGAGAGAGAGAGAGAAAGAAAGATGAGAGAGAGAGAGAGAAAGAAAGATAAGAGAGAGAGAGAGAGAAAGAAAGATAAGAGAGAGAGAGAGAGAAAGAAAGATAAGAGAGAGAGAGAGAGAAAGAAAGATAAGAGAGAGAGAGAGAGAAAGAAAGATAGAGAGAGAGAGAGAAAGAAAGATAAGAGAGAGAGAGAGAAAGAAAGATAAGAGAGAGAGAGAGAGAAAGAAAGATAAGAGAGAGAGAGAGAGAAAGAAAGATAAGAGAGAGAGAGAGAGAAAGAAAGATAAGAGAGAGAGAGAGAGAAAGAAAGATAAGAGAGAGAGAGAGAGAAAGAAAGATAAGAGAGAGAGAGAGAGAAAGAAAGATAAGAGAGAGAGAGAGAGAAAGAAAGATAAGAGAGAGAGAGAGAGAAAGAAAGATAAGAGAGAGAGAGAGAGAAAGAAAGATAAGAGAGAGAGAGAGAAAGAAAGATAAGAGAGAGAGAGAGAGAAAGAAAGATAAGAGAGAGAGAGAGAGAAAGAAAGATAAGAGAGAGAGAGAGAAAGAAAGATAAGAGAGAGAGAGAGAAAGAAAGATAAGAGAGAGAGAGAGAAAGAAAGATAAGAGAGAGAGAGAGAAAGAAAGATAAGAGAGAGAGAGAGAAAGATAAGAGAGAGAGAAAGATTTGAGAGAGAGAGAGAGAAAAGATATTTGAGAGAGAGAGAGAGAAAGAAAGATATTTGAGAGAGAGAGAGAGAAAGAAAGATATTTGAGAGAGAGAGAGAGAAAGAAAGATATTTGAGAGAGAGAGAGAGAAAGAAAGATATTTGAGAGAGAGAGAGAGAAAGAAAGATATTTGAGAGAGAGAGAGAGAGAAAGAAAGATATTTGAGAGAGAGAGAGAGAGAAAGAAAGATATTTGAGAGAGAGAGAGAGAGAAAGAAAGATATTTGAGAGAAAGAGAGAGAGAAAGAAAGATATTTGAGAGAAAGAAAGATATTTGAGAGAAAGAAAGATATTTGAGAGAAAGAAAGATATTTGAGAGAAAGAAAGATATTTGAGAGAAAGAAAGATATTTGAGAGAAAGAAAGATATTTGAGAGAAAGAAAGATATTTGAGAGAAAGAAAGATATTTGAGAGAGAGAAAAAATTATTAAAACATCCCTCTCCCACTATTGGCAATTCCTCTTTGTGGATTTTTGAAGCGCCAGCGACTTGTTTTAGCCCCCACCATTGGAAAAGTACCTTCTCGAGAGGTGAGCTCTTTGTGGCATGGGCGCATTAATATCAATGGAATTCTGATTGGGCCAAGTCTGTTGACTATCTACAGAACACATGCATGGCTACCGATTATGCAGAGCGCGGCAGAAATACCTTCCACATTTTGAAATGTGGGACCTATTTCTGCTTCACTCTGTATAATATATAAAATGTATTGTAAATTCTTTTAATGTAGAATTCCATTGAAATTAAAAAAAAAGATCAGTAGTTAGCAGTCAGTTATGTGCCATGAATGGTACACGCTTAGGCGATCATATATCTTTCGATACATGACTGTCGGGGCAGATCTTTTCTCGCAGTAGGTTGCCATTTCTTTCTGCGGTATACCAGTTGCCCATCCAAGGCTATAGAACCCGGTATGTTCTGCTATTTACCCATAGCTGTGGGGAGAAGAGGATTCATACCTTTCCCTAAGGTATTAGCACGTAAGTGGATGTAATTGATTCGACTGGAATTCGAACTCTGCTCTCCGATTCCTCAATCTGAGCCGCTGTCCATTACTCCACCATGTCTCCAGTAGTTAGCAATCGACAAAATAAGGCCACTATAGGGTTGATAATTTTTAACATTGAAATCTGAGAAAAAAAAAAAGAAAAAAAAAAAAAAAGTTTTCCAGTGGTCAAGAATAAAGATATGAGCTAATGACGGTCAGAATAGGACAACTATATGCATAGTCCAGGGTGATATTAAAATTGTTTTGTCGACAGCTTATTGTGTAGCAATATCAAGAGAAATATCGGAAAAAGAAAATTCTTCCTAAGAAAGGCTTTCAAATAAACAGTCCAGTGTAGACAGGCGGAGGCAGAAGAAATGTCAGCATATAGAGCTTCATCAGTCGAGTCTGCAGCAATCCGACACTAGGAGGCAGGTCAATCTCTGAACTGGAAATACATCAACTTCTTGGGTAGAGTGTCGGTCAAGTTACCGAGTTATGTTACAGCCAGACAGGAACTAGACATATGCAAGCGGCTAAGAAATATAATCCATGACTATAAGGTACAGTACATGCCGGTCGGTAGTCCAACTCTAGCGAGACATTCGTTTAGTGCCGAGGCCAGCCTGGCCCGGAAGCGCTCACGCGAGATCTCACGGAATATAATCACAAATAAGAGATCGGTCGGCGCTGCTTTGAGGAGGAGGAGGAGGAAAGAAAGAAACAAGACGGCAGCTGAAGTTATATCGATATGCGTTGATTGTTGGAGGGGAAAAAAAAGGGGTTAAGAGAGAAAAGGAAAGAAGATAGAAGAGATTGTTTGATTTTTGTCATCGGAAAAAGAAAAAAAAGGGGGCAAAAAAAAAAAAAAAAAAAATAAATAAAATAAAAAAAAAATAAAAATGGCGGAGGGATAAGTATTTGTATTACAGAAAATAATGCCAGAATGAAAAGATAAAAAAAAAAAAAAAAAAAAAAAAAAAAAAAACAAAACACAAAAAGATTAAAAAAAAACAAAGCAAAAAGATTAAAAAAAAACAAAACACAAAAAGATTAAAAAAAAACAAAGCAAAAAGATTAAAAAAAAACAAAGCAAAAAGATTAAAAAAAAACAAAGCAAAAAGATTAAAAAAAAACAAAGCAAAAAGATTAAAAAAAAACAAAGCAAAAAGATTAAAAAAAAACAAAGCAAAAAGATTAAAAAAAAACAAAGCAAAAAGATTAAAAAAAAACAAAGCAAAAAGATTAAAAAAAAACAAAGCAAAAAGATTAAAAAAAAACAAAGCAAAAAGATTAAAAAAAAACAAAGCAAAAAGATTAAAAAAAAACAAAGCAAAAAGATTAAAAAAAAACAAAGCAAAAAGATTAAAAAAAAACAAAGCAAAAAGATTAAAAAAAAAAACAAAGCAAAAAGATTAAAAAAAAAAACAAAGCAAAAAGATTAAAAAAAAAAACAAAGCAAAAAGATTAAAAAAAAAAACAAAGCAAAAAGATTAAAAAAAAACAAAGCAAAAAGATTAAAAAAAAACAAAGCAAAAAGATTAAAAAAAAAAACAAAGCAAAAAGATTAAAAAAAAACAAAGCAAAAAGATTAAAAAAAAACAAAGCAAAAAGATTAAAAAAAAACAAAGCAAAAAGATTAAAAAAAAACAAAGCAAAAAGATTAAAAAAAAACAAAGCAAAAAGATTAAAAAAAAACAAAGCAAAAAGATTAAAAAAAAAACAAAGCAAAAAGATTAAAAAAAAAACAAAGCAAAAAGATTAAAAAAAAAAAACAAAGCAAAAAGATAAATAAAAAAAAAACAAAGCAAAAAGATAAATAAAAAAAAAACAAAGCAAAAAGATAAATAAAAAAAACAAAGCAAAAAGATAAATAAAAAAAACAAAGCAAAAAGATAAATAAAAAAAACAAAGCAAAAAGATAAATAAAAAAAACAAAGCAAAAAGATAAATAAAAAAAACAAAGCAAAAAGATAAATAAAAAAAACAAAACAAAAAGATAAATAAAAAAAACAAAACAAAAAGATAAATAAAATAAACAAAACAAAAAGATAAATAAAAAAAACAAAACAAAAAGATAAATAAAAAAAACAACAAAGACAAAAAAACAACAAAGACAAAAAAACAAACAAACCGGGCGGTAGAAATTTTATATTTATGCACAGTTTTGAGTTAATATATTTTAATATGTCCATAGTACTGTATACGTGATTAAAGAGATTGCAGATTCGATATGGAAAGCCTTAATCCCAATATACAGATGTTTTCCTATTAAAAATATAATGCAAATATAATTAGTAAAGATAATAATTAGTTGCATGTATTGAAAAAAAATATCTCTTAAAATACAATATTCAAAGAGTTCACAAGTTCATATTCGAAAGTATATTGCATATACAGGGTACTTATTGGAAAGTGCCCAGTATCAGCGATAGAGCTAACAAAGGACTGATTTGAGTTTGTAGGTTTGAAATTTTGGATTTATATATGGTTGCATATATCGGTGTTTTATGGTGGCCAGAGGAAAAATTGTCGTCGGAACGCCACTCATACGTACGTCGACATACATACACGCACGTTCATGTATTGCAGCTCACACAAACAAACATATATGAACAGTGTGAGACTGGGCACATACGCGCTTCCATGTGTCATTGCGTGAAGCCCAGGATCACAAACTCACATCAATCCAACTAAATAAATAAAATATATAATTTACATTACTCTGACTGTTATCCTCATCTTCATTCCTATATTCACAATGTTTCGGCCGTTGTAAGCTCCGGCCTTCTTCAGCTAACTGGAAATTCGAACCGAACCCTTTATTTCGTCTACGGGGATAGATTGTTATAGTTCCACGTGCCATACCTCCTCTTCTCGGTTATTTCTCTCCAAGTTTTGGTTCACCACTGCTAGATTGAACTCAACTTTTTTGGTCTAGTCACTGGATCTAACGAAAGCATTTATCCACTGGGCCATGTGTCCGAAATAAAGAGTTCGGTTTGAAATTCCCATCACCTGAAGAAGGCCGGACCGTACAACGGTCGAAAGGTTGTGAATATGGCAATGAAGATCATGATAACAGTCCGAGTAATGTAAATTATCCTGAAAAGTCATCTCACAGATAGAGACAGACAGATTATATATATATATATATATATATATATATATATATAATGAAAAACAAACCACTTTAATGTACCATTACGATAATTTATTTCACCTAAATCCTTTTTTAAGGATTCAGGATCATCAGGTAAAAAAAAAGGATTTAGGTGAAATAAATTATCGTAATGGTACATTAAAGTGGTTTGTTTTTCATTACATATTAGCTCTGTCCTAACATTGAGCTCTCAGGATTTCATCCTCTTTGGATTTACCAATTCGGTATATATATATATATATATATATATATATGTATGTAATCCGAATGTAATGCGAACGAAAATACATAAATTATAACGTTCACAGCATTAATTCAAAAGATGGCTCAATACCGATAATAGAGCAATAATCATTTATAATTTTTTCATATAGACAAAAAAAGTATTATATATATATATATATATATATATACACACACACACACACATTTACAAGGGCTCTCTCTCACATTATATATATGTATGTAAGAGAGAAATAGAGATTTCTGCGTCCTGATAATGTAAGGCATGAAAGAACAGGCGAAATTATTTCATCGACTGTTTCTTTTGCCTTGTCGTATCTGAGCTTTTACACATCTTCGGGACAAAAGAATTCATTTAAGAATTCTCTTCCTTTTTGATTGCTTCACCTGTAGGAATCATTTGACAATTCTTCTACTTTTAAGAACGATGACCTTTAGGAGAAGTTAAAAAAAAAAAAGCAAAATGACAATCACAATAGTAACCAGTTATATTGACAATCAGTTTCTAAGCTATAATAATTCCAAACTATTTAAAAAAATAAAATTTTTCTTGTTTCACTTCTTTCTCTTAGAGTCCTTTTGTCCTTGCTGGCGGTTCTCTTACGAATTCAAACCGTTTTCTTTCGCTTTTTGTTCATACATGGTTATTGCTTCAACCATTGTTATTTTCTTTGTTGTAAACGGACGTTTTCTTTTTTCCACTTCATCCTTATTTTACATATAAAGATTAAGTTTTTTTTCTTTCTTCTCCATCCTTTTCTTTTCCTCGTATAAACATCGAGAATTCTTTTTCTTCAGCTTCCTTTTCCTTTCCTCCCGTTTTCCCTTTCTTCTTACCGTTACTGCCCACTAGAGTTTATCAATGGCAGCCAAGCAGGGTCAAGTCTATACGGCACATTTTATCAATCCTCAATGCCTTTTATCATTGATCTTGTTAAACAGCAGCAACGACAGCTTTAAATCATTCTGAGTTTAAGGGCAGAAATTTAGTTTACAGTTGAAGCGGACATGAAATAAAACAAAAAAAAAAAAAAAAAATACCGATGCGAACAGAAAAAAACAAAATGTCTACGATTCAGTATTTCACGGTACGGATTCTATTAGCCGTTTATTTTATTTCAAGAAACATCGTATTGATAAGCCAATATTATTAGAATCTTTTTATGCTTCTAACAGATACAGTTGATAAGGTAAAACTTTTTGATTCATATAAAATGCCTGAATCAGCGGCCTTGTTAATAAATGTGTTGCCTCGGTATGATTTATTAAACAAGCTAGCAAGGATACCCACCATTGCACATATTTCTTTCCTTTGCACCACCGTACCCTGCATTTGTTTCTTTGCATCAAATTTGATTCGGTCGAGCTACTTCGGGCATTCCTGAATCTATCACGTTCATGTGTCAAGGCCATTAGGGAGGTATTGTGTGCCATAACGTAGCTGGTTAATGCAGGTAATTGCTGGGCGACCTGTCTTGCTGCATGGTTAGGTGCCCAGAGCAGTAGATCACTCAGGAGTTTTTGTTTTGCTCACCAGCAGAGTGTCCCGCAAAGGGCATTTTGCATTCGAGTAAATATATATTTAACCAATCAGAATTAATTACTAATGCCATATTCTGACGTCACCTGGACTATCTTAACTCACTGTTTATGCAATTCGGGATATCAAAGTAGGATTCATTTAAAAATATTGGTTTTTTCAAAAAAAAAAAAAAAAAAAAAAAAAAAAATGGTAGAATATTCGGGCGGTAAAGATAAAAAGGAAACTCATCACAACTGTAACGCCAAAAAATTTGAGATATATATGGTTCGGTGCCCCTTTTGTCTCGAGTTTCTTGATAAGATCCAGAGACGGATATGCAATGTAAATGGCCTTGATCTGGCATCTCGTCTGCAGTCCATCTCTCACTGACGTGCTGTCGCCTCCCTCTGTCTTTTTCACAAATACTTTCAAGGCAACTTCTCCGATGAGCTGCTTTCGCTGGTTCCCAAACTTCATGAATTCAAGCATTCCATTAGGCTGGCATCTCGCTCACACCTTTTCGCTGTCGAAACTGTTAAATGTAGCTGTCTCTTCTACTCCAATAGCTTCATGTCTCGCACCTTTCGCCTGTGGAACTCCCTCCCCTTTTCCTGTTTCCCTGATAGCTATAATCTCCAACTATTCAAATGTAATGTCAATCGACGTCTCCAGTTGCCTTTATTCCTTCCTTTATCCTTCTCTTCATCCTTTCTTCTATCACTCCTATTTGCTCTCGCTCCAACTGTCTGTAACCCCTTGCGTGATAGTGGCTTCCCGCCTTGCTTTACCAGTATTGTACCAACTGCCCAATTGGTAAAACTAAATATTTTCGCTGACAGAAAAAAATTAGAAATCGTCTTTGAAAGTTTTAGCAAAATCTATAAATTGTGCATTAAAACAAAAAACAAAAAAAATAATAAAAATACGCGGTTAAAATTCATTGATACATACGTTTAAGCGAGAGACAGGTATTCGTGATTTACAACAAGTTGTACTGAAGAACACTGTGAAATAGTAGCGAGGAAAAATATTCTGTAAATATACCCTAAGTCATCTTTTATGGGCATGTCGGCCAGCTTTGAAAATAAGGGAAACACCAATTGGCACTTCCGTGCGCCTTTGACAACAAAACGACATATCGGTAATTCTTTCTGATGCTAAGAAAAAAAAAAAAAATTGAAGACATTCATATTAAATGACATCACTAATACGACTCACGATATTAAGGATTCAACTTGGTTTGGTTTATTTTGTTTTACGGCATATCAACCTCAATGGGTTATTTAATGCCGACAAAATTATTTTATTGCTGGTAATATTTTGTTTTTGTCAAAAACCTGTTTCTGGTAACATTTTTCCTTCAAAATTGTATTGCTGGTAATAGTCAACTATTTACCCATAGCTGGGAACCTAACAGGTGCTACCACCCCGGGTCAAGGCGGACCTGGGAACACCAGCAATTAAGAGGTGGTTCTACGCTCCTCAAAGCCTCCTGATCATGCTGCTTACCTTACTTACTTATCTCCTGTGTTTATTACAAAGTAATGTTTGAATTTTTACCATCTTTGTCGTGGTCTTAATCACATTAAAACATCGGTTCTCCTACAATCAATGAAGTTAAGCAACGTGGAGACTTAGCACCTAGATAGGCGACCGCTTGGAATAACAGGTACTGTAATCTTGGATATGTGGGTTGGGTAATGGATAATGGCTCTGAATTTGAAGTCGGAGAGCCGAGTTCAAATTCCAAGTGGATTCGTTATATTCCCTTAAGCTCAAATACCACTGAGAAAGGTATGAATCCACCGCCTCAAAACCTCTCCGATCAAAGTCCTTGCTACCGGATGGTGGCCTCCAAGAGAGATGTGCGCCTGCGTGAGATTATATTTTTATTTGTTAGTACATATTTTACTCAAGACTTCCTCATTGTTCACATGTTCTCGCCATGATATTACCATTCGGTAATGTAGAAATATTTGCGGTTTCAAGTGTTCAGGTGGGAAACAATTATCAAGCATTTACGGTCGTATAAAAGACATTACACAGAATTCAAGTACATTTCGTTTCTAAGAGTACTTTGCATAATTTCCTTTGTTATTTTCTAGACAACTTCAGATTTCTTAGTCCTATTTTTCGTCGTCTGTATAAGCTTTCTTCTAGATCAGGGGTCGCAACCTTTTGGAGAGAGCGGGTCAGACTGCTATGCAGTGTCACGGAGGAGAGCCATAATATCACTGTCTTAACCTCAGACCGCTCCGTCCGGTAGGCTGCCTTGATCTGGAGGTTTAAGGACAAACAATGAAGTTCAGGTCCAGGTTATATTATTTAGACAAGGTTGCTTAATTTACTGCAGAAATAACAGGATAACGACACAATCAATAAAAACAAATCCCCTTACTAAAAACTATATACAGTTAGAAATGTCAAATTATTTAACGAGATACTTTCTGCTTATTGCAACTTCACATCAGGTGAAATATTTGTCGATGACAGGAGCAAAATATCATCCAAGTCCTCATCACCCAATTTTGTTCTTAAAAGACTTTTAGTAGATTTCATTTTCAAAAAACTTTGTTCATAAGCAGATGTAGTTCCAAATAATGATACCATCTTTAACACATTCAATAGGATTTTATATTTTTCGCTTGGCAAAATATATTTCCTGTAAAAGTCAACAATCGATTCAGAATGAAATTTTGATTTTAAAAAAATTCGTCGCATTGTAAGTCGATTAACTGTGATATTTTTCTGCCACTGGCACCGAAAATTTATTAGATAACTAGTGTCCAGATGTTAAGTTGGCTGTCCGGACAAAAATCTTTTGCTGGCTGGATGTGGCCTGGAGTTTGCAGACCCCTGCTCTACATTGAGCACATAAATCTTACCATTTTATTTTTTAAATTGCCAAGTAAATGTAAATTCTATTCTAACAGTTTTTTTTTGTTTTTTTTTTTAGCTATCTTTTCACTTCTCCCTGTGAAACTGTCTCGCATTCGTGTCAAAAATTTACAGAGAACATCAATCGTCGTATTCTGTCTATTTGAATCCTGTTTTTCTTCTTGGAGACGTCACTACAGTCTCACCATCAAAGGACTGAATTTTGACCAAACAGAGTGCTTCTATTGTCCCGTAAGATCAACGGCTGCTGCTTAGTTGATACAAGGTTTTAAAATAATTTTCAACAAGATCTTACTCTATTCATATGTATTAATATTAGAGATTACCTTTCATTTTTTTTTATAAATAATAATAATTAATATAATAACAATCATAATAAATATAATAAGTTATTATAGGTAAAGTTCTTAAAATATTTTTTAGGGCATAGTTTTTCAGACTCTTTTTTGTCATGGGCAAAATACTGATAATCGTTAAACTAGGCTGTAAGAAAGCATATTTTAAATAGATAAATGCCATGCCCCCACAAGACAGATAATTATGGCTTTCCATAGTTTATATATATATATATATATATATATATATATATAGATGTGTGTGTGTGTAACTTTTTTTTGGGTGGTACAAAAATTATAACCATGAAGAGACCAAACATTTTTTTATTAATATACAAGCAGAAGGATTTTGTACTTGTCTCTAAGTGGAAAAAATGGTCAATTTTGCTGACTCAAAAAAAAAAAAAAAAAAAAAAAAAAGGAAAGATTTTTAACGAAAATTTCTGACGTTTTAGGAACGATTAAAAAAATGTAAAAAATCCCCCCCCCCCCAAATACTTTGATCTTTCCTCTTAATAATAACAAACATTTAGACGCTAAAATGTTGTCTTCGTCAAGTTTGGCGTCTTTTTCATCCTGCTATGCTCTTTTTTTAGCGATCTCATGAAGGTACCTATTTATATACTATAGGTTTGGTTACTATAAACTTTATAAATATTAACGAGATAAACGTCATTTAATGGATGATCGTGTATTCGCGATAAATGTTTATATTACTGAAAAATAATGTCGGATTATAGATTAAAAAAATCCATTAATCCTCACTCCTCTCACTCAGATGATGATATATCTCAAGATATCGGACATTTGTGCTTAAACTTGATAAGGTTTATTGAATAGACTACCATCTTGGCTTGATAAAGCAACTATTTAATGGAATCACGGGAGATTGTAACGTAGCTATTGTCATTGTTTTTTTTATAAATTCACTTACATAACTCGATAAGAGAAACTAATGGAAGCTAATCTTTGATTAATCCTCGAAGTCTTCGGTGTTTCTCTTATTAATCTCAATAAAATTGATCGCTTTTCTGTAATTGCTGAACCAATTAAGCAGACTTCAACATCGAAACCTTGAAGGTAATTCTAAATAGATTTATGTAAAATTTCTTCTATTTTGAGTAAACATTGATTCAAAAAGCTAACATATTCGCAGGAATTTATGATTGGAGCCACAATTTCCTAGTATTTTATGAATTTCTGGAAAATAAAACCATATTTATTTTAATATATCTATTGAAACTGAGCAAGAATCTAAACTAACATGTTGTTATTCATGGCTGGCTTTATTTCTTTGTGTTGACTAATCGACTATTTCGTTTCATTTATCTGTGTTCCAAATCTATAATCTTAGTTCCGAAGACATCTGAAGAAAGCATTTTTATTCTACATGCATAATGATATATAATGGCAGGCTGTTCAACGGGGAAATTATTATGAAGGCAAGGAATTTTATCATTATATACTGTTTTTATTATGCCAA
>OZ010580.1:28910734-28938234 GCA_963932145.1 Acanthosepion lycidas | reverse complement strand
GGAGAGGATAGGGGGAGAGGAGGAAAGAGGAGGAGAGGATTGTAAATAGCAAAGACTATCAAACGTAATCCCCAACTGAGAACATTCTATTAATTCGAGAGATAACGGCTAATGCAGCCACCTAAGCACTTGGTCAATGTTGATAATAACGTTTATTAATGCAACGATGTCGTTAATCAACGAAACTAACAAAAATCAATTAACGGCGAAGTAAAAAGAAAAATAATTTTTATTGTTATCAACGACGGAAAAATAACTAGAGGGCTGAGGATTTTACAAGTATGTTAATTTATTACTTTACGGATTACTTTTGAGGTTTATATATATATATATATATATATATATATATATTATAGATAAGGCTTACATATGTAAACGTTGCTTCTACTGGAATTCTTAAATAATAAATACACATTATCAGGAGTAATATTATATATATAGATATATATATATATACACACAACAGGTTCTGCAGGTTTTTAAAAATACCCTCTGCAATGTCTTAATCTTTTCTTTCTTTCTAACACGTTATGTAACACGTGATTTATTAAGAAATACATTTCTAAATATTAATTCATTCTAATGATGGGAGAGAGGGAGAGAGAGGGACATATACATGTGTGTGTGTGTGTGTGTGTGTGTGTGTGTTTTCATCTTCGATAACTTTTTATATACTAAAGTTGGGTTTACCGATAGGGTGAGCTCTTACTGACCTTTTTTGAAATTCTGGAAAGTGGTCCTTTCAAGTAATATATATATATATATTAGGTTGGTGCAAAAATAATTTCGTTTTCTAACATGTTACTATGTGAAAAAACGAAATTATTTTTGCACCAACCTTATATATATATATATATATATATATATATATATATATATATATATACACACACACACACAAATATACGTGTGTTTTAAGGTATGCTATATTTAGGAGTTAAAGTGCTCGATATCAGGGATAGAGCTCTAATATAAAAGTGGGCATTGAGGTCAGCATACAGCAACATCAGTGTTTCATACTTTCATGCAATCGTGAAGTCTGATGATTGCGTTTAAGCATGAAACAGACTGTCGGCGCTGAGTGTTGACTTCAGTATCCACCTTTATATATCATTTTTTTTTTAATTCAAAGTAGACTTAGGACAAATTTGCATGTTGGATTCCGCCAAAGATTTAGGTGATAAAAATTGCGTGAGGTCAGTGTCATGCATACCGCTCCAACCATCGCCAAGCAGATCAGATGACGAAACTGTTTACAATATCGATGCAGATACACAATTATTTCAGTGGGGTATGATAAAAAATATCCCACGTTTTGATCATTGATAACTACTTTGCTTTGTACAATTTCGGAAAATGTATGTCTTTCTTAAAATGAAGTGGCATAAAGCAATAATTCGTAAAGGCGGCGATATGTATAGAGAAGAACTTGATCTCTCATGATTTTTATCTCCATCGCGCGAGAAATAGTTGTAGGACTTGTAAAATCTGTGAACACCACCAGGAATGGATGCTAAAGCAATCGTAGCAAAATCTTTACTATTTGGATCACGGGATGTTCCCCCACCCGATTCGGAGACAGGAGAAGAAGTCTATACATTTCCTGGGTTCACTCATCGCACGCATCATTTAGATGAGTAGACCGGTCAGTGGTCACGAGTATATGGACTGGGAAGAAAGGGGACAGAGTGGAAGAGGCGAGCAGAATGAAGGATCTCACATTCTGTCGCAGAATACGAGATTAACTCCGTCTTGTCGAGACAAAGCGGCTTGGACGTTGGCCAGACGTGCAAGTGGAGACAGCCGAGGAATCAACAGAAAGCGATAGATGGAGAGGGGGAAAAATGGCGAAGACGAACGAATAAGGATGTCGAGGAAGGACAGAAGACGAGATTGGAATGATTTGGAGGAGAAGCAAGGAACAAAACCTTTTTGAAGAGCAGACGATTTGTTGAATCGATATTCTTGTAATCTATCTGCCCTGAATATGATAAGTAAGGTTTGAAATAAGAGAGGTAAACTAGACGACAACGGCTATCACTGGTCATGCAACCTAATGCTGGGACGATTGCATTGAGCAGAACGTCCAGAGGACAAGTATCACAATAATTGAAAGCAGACGTTACTCGTGTAGAAGGCGTGGAAACAAGAAAAAGAATACTATCAACTTAACTACTTAATACATATTTTCATAAACAACTTTAGCTGTTCGACTTAATTCGAAAATTTTTCATCTGATGGGTTGTAATTTGTTATAGAGAAGTAGGCTTGCCTGATTTAAGTTTGATGTACACCAGTCGAATTTTTCTCTATCATTCCATTAATCATTTTTTACTGAAAAAAAAAAAAAAAAAAAAAAATGACCGTAAAATGTTTAAATAAATAAATAAACGAGCATTTAGTATTTTCTGATAGCAGCAAGCGGAGACACTCGCATAAAAATCGCTAGAACATTTGACCCACGTGAAATAAGCGAAATTAAAAACAGTTTTTTTAATTATTCTTTTGTAAAAATTTTCACGTTGGAAATTAAGCTTCATGGGGCGGGGGTGACACTGTGCCTTTAAACACACCACACAAAAACAACACACAAACCACACACAAAAACAAAAACACACAAACTTCTATTCGGCCCCTAAGAGTATTCTTTTCATCATAATCCTACTTTCTGTTCACCATTTTTAAACAAGCGAGAATGAGTATTTAAATAATAAAATAATTCTTATAACTTTAACTTGGAGAAATTTCAAGAAGGATTCTTGTAAATTTGTAAAGTTTTCTTCATTTTGGAAATTTAGTAATGTTCCACAGGACCTTTCCTGGAATCGTGGAAAAAAGGAAAAGAGAAAAATTAGACAAAAGCAGAAAATTGCTATACTATTACATATTTTTTTTCAGAGTATTTTAGTTTTGAAAGAAAAAAAAAAAAAAAAAAATCCCTGAATATAATTGTAAAGAATTATCTTAAATACAAAAATACAGTCAGACCTGATCGCTCGTAAAGTGTTCAATTCCTTGTGTCAGAGTAAGACGTGATGTTTTCTGTTGAAATCACGGCAACAATACATATATAACAAAATTGTAGTCAAAGTATTAGGTTGGTGCAGAAATAATGACGTAATAATGTCGTTTTTTGACGTATTTTTTGACGTATTTTTTAACGTCAAAAAAACGACATTATTACGTCATTATTTCTGCACCAACCTAATATTACCAAACGTGTTATTGGGTCTTAGTGTTGCGTTGTGCAGCAGGTTAAGATATGCTAAGTAAATAAAAATAAAAGATTGGAGATTTTTTTTTTTTTTTTTTTTTTTTTTTTACACCATACAATCAATCTTTCATACCATTTATCAAATTTTCAGTATGCTGTGTTTTAAAAAAAAAAAAAAAAAAAAAAAAAAAAAAAAAAGAGAAAATCAAACAACCATTACTGTACCCGGTCTCAGAACCAATCATCCTGGGTATGACGATAAACTACATCCGGCATCAAGCCCGATGATCAGGACGTTTTGAGGCGCGGGGAACCACCTCTTAATGGCTATTGTTCTCAGGTCCACTCTGACCCTAGATGGTAGCACCCGTTAGGTTCCCAGCTATAGGGAAAGCATTTAACCCGTAAACTAGAGTCAAAACACCATGAAACTATAAAAATATTCATAGTAAAAATGACAGCAATACATTTTCATAGTAAAATAAAAAAAAAAATATCAGCAATGCATGTACGTAAAAATAAATTACTAATGCTCATTAAATGACTTATCAGGTGTTGATATACCGTTAAAAACATACATACTGAACGCCTACAAACAAGCAATGATTTTCCCTTTAATGTGCTAGAGTCAATTTGTATTAAGTCCTACCAGCTATCCATGTGTAAACAGAAAAAGTCAAATTTATGTATAATTAGCCTTTGATGTTTGTATATTTATTAAATAGCATCCAGTCTTTGGTGTTTTTCACTTTAGTCGTCATGCACATTTCTCCTTCTTGGTTGAGCGCTTATGAAAAGAGATCGATAAACCGGTGTGTCTACCTTTTAGTCGTATTTTATGGCATTGCCATTTTACGGAAATGTACAACTTTGTTACTCTTATTTTTCTCCTTGTTAATAACATGTCCGTTTTAAATCGTGATTGTTTTTTTTTTTATCCCTTTTGAGATATTATCATTTTGTTTTTCATCTATTAAATATTAATGTACGTCCTTCCAGATTTTTGCGGGAATTAAAAGCCATGATTGTAAAGGGTGCATGAGTTTGAGTTTATATCATACTTTTGTTTATTTCAAGGAATCTAAGAGATGAATAATTTTCTAAAAATAGTCAATGAGTTATCAAGATTGGCTTAGAGGATTATCTTCTCGAGAAGTTAATCTCATCCTTACCAATAAGAGAAAAGACCCCACGTATTTAGGGTTTTAAGGGATAAAGAAGGTATTCATTAATCCTAAATCCTTAGGGAGGGACTAGTTCGTCATCAGCTAACAAGAATCACGCAGATGCACACACACAAAACAGGATCTATCAAAAGCTAACATAATAAAAATGAAAAATACGTGATAAACCCTGTCGAAAAAACAAAAAAAACAAAAACAAAAAACAAAAAAAACAAGAAAACAAAAATAACACGTTATTAAACTGGAGAAAGTAAAAGGAAATTATAAGGTATTAACGAAGCAATGTGGTCAACATCCTCATCCCGATATTATAGAAATACATTTGGTTTTGGCCTAATGTCAGTTTAGACAAATATATAAAAATATATATATATATACATATATATATATATATATATACATATATATACATATAAAAATATATATATATATATATATATATATATAAATATATATATATATATATATATATATATATATATATATATATAAAAATATATATATATATATATATATATAAAAATATATATATAAAAATATATATATAAAAATATATATATATATATAAAAATAAATATATAAAAAAAAATAAATATATAAAAAAAAATAAATATATAAAAAAAAATAAATATATAAAAAAAAATAAATATATAAAAAAAAATAAATATATAAAAAAAAATAAATATATAAAAAAAAATAAATATATAAAAAAAAATAAATATATAAAAAAAAATAAATATATAAAAAAAAATAAATATATAAAAAAAAATAAATATATAAAAAAAAATAAATATATAAAAAAAAATAAATATATAAAAAAAAATAAATATATAAAAAAAAATAAATATATAAAAAAAAATAAATATATAAAAAAAAATAAATATATAAAAAAAAAATAAATATATAAAAAAAAAAAATATATAAATAAAAAAAAAAAATATATAAATAAAAAAAAAAATATATAAATAAAAAAAAAAAATATATAAAAAAAAAAAAAATATATAAAAAAAATAAATATATAAAAAAAAAAAAAAATCCATTTCAGAAAACAATACTTCAGTCCCTGTAAAATGATTTACCTCTTTTTTATGACAGATCAACATTTTACTTATATTATTCGGACTATTGTCCTCATCTTTGTCGCCATATTTATTACAATGTTTCGGCCGTTGTACGCACCGGCCTTCTTCAGGTGAATGTCAGTTATCAGTGATCTCCTGTTAACTTCCCTCTGAATGTTCTCCACTGCTTTAACTGGGTATGGAACTCACACTCTTTGGGTCCTGTCACTGGATCTAACCAACGCCTTTATCCACTGTGCCATGTGTCCTTGAGGAAATAACTGACATCCATTAAACATGGCACGTGGAACTAGAACAGTCTACCTCAGTGATTGAAATAAAGGGTTCAGTTCGACATTCCAACCACCTGAAGAAGGCCCTCATTTCCTCCCTATTCTAAATTTAAAGAGAAAGTCCCACTCAGATACCTTCCTCTAACAATTATTACTTTGTAGAACAGACTCCTGCCTGGATGCTTCCACGATCAAAACAATCTTCACCTTCAAGTCATCAATCGTAATTTATACACTAGCCATATAATATTCACTTGTTATAGGTATCTTCAGCAGATCTCTAAAAACAGGGAATAACATGATGAAAAAGACTTCAAACTTGACGAAAACAAAATTTTAGCGACTAAATGTTTATGTTGTTATTGAGAGGAAAGATCAAAGTATTTTTAATTATTTAAAAAAAAAAAATTTACTTCTTTTTAGAACATTCAAAATTTTAATTAAAAAACAAAAAACAAACTTGTTTCTCTGTGTCACCGGAACTGGTAAAATAAAATTTTAGCGCATTTTTTCTGTATGTCAGACATTAATTTTGAAAATCTTGCAAAAATAAAAATAATTGTCGGATTTTAATGAAACTTTCACAAATTATTCACAGATGATAGAACATATAAATGTTTTTCTTTTTTAAAGTCAGGGCAAAAATATTTTTTCATATCTATTACCCCCCTCCATAACTAATTGTAGAAAAACTCTATAATTTCAATTTTGGGAAGATTAGTGATTATATTAGTTAAAAGCACACGACTTTGAGGAAACCAAATCATGTTTTGTTTTCTTTTTTTTTTTAGTTGGACCACCGCTATCTGAAAATCATCTCTAAATAAAAACAAAAATATTATTTAATTTCAAAAGCTTTTAATTGCTTTTATTTATTTTAATGAACATGGACAATATTGTCTGAAAGCAAAAAGATATTTCGATGAAAAATGAATTTTTAAAACAATTATTTGTTATTTCTGAAATATTTTATTTTTACATTATGTTGTTAATTTCTTCTAAAATTAGGGAAAAGTTTGTAGAATTTAACGAATGTTGTTATTAAGTAGATATATTTTTACAGATTATAATTTCCAAAGCTTCTTACAAACGACAGTATATATGAAAAAAAAAAAAAAATTGTGTCAATAATAACGCTGTAAATCAAATCTACGGAAGACCGGAAGTATCATGTGCTCAATAAAAAAAAAAAAAAAAAAAAAAAAATAAAAACGTCACGTGGATTGAGTTTCTGTCTAGTATTTAATTTAAATGCTGAATTTTTAATACAATTATTTGTTATTTCTTTAATTATAATAGATTTTTACATTTAAGTTGTTAAAATATAAAATTAGTTAAAAGCCGCATTCAGTTTCGTAAATGTCCTTTTGAGATATAGATTTATATTTGCGAAACACGCGTGGAGAAGTTAATTTGATTTTTCAATTTCAACTGAGAAGGGTACCAGTATCATCTTATGAAATTTTAATTTGTATTTTATGTAAACTTCTGATAAAATTTCATAAGAAAGGTACCTATAAATTAATTAGATACCTTTCTTATGAAATTTAATCTCTCAACAGTCTTATTTTAATTTCTTCATAATATATTTTCCATAAAGCATCGTAAACGTAAAGGTGAAAGCTAAGTACAAAAAAAAAAAAAAAAAATTAGAGCGCTGAAAGTTTTCCTTAAAAATAACGAGGTAAATAGTTTGTTCGCTTATATCTGAATAACTCCATTTTTGTCCTTCCGTAGAAGGAATTATCCTCACGTAAGCTATCAAAACGCCATGAAGGTCTTTCGTCACCTGTCAAGTGACGTGAAAGGTTATGACCTGTTTTGTTTTATTTTCAAACTACGTCTTTTCGGCACAGAAACTAAGTTAAGCTTGTTTCAAAATATTTTAAATAAATATAATTTCTGATTTTCTTAAAATAAGTTTTGAAAATTAATTGATTTTTAAAAGAATTTCAAACTGAGATTTTCATTTTTTTTTTATAAATTGGAAAAAAATGGCTATCAATTTTGCTGAGAGACAAAAAGAGAGAGAGAGAGAGAGACAAAAAGAGAGAGAGAGAGAGAGACAAAAAGAGAGAGAGAGAGAGAGAGAGACAAAAAGAGAGAGAGAGAGAAAGAGAGACAAAAAGAGAGAGAGAGAGAGAGAAAGAGAGACAAAAAGAGAGAGAGAGAGAGAGAAAGAGAGACAAAAAGAGAGAGAGAGAGAGAGAGAAAGAGAGACAAAAAGAGAGAGAGAGAGAGAGAAAGAGAGACAAAAAGAGAGAGAGAGAGAGAAAGAAAGAGAGACAAAAAGAGAGAGAGACAAAAAGAGAGAGAGACAAAAAGAGAGAGAGACAAAAAGAGAGAGAGACAAAAAGAGAGAGAGAGACAAAAAGAGAGAGAGAGACAAAAAGAGAGAGAGAGAGAGAAAGAGAGAGAGACAAAAAGAGAGAGAGACAAAAAGAGAGAGAGACAAAAAGAGAGAGAGACAAAAAGAGAGAGAGACAAAAAGAGAGAGAGACAAAAAGAGAGAGAGACAAAAAGAGAGAGAGACAAAAAGAGAGAGAGACAAAAAGAGAGAGAGACAAAAAGAGAGAGAGACAAAAAGAGAGAGAGACAAAAAGAGAGAGAGACAAAAAGAGAGAGAGACAAAAAGAGAGAGAGACAAAAAGAGAGAGAGACAAAAAGAGAGAGAGACAAAAAGAGAGAGAGACAAAAAGAGAGAGAGACAAAAAGAGAGAGAGACAAAAAGAGAGAGAGACAAAAAGAGAGAGAGACAAAAAGAGAGAGAGACAAAAAGAGAGAGAGACAAAAAGAGAGAGAGACAAAAAGAGAGAGAGACAAAAAGAGAGAGAGACAAAAAGAGAGAGAGACAAAAAGAGAGAGAGACAAAAAGAGAGAGAGACAAAAAGAGAGAGAGACAAAAAGAGAGAGAGACAAAAAGAGAGAGAGACAAAAAGAAAGAGAGACAAAAAGAAAGAGAGACAAAAAGAGAGAGAGACAAAAAGAAAGAGAGACAAAAAGAAAGAGAGACAAAAAGAAAGAGAGACAAAAAGAAAGAGAGACAAAAAGAAAGAGAGACAAAAAGAAAGAGAGACAAAAAGAAAGAGAGACAAAAAGAAAGAGAGACAAAAAGAAAGAGAGACAAAAAGAAAGAGAGACAAAAAGAAAGAGAGACAAAAAGAAAGAGAGACAAAAAGAAAGAGAGACAAAAAGAAAGAGAGACAAAAAGAAAGAGAGACAAAAAGAAAGAGAGACAAAAAGAGAGAGAGACAAAAAGAGAGAGAGACAAAAAGAAAGAGAGAGACAAAAAGAAAGAGAGAGAGAGAGACAAAAAGAAAGAGAGAGAGAGAGACAAAAAGAAAGAGAGAGAGAGAGAGACAAAAAGAAAGAGAGAGAGAGAGAAAGAAAGAGAGAGAAAAAGAGAGAGAGATGGAAGATTTATTTCATCTAAACAGTTTGAAATCAGTCTTTTAAAGCTACCATGATTCAGGAAATTACCATCCAGATGTCAATGACCGTCATCGGAGTGGGTGGATCTGAATTAATGGAATTTTATTTTACGCGGATCTAATTTTCTCCAAATGATCAGCTTTATAATCTACTCACAAAATACGGACTGATGAGGTCACTGGTTTGAGCCCGGTTGGAAATGAAGTTGACCCCGTTGGCGACAAAACCGAACCCCTAACTTGTCATTATGGATAATATTAACTAAAATGCAAGTTCTTCGAATCTAGTCTCAATTATCTCCGAGAAGATGCAAGCAAGTTTTCATATAATTCCACTTCATGACAGTATTTCACAGATTCTAACAGGTTGCAAAGATGCATATGCACATTTTCTACGCTTAGCAGCAGTAGAGGGACACCTGAGAGGGTCGTACTTATCTGAAGATGAAAACTAGGTAGCGATCAGACTAAGCTAATCGTCCGATAGATATACAACGAATTCCTTGAAGAGTACTTCTATAAATTGAAGAACATAAGAAGTCTGAAAGAACCGACAATTCTCTTGAATTCGGTATTGAAATCTGATATTAAATCTAATTTCAAACCAGTGAAATAAGTTACACGGAAAGTAGGGGGGGGGTGGCGTAAACAAACGAACTTTGATTTCACTTGTTTTTTTACGGGCCATCAACCTTTTGCACGTATTTAAAGCTAAAAAACATGTTTAGATTGGGAAATTTATAAATTTACTTACAAAGATAAGTCAATATAACGTACCCAACGGGAATGAGAACATTTCTCCGATTAGCAATTCCGATCCATTATCCATTAAACCACCCGTAGAGCCAAGCTTACAGCACCTGGTATTCCAAAGCGGTCACCCATCTAAATTCCAACGTTACTTAACTTTAATGATCGTGCAGGAACCGATGATTCAATCTGACATTACCCTCCCCCAGCTAGGGGTGAATTAGTAAGAACTGTATCACTAAATCATTATCTACAAAAAAAAAAAAAAAAAAAAAAAAAAAAATCATGCGATCTAAAAAATAGTTTCTGAGATTAAATAACCTGCAAAGGGTTGATAAAATCGTCGAAAACGAATCAATGTTGTAGTTTTGTTGAAGCTATATTTTTTAATACAGTTTAAGAAATTGTAGGATATTATATGGATTAATGTATTATTATGTACTGTTCGTCATTTTGCTAAAAAAAAAAAAAAAAAAAAAAAAAATGTTCGTCATTTTCCCATCAGAAAGAGGTACTGTACGTCATTTTCCGATAAAAAAAAAAATACTATTGATGTTTGTTTGGGGATCAAAATTCGAATTTTTTTAAGCTCTATACTAAACATTAAATCTGTTACGAAAAAGGAACTAAACAAAATGAACACAAAACGATCAGCTTTAAAAAAGAACTCGTAACTGGAAAAACCGAATGAAAAAAAGAATGTTAACAACAAATACTTTTTCACACTCATCCCAGTTCTGCGGAATCAGAATCAACGTTGAGTTTAAGCAAGGGAATGAGCCAATTGGAGTAAAGTGGCATGCAGATTTAAATTTTTCCCACTTCTGACGAATCCAGCTATCGATTTTTTTTTGCATGCTAGCATGCTAGTTAACATTCGTGTCAGTCAGCTGTTGGCTCTCACACTGGCCAATAGAATCTTCCTGCGTATTCGTGGCAGCCAGCTATAGGCTCTCACTCTGGCCGCAAACTACATGAAAACTGCTGTAGAACCATGAAAAAATCGATTATTTCCACTATCGATGAGAGCTGGGAAATGCAAAGTCGGTCTTGGCCTTCCCGCTAACTTGGAGCATGTGCATGTAAATTTTGGTGCAAATCCGTCGAAAATTGTGGCCGTGCATTCATCACACACACACACACAGCCTTTTTATAGATAGAGATTTGTGCTGGAGCTGCTCAGTCCTCTCTAGTCTTGACAGAGTTCAAAAGTATCTCAGTGTTATTTTGGGTGACGAATTATTTTCCACCCTCCTATCACTTACATAGGTGGGATGTGGTCACTGCTCTGTCGCTACTTCCATGGAAAATGCTCGGATAAACTGCATATCTTTGTTCCGTCAGGTCTACCCTTCACAGATAGGACCCAACGTGTCACTGACATGGTAGCAAACCTCCCACATCTCCGCTGTAATCCATCGGTGAGAAATAAGTTGCACTCGAACAGCTTCTACCGGCGAACCACTGCTCCGTGGAACAGATTCCCAAAAGGATGTTTACCCCCGATCGCTAAAATTTTAACTTGTTCAAGTCCAAGGTTAACAGTTATCTTACCTCCTATTCGTATAAACTGTTTCTTTACGGATCCCTGTACTGAGAGTAACCTCCGGACCTTGTAAAGGGGTGAACTTTACTGTAAAAAACCGACGCCACCAAAAGCGACAAGACAACATGGGGCCGACGCCGCCAGAAGCGACAAGACGACGCCAAAACAATGCCACCACCAACCGCTAAATAATAAACATTTGATGTCTATCTATTCTCGTCACCAATAAAAAAAATCGACTATTTGTAGTGTTTCAGAAATTTTACAAATATGAGTGGTCACGTAGGCAACTCAATATTGGTGGGTTAACAGTAATACTAAATGATATCAGTCAGAATTAGAACCCAAGAAGAAAGAGAGAAGAAAAAAAACACTTGAATGTTACCTTTCAACGAAGACCTTCTCCACCAGGAAGACTGACGCAATAAATCTTCCCCCTCGTGCTTTTACTCTACTAAGCTATATACGCACTTATAAATCATACGAACCTGATTGGTGGAAGAAACATCTACTTCCTATAATTGGTAATAGGAAATGCTCTAGCAACCCATAACCTTGCGTTGCAGATAAAAGCCGGGATTTAGAATATTGACTTCTAAAGCCATCTGACCACCTCCCTACTTAGAATATTGGTGCAATACAGTCTTCCAATATTTTTAACATTTGGTATTTTTCTTCATGGCCTATATATTTATTATGGCTATCATAATATTGGCGAGACTTTCCTGGTAATCGTAAATTGACTTGTTATCGCGTCATTCTAAATTGACATTTAAAGGCAAAGCCCAAGACCTTTAGATGTGGAAATGGTTCTCTCCTAAGAATTATAATTCAATGTAACTATGTATTTACTCAGAAATTTATAGCGGTGATCATCTCCGTTCAAATCTATCGCGTTAAAACTCGTCTAGAGGAGAGCTTGTAGAGAATAGCTTTTATCTCTTTTCTGTCTCTTCTCTCTCTCGTATGGGTCAATTTCAATGGCATGATTTTCGCTCTAACAGTACGTGATCTGTCCTCTTTCAAGTCCTCCCTGCAATGCTTTCTCTTTTTACTAATCCACTAAGTGACCTAGCATCATCCAATAACTATGCCAGTACGCTATACCACCACGCGACCGCTTAACGTGGGCGGATGTGAACCCACCCCTGTACGTAAGTGTTTGTGTAACGAATGTATTATTTACTGCCTCCCTGGTCCATCGATATTGCTCTAACATAATCAACCTATATTTCTCGTCTTGTCCGTTCCCTAAAACACTATCGAGGCAATGGTTTTAAAGTACACATTTCTTCTTGATGCGCTTAACAGACAATGTGCGATATGAAAAAAAAAAAAAAAAAATCGGTCCTTTATCGATCCCCAGAGAAGATCCACTTGGCACATGCTACCCCTGACTTGATTCTACTGTGTTTTTTTTATTGCCTTTTCGTTTTGCTCTTATAAATTTATATCTAGCCTTCAACATAGCTTTTTTTTCCCCAAGATTTGAAAGAGAATTATACATACATCAATTACGCCAGTAATATTTGCATTAAACCCTGATCAATAATTTTTTTTCCTCCGGATTTTCAATGTATTTGGATGCGCCATCAGCGTATCAGTGGCGCAGAAAGTGAAATCGCCAACCAGTGTTGAACTTCGTTTAGTCTGTTGCGTTCATTTAGCAAATAAGTCTTCGGAAAGACATGAATCACTTTTCTTCTTTAGCTCAGCTATAAGGTAGTCTGCAATATACAGCCTGAGGTGGTATCCAGACGAGGAGAGAGACCGCTGAATTCAAAACTGGATATGACAATGGGGAAAACATTCCACTAGCTTTCCCCAAGAAATTATGGCGATTCTCAGACAAAGGAATAAAGGAATCTGCGAAGGGCCATGAATGCATACGCCTTGAAGAAACACGGCATTAACATAGAAAATAATCTTAAGTCATTAGCAATGTCTTTCCATAGCAAAATCATTAATGATTATAATGATCTCACATTATACATATAATTCTATTATATCAGTCATGCTTGCATCGAGTCTTGACCATGAAGAAGCCTTTCCGGATTTACAAGAGATATATGTGCGCTCCCGGAAATCCGGTTGAGCTCTCTAGGGAAAGGGGATTTAAAAAAAAAAAAAAGGGTCGTCTACTGCTATTAAGCATTAATCTTCAAGCATGAATCGAGTTCTCCGAGCCGCTGGTGTATTATATATATATATATATATATATATATATATATATATATATATATATATATATATATATATATATATATATATATATATATATATATATATATATAAAAACACTTAAATTTCTCTACCTTTTTACCATGCTACGATGGACTAGGGGTAAGATATCTGACTGATGTTAAATCAGTCGGGTTTCGATCCCGGCCTGTTTGGTTTGTTTTACGGCAAATGGGTTATTTAATGTCGACAAGAATTCTAGTGCTGGTAATAATTTATTTTTTTACAAAATATTTCTGGTATTAAAAACTATTTTTACACTTTCATAGTGTTTTGACCTCAGTTTGGGGGGGTTAACTATTTACCCATAGCTGGGACTGCTACCGTCACGGCTTAGGGTGGGCCTGGGAACATCAGCAATTAAGGTGGGTCCACGCTCCTGAAAACCTCCTGATCAGAGGCCTTGCTGCTGGACTTATTTTATCATCTTACCCAGCACAGTCCTGGCTTGAAGCAGTCGGACGTCTAGCCACACTGAGGAGCTGTGATACAGCTAAACAGTCTGTCGATGGATGATATTATATATATATATATATATATATGACACTTCACAATTATATTCTATCATTAATTAGTAATTCCTGAACACATATTCAATACATTTCTTTTCTTATTGCAAAAAGTTTATCTGCATTTCTACAGAAAATTTAATTCTGCTAAAGAAAAACTATTTTTATTACAATAAACCTTATATTTATTGGATATACATTAAAGTATGCATCAGTGTTTTATCTTTTAAAGAAAAAAAACAAAACAAAGTGAAGAGATATCCACCAGAGAAGAAATCGAAAGTCTAATGAAAGTAAATATACTTTACGACATTACTTTTTACAATAAAATTAGTTGCAATGCGTTTGACACCCCAGGGGTGATATCCATATTATCGTAATATTTGTGAAGTTCGTTATATTCGATCTGAAGGGATAATAGTATTAAGTGCCTTAGAAATGAAGGAGATTATGTAGGAAATCATTTTCTGCCTAAAATGTTTCAGATAGACAGGTGCATATATATATATATATATATATATATATATATATGTGTGTGTGTGTGAAAGCCTGAGAACGTGTCGAACGGTGAGAGAGGTATAGAGGGTGGGAGGCGCTAAGAGTGAAGTAGGTATCTAGTTTGCTTAATGGTCAGTCACGCATAGCTTGAAAGCCGTTTTCTACATTAAAAGACGAATAAGTATTCGTTTATCTCGGGGCGGGGGTGGGTATTTTATTAATACTTTCGGTCACTAGGTCGGTAAACATTAATTTCAGCGTTTAGAACATTGGTCTACTCAAATGCGTGAACCCACTAAACATAGTTATGTACAGAGTGCCCCGAAAGTCTTGTCACCCGTACGTAACAATTTTTTTTCTATTTCAGATGTTTTTACACGAGCTCCTTCAGACCTTCTCGATGTCTGACAGCGTCAATGAAAGGGAATAAACTGAAGCCATTAAACGTGCTTTGTATTATTATATTACTTGTTCTGTTCTCATTACTTTTTTTTGGTAGGTGGTGACTGGACTTTCGGACCACGTTGTATATGTCTAATAGTCGTGATAGAATTTCTCTGAAGCTAATCTAAAAGGTCATGATTTCCACACTAGCAGACAGTAATGGTTACTTCAGGTTTTTTTTTTCAGGCTCTGAATGACTATGGATAGGAAGCAGAAACAATAAGCAGTTCTTAGCCAAAAACAGACGTACTATTGTGGACCTTCGCAGAAGGCTGGAAAAGCATTTATCTTCGTGAAGTGATAATTGGCGAGAGGAATGTACGAAGAGTAAAAAATGATGACCCCCGTCCAGTGTTTCGTATCTTTTAACTTTGGTTATACCATGGCTGGCAGTTCGTAGTGTCGAAATCAATAATTACTTTCCAAAAACACTAATTACGCCACAGCAAATCTTTCAACCTATCGTCTAACGACGACAACGATGCTAAGAAATCTTTTTAAATACTGTTTAAGACCCTAAACCCGTCAGACAATGTTTCGCTGTCACTGATCGACCTCTAAAACTAATGGTTTACAATAATTTCCCTTTATTACCTAAAGCCTTGTCTCAGAAAGACCCCGTGTAGATAAAAGACAACCACATACGAAATATTAATAAAAGTTGTTGGGATAAAAACTTGGGAAACCAAGATTTGAATTATTGTCAGTAGGTTTTTTTTTTATTTGTTTGTTTGTTTTTTTTGTTTTTTTTTAAATCGATTTCACTTCAAGAAAGACAACCGAGACAAGTGGTTAATGGGTGTGGAAGAGTTAGAAAGTGAAACATTCCTAAAGAGCGTGAACAGAAGTGTAATCAGGAGGGCAGTATATAGCGATTGACATTGCATTTAAATTTTTGTAGATTAAAGTTGGCTGGAAAGCGTAGAACCGGAGAGATGTGCAGTCCAGTCTTTTTAACGGAACTGACAGTTTAACGTCTCATTGGAATCACCAAGACAATCTTAACATGTCATCAAAGGCGTGTACTTGACCAAAGAAAAATTTTTATTTAATTTTGGTAATTTAAATTTGAGTAGCACTAACCTAAACCGATGAAATGTTGTAACGATATTAAGTTGAATATTTGGACATTAAAGTTTATGAAACTTCAATTGTGTTGTAGTAAAGCAACGACTCAGTTGATAGTACAGTGTAACCCGGATATAAGAGTTGTTGGGACCGGATAAGAGGTCTCTTATATCCGGGTTTTGTCTATTATATATACATTAACACAGGCTCTAATTTGGGACCAGAGAAAATCTCATATCCGGGTTACACTGTAGCAGAGAGAAAAAGCGAGGAGGGTAAACGACAAAATAGTTTCACACGTCCAACTTTTCTCACGAGCAAAAAAAAAAAACAAGTGCCCAGAAACAAAAACGCGCCTGCTTTATACAGCCGAGGACCGACCATAATTTGCATGCGAATAACGGGACAACGAGTTTTTCGCATTAACTGTCCGAGACCGCCTGGCATAAAACATGGGCGTCGCCATTTTTTTTTCTTTCTTTTTAAACCGTTGAGCAGCCGGAGTTTGCACGACGCAGATTCGTGGGCGTTTCCGAGGTAGGCCATTTTCACAATTTTCCCCACAAATTGTTAAGTGAGCTAACACTGTATTCCCATGCCAGTTATTGGAGTGTCTAACACAAAATTTGCCTTCTCACCGGATTTGCTAACAGTGAGTTGATTCTGAGAGTCTTAGAACCCCCACCGGGATTCCTTGTGGGCGGTCAGAATCTTAACATATGCAGACAACAGAGTCTTGATAGCAGACACAGAAAGGAAACTACAAGAATTCCTAAAGAATGTCGTAGAGGAAAGAGAGAAGAAAGGACTAAACATCAATTGCAAAAAGACAAGGCAATGTTGTCAATAAATGAACAGCCCAACGACCATATTACAAATTAGAAACACGAAACTCAAGCAAGTCCAAGAATACAGTGTAACCCGGATATAAGAGTTGTCGGGACCGGAGAAGAAGTCTCTTATATCCGGGTTTGGTCTAACTTATATACATTAACACAGGCTCTAATTCTGGACCAGATAAAATCTCTCTTATATCCTGGTTTCTCTTATATCCGGGTTACACTGTATAAATATCTAGGAAGTGTTTTAACGAGAGAATGTATGCCACCGAAATTCCAAAGGGCATTGGAATATCGGAAATGATTTCCAAAAGCTGAGCAAAGTATTAAGAAATAGGAAAAAATAGTATATGGCAATGAATGCTGGAAATCTTATCACAGATACAGAAAAAACCAGAGGCTACAGTAGGATGCTGAGAATACTATGGACCGAACATGTGAGCGACGACGATGTTTCATAGAGAACAGAAACAAAAAGGACACTTATGCTTAACGTCAAGAAGAGGTAGATGAAATTTTAAGGACCCATAATCAGGGAAAAGGGCTTGGAAAATTTGACACCCGCTGGACAAAGGATAACGCGCATAATCTATTTAACGGGTTTGCATAAATGGATGGCAGAACAGGATTTTGGAAAGATAGCACAAAGACAAAATTTACAACAAAGAACAGAAAATTGTAGAGAGCCAGTATCGCTAACGTCCTGAAGGAGAATAGCACCTAAAAGACGTTGTTCGATGGCCATCTGGTCGACCAGTTTGCGAACAAATTTGACCCTCCACCGATACGGCACATGTTGCCTTGTGTTTGTGAATTAATGCTTAGCGGAACAGATATCTTGTGCCAAACCAATAAAATCATCTAAACATCTGGTCGAGAGTTAGGCTTGAACTGTAGCAAACTTCCGTTTATAAGAGAAGCCCATCTTATGAGAACTTCTCTTCTGTTCAAGCTACAAGAGATCAAACCTAACTGCATCCCTTCTAACACGTATTTATAATTTACATGGCGTTTTTACTCTGTCTACATTTCTGAGAGGAGGTATTATGTACACAATTTACATTAATCAGTCCTCATCTTTGTCGCCATATTTATTACAACGTTCCGGCCGTTGTACGCTCCTGCCTTCTTCAGGTGGTTGGAATGTCGAACTGAACCCTTTATTTTGCTCACAGGGGTAGACTGTTCTAGTTCTACGTGCCATGTTTAATGTCTAATGGATGTCAGTTATCTCCTGTTAATTCCCCTCTCCAAGTACTCCGCTGCCTTAACTGGGTTAAGAACTCGCACATTTTGGGTTCTGTCACTGGATCTAACTAACGCCTTTATCCACTGTGCCATGTGTCCTCAAAGACACATGGTACAGTGGATGAAGGCGTTAGATAACTGATAACGGAATTGGTGAAGAGCGGCGCTAATTAGTCACCTCTTCGTCGCTGAAGCCCGTTGGTATTGTATCGTAACGGTCCAGGTTCGATTCTCGGTAGTGGATGCGCACTGTTGAGGAGTCTCAAATATAGAACGAAACGGCCGTCCAGTGCTTTCTGCATTCTGTTGAGGATTCTTCTAGACTATCTCTCTCATATATATATATATATATATACACACACACACACACAAGTACTCGTTTGGAAAACTTCGGATACCTCAACTTGCAGATATGCGAGGACAAATCGGTACCCGGGAAATAAATTGGAAATAAAAAAAGAACTAAAAACATCAGAACAAGACGAAACAAATCGCCAAGTGCATTAAGTTCTTGGTCCAAAGAAAAGACCCCAAACGAGTAAAGTGCTCAATACGCTAAGTAGAGCGATATATATCATACATACATACCCACACACTGGGTTAAGCGCAGACAAAGGACTTGTTTGAAAATATTTTAGAAGATTTTTATTAATTAGGCTGCGGACTTGTTGATCTGTCTATATAAATAAACAATTTTCTTTGCAATTGTTTTCTCACTGTGGGAAGGCAACAACTGAGGTTTGCAAATTATAGCTTTTAAATACATTTCACTATAAATGTTATAATGTTCATTCAATTCATCATAATTGATATATATATATATATATATATATATATATATATATATATATATAGAGAGAGAGAGAGAGAGAGGTGTGTGTGTGAAAATCACCCAAACAATTCTCCCACTTTGCGGTATAATTTTCTATTCATTTTCTAGCATCTTTTTAAATTATTATTAATATCATTGTGGTTATGCTAATGCTTTTTTCCTCACAAATGTCTATATTGAAAATACAATCTAGAGTCGTATTCGTAATCCAATAAAATACATGCAGATCTTATTAAAAAAAAATCATCACAAGAATTATGCAGAACAAAGCATTTGCGAAAATTTCGTTTTATTTATATCTTTTGCGTTCTTTCGAAATTAGCATTTCATTGAAGCTTTTCAAAAGGCAAATAATATGGATTTCAATGTCTATTTACTGACAGTAAACAGAACATGTGGCCAGCGTTCCGTCTTCTACGAATATCCGACCAAATTCTCAGACACCATGCCTTCATCACAAACAAAGAAAGTTTCGCACTGCATAGAAGCGCAGAAAGAAAGAAAAACTGAATGGTATAATCAATAGAGAAAATGACAGAATCATTATAGATCTTGTTTTGTTTAGTGTTTGGGGGGGGGGATTTTTTTTTTTTTTTTTTTTTTTTTTAAAAAGGAAGTTCAATTTACTTTCGATCGTAAATGCTAATACAGATTAGTTATTTGAATTCACAAATTGTTCGTTTAAATTACTTTTGCTGAATTGTAGGAAGACTAACAGCAAATACATGACGACACCCACATTTTGGCTCCCAAATGGACGTGAAGGTTCCGAAACTCATTTCTCAAAGAGAGAAGTTAGTATAGTGCGTTCGATCCTCGCTCGTGGGGTACCACTGTTGGGGACTTTGAATCAGACTGATCACAGTTTAATGAATAAAAAAAGAGAAAACGCTTGTTGGGGTGTGATCGTTGGCAAGCTTCTAAGATGAATTCGCGACTCTATAGAGTTCGATGCTGAGAAAATCCTCGAATTCTACGGCCTTGTACCAGACTAGGCGAAGCGAAAGAAATGGGTATAAAGAAATTAGTGGAAGCATGCATACTACTTTTTAAATGTTTTCATCGATTTAGGTGCTTCTGCTGAAGGCTTATGCGTTTTATTTGAATCCAAATCGAGAGACCTGTTCGACTTTCAATCTTGACGGTGTGCAAGAAGATTTCACTCTTATTTACTTATATATAAATTTGACAGAAATTTCCTTTGCGACGGTCTATAAATTCAGACATTTATTATGGGTAGGTCAACGGTTAACGACTCTGCAAAAGAAATTATCGAGCACAGTTCGAACTTCAGGGGGTACCTTAAGAACATTTCCCCACCCGCACAAATACTCTTCGAAAAGGGAGGTATGAAGCCATCTTTTTCACCCCCCCAAACCATCTAAATGCTGGACGAGATTTTGCTTTGCAGTAGCAAAGTAGTCTTTGAGAACGAAAACTGAATTCTAAGTTTGCCTGAAGAGGGATGGGCTTCGACAGGGTACTTTGCCTGAGACGTACCACTGCTGTAGCACAAGTGAGGTTTCTACGGCCGTAATGGGTTACGGGACACGATTGAAGATTCAGGGTGAGCAGAGAGTTCTAAATAAGGGGGTAATGACGTGTTCATCCTGACACACTGCCCAAAACTCTGGTCAAATGGATTTCGTGTATCAAGCCCACAGTTTTCAGCACCCCTCCGGATATAAACTGAAGTACCCTTTCCAAATGAGGAATTGTTTTCAATTATCTTATTTCTCCAAATAAAAGAGATGAGGTACTTCGGTCGTTGCGTGAATATTTTTATTTATACCTGCTCTTTGGTTGATTGTTTTTTTCTTTAGTAGCATATCAACACCTCTATGGGTTACTTAATGTAGAAATCTTGTATGATTTTTTTTATTTTTTAGATAATGGTTTTAGTGATACAAGTTACTTCGTCCTGGGTATGACGATAAACTACATCCGGCAGCCAGGCCTCTGATTGGGAGGTTTTGAGGAGCGTGGTACCACCTCTTAATTGCTATTGTTCCCAGATCCATCCTGGCCCAAGGTGGTAGCACCTGTTAGGCTTCCAGCTATGGTCAAATAGCTAACCACCTCCAGCCAAGGCCAAGACACTATGAAAGTATAGATTTTTATCGTAAAATCACCAGGAATACATAAAAACAACAAAAACAAAAAAGCAATACATTTAATTATCAGCAAAAATCCTATTTACAAAAATACAAAAGCTGGTCTACAAACTGATTTCTTAGAAAGAATACATATTATATTCATACGAACCTATCCTAAAAATCTTGGCATTAAGTAACATATTGAGGTTGATATACTGTAAAATAAAATAAACCAAACAAAGCTTACTAAAAGTCAATATAACTAGTCTAACGGGAATTAGAACTCTGCTCCCCGATTAACAATTCCATTAAATCACCCGCACATCCAAGCACCTTGTATTCCCAAGTTGTCAGCCATCTAAGTACAGACCAGGTTCGACGTTGCTTAACTTTGGTGATCGCACGGGGACCGGTGTTTCAACATGTGGCCGTAAGCTTTGTTAGGCATGGCTGTAGGGACTGCATCATATCCTGTACATGCTCAATGAAATCTAAATTTAGACAATGGAGAGATCAGTGGAAGTTTTTATATGGACTATGTATAGAAATATGGCAAGCATAAAAGGTCCAAAAGCGACATCTTCTGACCCAACGAGGCCTTAGTATAAATATGCTAATCTGGGTGGCTGACAGCAATCCCCAACCCATGGAATGCAGTAAAGGCTGTACAATTAATTGACTGATAGGTTAAGCGACACCCAATGGCATCTGATATGATAATCGCCTTCATTAATTGAGGGCGCCGCTGAAGAATCTCAGCTTTTAGACCCCAGCAATTATACCGTGGTCAAATGATTAAATCCTGTCCGCATCTAACGAAGACCACATTTCCTTAACAAATTGATAACACAAGATATTAGGCTTCAGAAGCAGATACGCTTTGTCAGGTAAACAGGTGTGCATAAACCACAAGTTTCTTAAACTTATTTCTTTATTTGGCCTTTTGTCGGAAATATGATGTAATAGAATAACCTGACACCCTCATGAGTAACTGCGCTATAGGTAGTAACTACCTATAAGTACCGGTAAGTCAACGGACTACGGAGTCTATGATCTGAAATCTTTTCAGCTGTGCTGGTCGAAATCTCTGCCTCCGAGCAGAGAGGAACCCGAACGAGGCTATGCTGGGATTCGCTACCTCCTGAGATGGCAACAGTCACAAGGTTTTACCTGCAGTATGTTAATTCCGGACACACTTCAGCGGCGCCCTCAATTAATGAAGGCGATTATCATATCAGATGCCATTGGGTGTCACTTAACCTATCAGTCAATTTATTGTACAGCCTTTACTACATTCCATGGGAGGTGAGGGTTGCTGTCGGCCACCCAGCTCTTTGCGCCTTAGCTGGGTCAGAGGATGTCGCTTTTGGACCTTTTATGCTTGCCATATTTCTATACATAGTTCGGGAACCCCACATTTAATACGGCCTTGTGCCACATGTGACTGCGTGGGGCAGTTGTTAGATACTCTAACTGGGACCTGTTAGAGTTGGAGATTCGTCTACAGCTGTACTGGTCAAACTGTCTGCCTCCGAGCAGAGAGGATACCAAGACGAGGCTAAGTCGAAGGGCAGAGTATCGTCCCGAGAAACAGCTACACGACCCCGTTTTATACGGGGAATTTTTGGTAGAGACTACGAGCTCGGATACCACACATTAAATTCGGCCTTGTGCAGCATCTGATCACGTGGGGCGGTTAGTAGATATACTAGCTGGGATCTGTTGAGTACGACTCAGACTTATGCGAGAACTACCGACCTCTCAATAGTAGCACTCACTACTGAATTGACTTGCGACGATCATGCGCATAACTGTTACCTTTATTCTTATTGTACTGGTTTTTACAATAAACCTTTGTTTATACACAGTGTTTTTCAAGTATATATTCCTATTATCACGGAATATATTAGGTTGGTGCAAAAATAATGACCTAATAATGTCGTTTTTTGACGTTAAAAATACGTCAAAAAACGACATTATTACGTCATTATTTTGCACCAAACTAATATTACACAAGAGAGTGTTTCGTGGCAGAATTGTGCTAGTCAGTGATCAGTTCAAACTTTACAGACAAGATTTTAAAAAGTATTTAGAAAATTGGCACATCACAATACTTGTACCTACTCCGTTCGACTTAAACAACCCGGATGTAAATGAGAGATTATATAAAGAAAATAAAATAAGCAAAATTAAGGACGATCTACGGTTAGATTGTATTTGATTAAGAAAAGTGTACTTCGCTTATTAAGTAGAAAACAAACCGAACGAAGTTTGTGGCTAAACCCTGTTTTTAGGCTTACAAACCATCCAGCCAATTAATACCCACCAGAACGAGAAAATTCAAATTCTATCAATGTTATTGAAAATCAGTTTCTTAAGCTGCAGTTAATGGAAAGCAAAACAGCTGGACCGGGTGGGGGCTGAAAATTAATTCGAGACTGATTTGACTAGAACTGTACCAAATAATAGAAACCGCATCACTTGAGGAGAGAAGCAATAACTAAACTGAATAGCGCATGGAATTCGAAGAGAAAATAATGACAATCAAGATGTTAACATTGCGCACAACTTCAAATAGAAGGTTAGAAAGGAAACCCCTATTAATACTGGAAAGAGCAATAACAGCTACTGGAGTCTGTCTATATTTCTGAGATGAGGTATTATGTACATTATTTACATACCTTCTTATAATCCTCAAGGACACATGGCACAGTGGATAAAGGCGTTGGTTAGATCCCGTGACAGGACCCAAAAGAGTGCGAGTTCAATACCCGTTTAAGGCAGTGGAGAACATTCAGAGGGAAATTAACAGGAGATAACTGATAACTGACATCCATTAAACATGGCACGTGGAACTAGAACAGTCTGCCCCAGTGAGCGAAATAAAGGGTTCAGTTCGACATTCCAACCACCTGAAGAAGGCTGGAGCGTACAACGACCGAAACGTTGTGATAAATATGGCGACAAAGATGTGGACAATAGTGCGAATAATGTAAATAATTCGGAAACTTGTGAGACCGGTTTTCCTAAGAAATGTTTTAAGAGAAAGATTTGATAAATTTCAATCGACTGCTCGGTCAATGGCAGCCAAATGTTTCCTTATGGACAAACGGCAAATATTACGATTACTATAAACATTAGAAAGGTTGTACCGACCACTAAAAAGCTACTAGAATTGACCGCACGACAATTTAAAATGAAAAACATCTATTTCTGGACTTACGGCTACATCGCATTGAAACACCGGTTCCCATACGATCACCAAAGTTAAGCAAAGTCGAGCCTGGTCAGTACCTTGATGCATGATCGCTTGGGAATTACCAGGTGCTGTAAATTTGGATGTGCGGATGGTGTATTGTCTGATACATGAATTAATCGAAGAGCAGTGTTCCAATTCCAGTTGGGTTCGTTATATTGAATTACAAGCAAATACCCCTGAGAAAGGGTATGAATTCATCTCTTCTCCCCCATCTATGGGTCAATTAATAAGACTTGTTTCACTAAAGCAATAATTAATAAGATATATGTTTCACTATTTCCAAAACTGAAACAAAATGGTATACAAAATTTCAGCATTAACTAAGTTTCAAATGGTTGATATGCTGCTAAACAAAAACAACCAAGGAACTTATTTCTCGCCAAAGACTTTTGAGCATTCATAAACTCGGACAGCTCTCCCTGTAGCTGTTTCTAAACGTTTGCTTATAAATAAAATATATAGTGCCGGTGGCGAAACGGTTAGCAGAAGGAAGAAATAAGAAATGGAATCTGCGAACAGAGTTCAAACACCCATCGAGATAATCTATGTTTATTTTGTACTTTTATCCTTGGGAAAGACCGTGAACAGCGGTAAATGACGTAATTGATAATATTCATTAAGCACAGTTTCGTCCAGTTCAAAGACATATTGAGAAAGACTGTACTGCGTCAAATGAATTAAAGGGACCACCGACATTAAAAGTCAGCATTTGAAATCACGACCAAGGTTTGAACATTGATAGAACCAGTAAAGAATATACTGCTTCGTTAATTCCGCCATAAGCTTTGTAACAACTTAAATATGAATTCATTTTCTTAATCGTAGTAGGAAATGCTTACCCATTGTGTCATTCATTTCTGACCCCAAATAGATACGAATTATAGTTAAGAGATCAACAATGTCAATTTTGCAAGCTTATAGGAAGCGAGCATTAGACCAGCCTTTCTTATTTGATAAATGCCTATTACTAATTCAAATTCTTTGATCCAACACGCGCTGGCATTCCTCTTTGGTCTGCTAGTCATACGAGCAGCACTTTGAAAGCAGTGTAACGTTTCGATTTTCTCTATGTCTACTAGTACAAGATAGGAAAATTACTTCGTGTAAAAAGCTTGGAGTTTTCGGTACCTCTTACTAGAACCAAATTAACAGATTTTGTTCTGTTTGGTTTCTTTTAGCGTGGAGAAATTTAACTCCGATTTCCAGAAAAATGGAACACTTCGGCTGTTCTGAGAATCTGTTGTGTGTATGTGATTGAAATTTTATATTGTTAAACGAATAACAAAAGTCATGCTTTATATATATTGTATTTTAGTAATAAATGCGAGAAAAACGGATGGCAAATCGAACCGGAGAGAGAGGTGGGGTGGAGGGCAGATCGAGAGAGAGAGGTGGGGTGGAGGGCAGATCAAAACAAAAAAGAGACAGAGAGAAGCATCGGAGAATCGAGAGGAAGACAACGAAAGATGAATAGATGAAGAATGTTAAATAAATTTTCTTGAATCCATAAATATTTTTCGAAAAGTTTTCGAATAATTTAACTTTGTGTTCATTCTCGAATTTGCAAAAGGTCACTATGTCAAGTTAAAACGAGACTGGTCCATTAGAAAGAATGGAATTAAGGATCATTCAACATTACATAGTCACATGCATAGATTCATGTCGCTTCAAGATCAAATGCACATTTATGTCTGTTGCATTTATTGGGCAGCGTACTCGCTTGTTTTATTCGCCGGCTGAAGAACATTATATAATGCTTACGAATACTTTATATAATACACAAATACTTTCATTTTACGAACCCTTCATCTTAGATAAAAATATATGCAAAATAATATGCATTAAAACCAGAGCACACAATGACTGTCATATTTATATTCAATCTTATTATTATTATTATTATTATTCGGTGTCTATTTGTCGATGCTCTTAATTTTTTTTTCCTTTTCTCTTGTATAATTCATTACACTGAATTAAAGTCTCTACACATTTCGCCTTCGTCGTTGAATGGTAACTAATTACATTCAGGCTTTCGTCACTTATATCCTGATCGCAAGCTTCATCGTATGGAGTCGAAAATAACATCGCGGGATTCCCACAACATTACATAGGCCAAGGCCCCACATATCAGAATCGGGGCACTAAGAGCACAAGACAATCGCACAGACGCCTGTCATATACAAGCACGAACAGAAAGAAGCCCAATATTTAAAAAAAAAAAAATTAAAGATATTTTTCCTGGTTTGTCTATTGTAAATTGCACACTATTATTCCATGGCAAATAGTAGGATAAAAATTTATTCGAACGAGAAAGAATCGCTTTCAACATCTTTTATGTGACGTGTCACATCAGGACCTGGAACAACTCTCCACAATTTGCTATCCTTTGCAGCTCGAAGTTTATTGCTATTTATTTTTACACCATGCTTCTCTTTTCCGGCATCCAATAATAATCATAAGTCTATCAATAATTCCAGTGGTAGTTAGAAACTTCGGATTGATTGGAATGGTTCTGATAGACCCACTGAAGGGATTCTTTGTAGACCATATCTTAAAGATTATATATTAGGTTGGTGCAAAAATAATGACGTTTTCTCACATATGTTACTATGCGAGAAAACGTCATTCTTTTGCACCAACCTAATATATATATATATATATATATATATATACATACACACACATGTATGTAAAATTGTACTCACAAGTACAGCTCACACATTACGAAGAGCTTTATGTATGTAAAATGTGTGCGGTCCTAGTTTTTTTTTTTCCTTTTCAAAATGTTCCGTGGGAAATGTCATAAAGCCGTTTCTAACCTTAGGTCTCTGGTTGGGACCCGGAAGGAAATGTGTATACAACAGAAATCTAAGGAAATAATATAATAACGGCAGCTCGTATCCGAATATTTATGTCTACTAGGGCAGACAACCGATCCCTGTTGCAGACACCTGCTCATGAACATTTTGTTCAACGCCCACAGAGCC
>OZ010580.1:28780734-28905734 GCA_963932145.1 Acanthosepion lycidas | reverse complement strand
TCGGAACAAGGGTTGACATATAAAACGAACAAAGCAAGAGCAGTGTTACGAAGTCGAATCAGGATTTCCAATGCAAGCATACCCTCCGATCCTCTAAAATGATGGATTCACCACTAGTGCCCATCTATCCACTTAGTTTTCTGACGGACCAGAAAATGCTTCGCCAACATCGTTCATATATATATATATATATATATATATATATATATATATATATTCGGATTACTAATATATTTGTTTTACATTTCTATTTAGCTAATGTTTCAAACCCACCCCGAACCTTTTCTCAAATAAGGAGTCTTAGGCTGTTTAGTATAAGGAAGAATGTAACGCCGACAACCCTCTGGTTTTTTAAGCGGCTTAGACGAAGAGGAAAAAAAAAAGTGTGGTATAGAAGCAGGATAAAACTTGCAGACGGGGCCAATAAATATAGATCATACATTCAGAACAGCGGAAAGAATTAAGATATTTACTTCATTCTTGGAAGTCTAAGACGAAACCCAGTTGAAATATTTCTTTCTTTACAGAACACATTCTCGCTTAAACAGAAGAACACAATCGGATTTAGAGTTCGCTTTAGTCTTCACATATTTTGCACGTCAACAGAAACTAACATGTAATGGTTGCATAGATCACAATCCTAGAATCTCTTAGATCAATAAAATGGCGCCGTTATACTTTCGCGCTTTCCATGAAACTGTCAACCACACGATATTTTTTGTCTTCAGTATTTTTACTTAAAAAAACCAAAACAAAAAAACGAATAGATTTCCCTTTTTCCTTAATATTTGTTTCATAATTTGTGGATTTTAATTATAAATAATACATTTCATTAACTTTCTTTTTAGAAACTTGACAGGAGAAAAACACATTTGCAGAAACTTTTTAAAACTATTTCTAGTGTTTGTAAATTAATAATTGCTACAGTCCAACTGTAGTTATTTTAAATTCATTTTATGAATTTAAGCATTTAAAAAAAAAAAAGTTTTAAACATAAATTTTCTTTTCATTTTATAAATTCATGTGGATTTATTTTTTAGGGAGATGCGAAAGTGTAATAGATCATAAAAATTATTTATACGAAAGTGCAAATTTTATTCCTGTTTATTAAGATGCATGTATTAACGTTTAGCACCGTAACCTATGATGACACCTACTGAAATAAAAAAAAAAAAAAAGATGCAAGTATTTCTGAATGATTAGAGACTTACCTTATGGTTGACAGTATGACGTATTTCCTATCTGTCCCACAGATCGGCGCCGGAATTAAGAAAAAGTTAATTTCCAAGGTAGGTAAATGTCTGGCGGATATTCGTTTGGAACGCAGGCATGACGAATTTCAAAATCCATTTATCTGTCTTCAGCTAATCTTTATAAATATTAAAAAAAATATCACGCGTCATAAAATTGTAAATAAATAATTTTCTTCTCAATGAAACAAAGTAATTTCACACCAAACACCCAGTCTATAAAGATGGTATAACTAAGAAAAACCAGTCTTTCTTATTTGGCTGACAAGATTAACTCTTTAGAATACAACATGGCGTGAAGATTAACCAGTTTTATTGTAGTCTAATTTGTTATTGTCATCAGTTCGAACGTCAGGTCGATTTTTTTCCCTTTATTACTTTTTGTTCTCTTTTGTATGGAAGTCGTATTATTATTTAAATTAAGTTGGAATCACGTCATGGAATAACCTGCGACATCACAAAAAGGACTACAAATGTAACAAACAACCAACGACTATTGCTTAGCCAGATTTAACCAATGGCAGTTGGAAGAATCGAAGAATGGGGGGGGGGGTGTTAATTCTAACCGATTCGCCACTTGTTTAAAGAAATTAAAAAAAACAAAAAAAGAACATGAATATCACTTTCCGCAAATTTACCAGTTTTGCAAGCACACTGGATCGCCTAATACAAGGCGAAGTTTTAATAATTGAAGCGGCCAAAGCTTTTCTCAATATGCAATAAAAGGAAGGCTCTAAGTAAAAGAGGGGGTCGGAAAAATCCTTTAAAAAGTCGTAAGTGATAACAATAAACAGATGGTCTTAATAATCTGGATCGGGGGGGGGGTCACATCGGCATCGTGCAGTGGTTAGCAAGCTTTTTCTCGCTAGAACAATTACGGCTGATTAGTGAGTTTGATCCTCACTGGGTGCCCCATAATTTCGTCCTTGTCCTGCATCTAAGTTACACTTAAAAATTCTTTTGCAGGATTGTTTTTCTATATCAATTACAATCGAAGTGTGAGTTTGATCCTCACTGGGTGCCCCATACTTTCGGCCTTGTGCCACATTTAAGCTACGCTTAGAAAATCGGCCTAATAAGTTTGGTAGTGGGGTCGGAAAATTCACTCAAAAAATGCCCGCTATCTTTTAAGCCATTCGCTCAACCCATTCTTGCATACGTAAGACTTCTGCTACTACGCTATAATACCTGACGGAAGAGCTTGAATCTCTTCTTATCCAACTTTGAGTAAAATAGTAGGGTAGACTGGGTTCTGTAGTCTTAGTTGGTAACCAGTCGAGACGAAAGAAAACTGTGAATTATAAAAACTGGAGAAAGCATCTTGAAAACATACCACTATGTTTCTCAACAGCAGCCATGTTAATGATGCACAGTTTACAGAAATTAAAGAAAAGGAAGTTGTGGAGAGTCATAATCACTTACATTTAGTCATAGCCGGTCATACAACCGTTACCTTACAGATGTTCCGCAGCGTTGATGGGGAACGCAAGGGAGGAGAGAAGATTTCCAGTACATCTACAAGATCCATCCCGACGGGAAAAACCTTCACCTCCTCTGCCAATCCCTCCGGAAGAATTCGGAAGGAGATCCCCGACACTACAATGAACTCTATATAAATTTCAATTCAGTGCCCGTCGTTTCACTGATGGTCAGATGATCAAATTTCAAATCTAAACCGTCCATTTAAAACATTACATTTATTCGAAAATATATTAAACTTAAATACAGAAGTAGCCATTAAAATGACTTCAAATGTCCGGTTTAGACGTTTTTTTTTCTGTTACCCTGGGGTTGCTGCAAAAGAGTAACCCTTGCAACACAAATGTCAATTAAATTGTATGTGTATTTACGGTTACGTGCACACATGTATATTTTTATTAATGGACAGAGCTAGTATATTTCTACACAATTTAAAAAAAATACTTTAAATATAATCCTATTTATTAAAGAATAATTTCTGAGAAGTTCAATAAAATATTATATATATATATATATATATATATATATATATATATATATATATATATATATAATTTTGTAGAAATACAAAACAAAACAAAGTTACCTTCATTCAATATTGCATAATAAACTTTTACCCCTCCGTCACGGAAAATATTTACATTTTGGGGGCAGCCACTGATATTCTGTGAAGCACAGATATGCACCTGTTGGTTAAGCAGTTATCCTTCATGTCAACCTGCTGTTGTAACTGGCTTCCCAAACGGTCTGAAGTGACGCCGAGTACAACGTTTCGTTTGGCATCATCTGAAGTGAATCGCATTAGTACAGCATAAGATCAAATGAGGGAAAAAAGGGAAGGAAGATTATGATGCACCAATCATGCAACTGGGGACTGCTTGACAAAAGAAAACAAAACAAGAAATATGCTTTATCACGTGGTATGAGTATACTTTTTGCTCGCGTAGTGAGTATTAATTTACGGCGAATTTACATAGCAAACTGAACTTTTTCTTATAGTTGAGAAAATTATTTTTTTTGGTATATTTTTTAGTCATTTCACCCAAATTAAGGAAATAATGCCACTAAGATGCAAGGGGTTATTGGGAGTGAAAGAGAATGAGACGACTTTAGTGAGGAGAAAGGACAATAAAAGAACAGGATTCACGAACATAGATTATTGCGATGGACGTTACACATATATTTTTGAACACTGTGGGTGACAGAGAAGCAAGAAGCCAAAGGACAGTCCCACAGGCAAGAAGTGTCAGAGAAGAAACTATTTGACTAGAACTTGCGGTTGCATCGAATTATTTCAACAGTAAAACGATAAGACCAAGTTGCTAATCTAGTAGTACGCTTACTCATGCGGTCGATGTACAAAGAAGGAGAGTACATTAGAAAAATTGCTATGGAAATATTTATAGAAAAGACACAGGGAAGCCACGTTAGGTGATGGCAATATAACTGAAGTTGTGATGATAGGTCAGGACTGATTTATTCGTTAACTTGAGGACTTATTCAATAGGAATATGAAAAACGCCATTACAACATATGGCATCGTGTTCTGCTCCTAATTCGTAAAGATGCACCAACAATTGCAAACAGCTAGAGCAGCCATTCTCAACCTTTCCTCCATCGTTGACACCCTCGGCTTTATGTGTTTCTCCATTTACCCCACCGCCCTTACTCCCGTACAAAAAATTCATAGTCATCATAAAGCATTGATGTACAATTTCGTGACTAAATGAATGAATGATTTTTTCATTCAAAATACTAAGGAGTTATTTTAGTCAAAATACTGTACCCAAAAAATTACTAAGCGACACTCAAAATACTGATTTCTTATTTAGTACTAATCTACTAATTTTTTAGTATAAGTTAGTATAAAATTCAGTATTTTTATTAACGTTTGTAGTCATTAATAAAAATGTATTCATTTTATCTGCTGTATTAGTAGATCTACAAATTAATACTAATCATAATCATTCATTCAAAAAAAAAATTTTTTTTAGTATTTTTGTTTTTGGCAATTTAAAAAATTTTTTGAAAATACGAAAAAAATTTTTTTACGAATGAATGATTATGATTAGTACTGACTAATTTGTGACTAAAAATTGTGCAAATTAGTGATTAGTAAAAATACCAAAACAGAAATAAAAATACTGACAAATACTAAAAATTAGTAAAAATTCAGTATTCTGATGAACAAATTAGTAATCCATCATTCATTTGTAGATCAATGTCATAAAGTGACAGAAAAACAAGGTCAGAAAGAAGCTTTTTATTGTTTAGGACTTTAGGTTTTGTATAAAAATAGTATTATACATTCGTATCAAAAAAAAAAAAAAAAAGAAGAAAATCAAACCTTTTCTAAATAGAAAATTATGAAGTTAATTTGTATTACAAGAAATAATGAACAGAAACACCAGAAGCATTATCAGTGGGAACATTGCTGATTGATTGAGTCAATCAGTTTGTTTATGCGAGGAGCTGTTTCTGACAATGCTGCTCTCATATCATCATCGGCTTTCAGACGTTTTTTTTTAAAATTATCAGGTACTTCAATTATTTACCGCTGACTATATAATTTTTTACCCCATAGGGGTAAATTTACCCCTGGTTGAGAACATCTGAGCTAGAGTGAGATGAATAGGCATCGCATTCAAAAGACTGGATTTACTTAGACTTGAACACAGGCAGCTAGCACCAATCTGGAAAGGCGCACCTATCTTAGTCACCCAGTAGGCGTTCTCCGCTTTCCCCATCACTCGACAACAAGCTTCCGTATTAGTTCACATCCTCCGAATCACTTGGAATGGAATACAGACGGAAATTGCATGACTCGTCGCCAGTCTCTTTGTCTTGAGGGAGATCGATATCTGTGCAAATCTACCGTCTTTCGGTTTTCCCTCATCCTTGAAGGAAGAATTGGTTCTTTGGGGGAGAGGGGAGTTCCTGGAGAAGATTTGCTCTTTCGCTGCCAATCTCTAGAAATATTGGCATCTGAGAAGGCTTCAAGCTTCGTGCAGTCAACTGCGTCAGGATGTTTGCAACTTGTGTCTGGCATATAAGTTAACCTGTCTAACACACTGACATGTTTTTTCTGCTCTTTCTTAATTTTTTTTTATTTCAGGCAACCCTTTGAGACTAGTTTTGGGGTATTTTTCGTTAGTTTCTACCAAAATTCATAATTTCGAAATACGGAAGCCTAAAAGAAAAAAAATATGCAGGTTCTCTTTTTCTCGATAGAAAGGCTTAAAATAGAAGGGTATTTAAAACCCTATAATCGACCACTGGAGAAAACTAAAGATTTAGATCTAACATATTAATACCTGTTGATTATAAAAATTTTGGTTTAACAAAAAGCCTCTAAATACAATAAAACGGCAAGTTCTACATTTCTATTTTTTTCCCTCAATTTAAATTTTAGACAGGCTGAGTCTCTTTTGGGGACAAAGGAGTAGATAGATTCGCCTATTGCCCAGTTCTCGATCCTTCTGTTTTTTTTTTTATTATTGTTCTTTCTCCTAACGAAAGTCACACTTCTCATATGTCTTTTGAACAGTTTATCCTTGGTTTCCTCTTTAGGATTGTGTTTCCGATTCTTTTCCTTGTCTTTTACTTCCAGAAGACCCCGCCTTACGTCTTATGGCTTTATCGTTTTGCTTAGGGTGAATTGATTAAAAAAATACGTAACCGAACGTTTAGGAGTGAAGTTGCATAAAACTTGATTCTCCATGATTAAATGGTTGTTAAAACTTGGTCTCAAACTAAGACCACAAATTGAGCTCTGAATCATTTTAATTCATTTTAGGTAACAGTATTTTAAAATTATGTACATTAACTTTGGTGTGGACTAACGAAAAGGCCCTCTTGAATTTGTTTTTAAGGGATATTTAGTATTTACAAAAACAAAACTCATTTTCGCCAGAAGAATTACAGGAATTTATTTATATCTTTATTTTCGGATCTTGCTGCATTCAGTTGCCAGCTGTTCAAGGCCCAATGATTTGATGAGAAATAAGTGTTTACATGTCTGATATATCTTTGTATTAATAAAACCTTTCAAACTGTCGTCTGGGATTGCACATAAGGTAACGGTGGTCGCTTTTTGCTGCTGCTTCTAAAAACGATTTCGTTGCTAAGGATAAAAAGACAAGGTGGAATTCTGAGGTTATCTTGAGTATCCGCATACTTAAAAATAACTTAATGGCTGTCATGACACAAGTGAATGTGATTATTAGTGAAGGAAATAGAAAAAAAACGAGTGAATTATTTTGACATTAGGCAAAACATAGGAATACACGCAGACAGACGCGAATTTCCAGGTTTCTCTCAATCAATTATTTATATATGACTTTGTGGCTGACGCCAGTAATGTCCGTGTTTGGGCAGAAAGCAGAATTGCAAATGCTGATCTTTCAGATTAGTAAACCCGGCCAATGCGAGGATTGATTATTAAGCTATATTTTCCTTTTAAAGGATTTCGCATTTTCCTTACATGTAAAAGTTAGAGAATGTACAGCGTACACCTCAGTCATCTAGCCTTTCTTTTCTTCTCTCTCTCTCTCGCTCACTCTCTCTCTCTCTATATATATATATATATATATATATGATAAAATATATTTTTGAGGTATGCTATATTTATGGGCTAGTGCTCAATATTAGGAATAGAGCGTATGTAAATATAAAAGGTGGATATTGAAGTCAACACTGAGAGATGTCAGTCTGTCTCATGCTAAACGCATTTGTCAGGCCATGTATCTGACGACTGCGTTGAGATATATATATATATATATATATATATATATATATATATATATATATATATATATATATAACGATTGTGTTATACTTTAAAGCAGTGTAATGATTAGTAAACTTATTTTGCTAGATTAATTACGACGTAATTGTGAGTTCGGTCTCCACGGAGCTCTCTGTACTTTCGGGCGTGCACTACATCTAAGCTACGCTTACTTTATATATATATATATATATATATATATATATATATATATATATATATGTGTGTGTGTGTGTGTGTGTGTGTATATATATATATATATATATATATAAGTTATGAATAACTTGGCAATCCCAAGGAGGATGAAATTCTGAGAGCTCAATGTAAATCCAGAGCTAATATTTGAAAGAAAAACAGACCACTTTAAGGTACCATTATATATATATATATATATATATATATATATATATATATATATGGTAGTGAAGGAAGAGTGTCCATGCATGCCTCTAATTATATGTAGATACAGTTGGTTGATGAAAGATATATATATATATATATATATATATATATATATATATATATATATATATATATATATATATATATATATGTGTCTGTGTATATATTAGGTTGGTGCAAAAATAATTTCGTTTTCTAACATATGTTACTATGTGAGAAAACGAAATTATTTTTGCACCAACCTAATATATATGTAGATATACTAGGTTGATAGTATATTGATGAAAGAAACTTGAGAGAAAAATGTAATGTTATACATATAAAAATAAATGTATATATATATAAGTAGATATAGTATTTTGTTGGTATGTTGATGAAAGAAACTTGAAAGATAAAAATGCATATATATATATATATAAATGTGTATATATACATATAAAAGTGTGTGTATATATATATATATATATATATATATATATATATATATACATATGTAGATATAGTAAGTTGATAGTATGTTGATAAAAGAAACTTGAGAGATAAAAAAAAATTATGATATTGGTAATAAGACTAATAATATTTATTGTATGTTGTAAGTCTTTTGACCAAATGTAAGCATGATGATAAAAATATTAAAAATCGCAATTTACGAACGCGCCTGTTTCCTTTTTCAGCACGCAATAAAAATTGAAGTTGGACTTTTTAGAGAAGTTCGGTCCGTATCTGTAACATTAGTGATGAAATATAGGGGATTTTACGAGTTTTATTCTTTCCGCCGAAAGTCTGAGTTAAAATACATTTTCAAAATAAATTCACACATTTAAGAGGGATTTAGACATACTCAATAAATACAATTTCCATAAAAAAGCTTTCCACAATCTCTCTACAACCCTAAACGTGGCAAACAACTAGCCCCAAATTAGTAGACCCCATCGCTAATATAACACACGCTACCCCTTAAAAAAATCATATTTAGCTTTTTTTTATTTCTGGTTGAGAAAGAACATATGGAGGCCCGTAAATTTCAATTTTTAACATCTTTCTCAAGACGCTGCAGAAGGCCCACCAATAATACTATTAGTAATATTATCCATATTATTATTTTTATTATAGATATAATTTTTTGTTATTATTTTCATATATATAAATATAAATATATATATATATATATATATATATATATATATATATATATATATATATATTACGTATTTTTTATTATTTTATTACATATATATTTTTATTATTTTCATTATATATATATATATATTTATTTTTATCATATGTGTATTTCTTATTATTTTAATACATATATATTTTATTATTTTCATCATATATATATATATATATATATATATATATATATATATATATATATATATATTATTATTATTATTATTATTTTTACACACTAGAAGGATTTCCTAAATACATTAGTTATGCAGCAAGACATCTCGCCATCCGCGTCCGTGGCTTTAGGTACCGCGTCCCCAGGACACTCGAGGGATTCACTGGTCCGACCTTGTATCCAATGAGGAGCTCTGCCACACTACCTCTGTGTTCGCTCGTTCAGTCACGTCTTGCAACGACCACATGATCATCCTACCAGAATCAATTGCAAGTTAGACTCGCCATCTGCAAGCTGGCGACGACCTCGTGGCAGACGACGTAGCCGCTAGAAGGATGTCGTCCACCAAGACCTCCCGCAGATGAATTTTCCGCTGGAGGATGTTCAGTGTCTCTGCCAAGATCGTGAGAGTCAGGAAGACTCAGGCGGCTCTCGTGGGCTCAACGCCTTCATAGGATGAGGTTTAGTAGCAGCAACAGAATTAGTTATAACCAAATATGGTTTCAACTACACCTTTGATCTCAAGAATACGACACTTATTAGAAGAGAAAATAACTTCGACGAAAGATTTGTAAAAGAGGAATTATCGAATCTTGTCAAAATTACTATCTACACTATTTATATGCGAACTATTGTCCTCATCTTTGTTATTGCTATTATAACGTTTCGGTCGTTGTTCCTTCCGGCCTTCATCAGGTGAATTTCGAACTTAACCCTTTATTTAATCTACGTGGGTAGATTGTTATCGTTGCACATCCTATGTCTACGGATATCTCATCTTGTTCTTATTTTTAGTAGTGCTCAGTTATTGCTTGCTCTATCCCAACTGAATCCAAATGCAGACTCCTCTGGAGTAATAACCTACTGGATTAAAGCGTTGCTTCGTGAATTTGGTGAATTAGGAAGTGTGAGTTCAATCCTTGGTTTGAGTAGTGGGGGCTTGAAACTCAGGCGAACAATAGCTGAGCATGAGCAGTACTAAAATATAAAAAAAACTAGACGAGGTATCCCTAGACAAGGGCAGTGTAAAGTTATCAAGCATTCTAGACACAGATGTCAGTTTAGAAAAATAACAATTGCCAAACATCGAGAAAGTGAGTAAGAATTTAGAAAAATGGTAGACTATAGGAAATTTTCGAAAAGTATTTTAAAGCTTTCAGAACATAGGCAGATTCTACACAGATTCAGTTTCTTTTATTATCTGTGAATTGTCAAGCATTCTTGGAAAATAATGGGAGTGGTTTCCACATTGTCTTCTTAAGGTTTTAGAATTGAGAGTTTTCCTTCTCTTAGATTAGGTAACTCTCAAAGATAGAGAGATCAGTCTACTCTACTAATTACCGCCAATGTAGGTGGGGGTAAGAGACAAATTCATGCCTTTCCCAAGGGCATTAATGCGAAAGTCAACATAAGAGATTAAGACGAAACTTGAAGATGATATACTAGGAAACGCAATACGGGAAAATTCGAGTACAAAATTTTTTTCAGGGATTCGATGATTTATTGCAATTTTTTTTCTGAATTTTCAATATAAGGGGACAATATTGTGGTTTAACTCAGCCGTAACAGAGCCGGCCTAAAATTTACTCGTGGCAGAAACTACCTTGCAGTCATTTTGATAGTAATTTGAAGTTGCGAATTTGCCGTGCCGAGAGATGTTTAGTTTCTGACCAAAGGCATTATAGCCAGGTGGGGCAGAGACACTGCTCTGTCCATTAAGACGTCTGGACATAAAGATCCTTACGACTTCCTGTTTGAAGAACAAGCCACCTTCTGTCCTCGACCACTTTCGCATTATCTATTACAATAAAGACTTACGAACACACATATGCTGTATTCGACGAAATAAAATATCGCAGTAAAAACTATACTGGTTAACTCTCTCTCTCTCTCTCTCTTCAGTTTCCGGTACGCGTCAATCAACATCAGATCCCGAAGAGATTCAAGGAGGAAGAAGCAAACATTAAGAATGACCACAACGACATCCTCCTTTATGTAAACTCTGTCAACATCCCCGATGAATGTTACAGAATGGGGGAAGAAGTGGAGAGATGGTTTTGCACCACGTTTATTGACGAAGAGGGAAGACAGTGATTGCAGGAAATCGAGACGGGATGTGGTAGGAGTTATTTGTATATATATATATATATATATATATATATATATATATATATGTATATGTATATGTATATATATATATATATATATGTACATATATATGTATGTATATATATATATATATATGTATAAATATATATATATTGCTGAATGTTATATATTTATAGTGAAAGAGTGCTCAGTATCGGAGATAGAGCGCTTATACAGATATAAATATAGGCAGTGTGGACGCGGGAGTTAACGCTGCATGTTGACTATCCGTTTCACTCTTCTATTCGATCTTCAGACTTTCACGCCGCAATTAGACCTTGATCTGATAAATGAAGCGTAAAACAGATAGACATTATGAAGTAGTGAATGCTATGTGCACATTGTCTATATCTATCTACCTCATTCTGTTCATTATCTATCTATCTATCTATCTCAGTTTATTCATTTTCTATCTATCACAGCCTGTTCGTTTTCTTTATATTTGTCTATCTATCTATCTATCTATCTATCTATCTATCTATCTATCTATCTATCTATCTATCTATCTATCTATCTATCCCAGTCTGTTCATTATCTATCCATCTATCTATCTATCTATCTATCTATACCAGTCTGTTCATTATCTATCTATCTATCTATCTATCTATCTATCTATCTATCTATCTATCTATCTATCTATCTATCTATACCAGTCTGTTCATTATCTATCTATCTATCTATCTATCTATCTATCTATCTATCTATCTATCTATCTATCTATCTATCTATCTATCTATACCAGTCTGTTCATTATCTATCTATCTATCTATCTATCTATCTATCTATCTATCTATCTATCTATCTATCTATCTATCTATACCAGTCTGTTCATTATCTATCTATCTATCTATCTATCTATCTATCTATCTATACCAGTCTGTTCATTATCTATCTATCTATCTATACCAGTCTGTTCATTATCTATCTATCTATCTATCTATCTATCTATCTATCTATCTATCTATCTATCTATCTATACCAGTCTGTTCATTATCTATCTATCTATCTATCTATCTATCTATCTATCTATCTATCTATACCAGTCTGTTCATTATCTATCTATCTATCTATCTATCTATCTATCTATCTATCTATCTATCTATCTATCTATCTATCTATACCAGTCTGTTCATTATCTATCTATCTATCTATCTATCTATCTATACCAGTCTGTTCATTATCTATCTATCTATCTATCTATCTATCTATCTATCTATACCAGTCTGTTCATTATCTATCTATCTATCTATCTATCTATCTATCTATCTATCTATCTATCTATACCAGTCTGTTCATTATCTATCTATCTATCTATCTATCTATCTATCTATCTATCTATCTATACCAGTCTGTTCATTATCTATCTATCTATCTATCTATCTATCTATCTATCTATCTATACCAGTCTGTTCATTATCTATCTATCTATCTATCTATCTATCTATCTATACCAGTCTGTTCATTATCTATCTATCTATCTATCTATCTATCTATCTATCTATCTATCTATCTATCTATCTATCTATCCCAGTCTGTTCATTATCTATCTATCTATCTATCTATCTATCTATCTATCTATCTATCTATCTATCTATCTATCTATCTATCTATACCAGTCTGTTCATTATCTATCTATCTATCTATCTATCTATCTATCTGAATACCTGATTTTTTCTTTAACTATCATCATCAGAGTCCGATTTTAACTATTTTTAATTTTTTGTTTCCGTACTAAATTAGTAATAATGAGAATCTGTCGTATATTACGCACATATGTTATCAGGAAGTCACCTAATTGATTAATAAACCATAGTGAGATTCGAACCCAGGAGTCAGAAGGATAACGTTTTAATCACTCAGCCATGCACCGATATGACTCTGTTGGTGTTGAAGAAATGAAATCTTCCTCAACAGGCGTCTGCAACAGGAATTCATTCGCTACCCGGGAAGAAGAGTTTATTCGAAAACCAGCAGCTTTTATCTATTTAGATACAGTTGAGAAACATGTTATCATAAGTTTAACTTACAGTAACAATATAGAATTATATCTCTATCTATTTAACATTCATGTGTGAATTTGAAACAAAATCGATACCTTTCATCAACATTTGATTAATACGTGACAATAACAAATAAGGTTTTAGAGTTTATATATATATATATATATATATATATATATATATATATATATATATATATATATATATACAGATAATCTGTTGGTATAATCCAGGCGAGTCCTATTAACACGACATAGAATTTAAAATGTTAAAACTGACTCACAAAAGTGTGCTCAATGTTCATTTTTATTAAACAGAGCAAATTTTCTTTACAATTGGAATTAAGATACCTTTAGTTAATGACCATTTTCACCTACGAATTTTAATTTAATATTCGCAGGATTTTTTAAACTATTTATGGTATCAGTTTGTAATGGGATATCTATAAACTGATATCTTAAACAGTTTGAAAAATCCTGCGAATTTTAAAATTAAAATTCGTAGGTGAAAATGGTCATTGACTAGAGGTATCTTACTTCCAATTATCAAAAAAAGTATATATATATATATATATATATATATATATATATATATATATATATATATATATATATATATGTACAGTGTAACCCGGATATAAGAGAGTTGTTGGGACCGGAGAAGTCTCTTATATCCGGGTTTGGTTTATTTTGTTTAGGTAAATATGGCTCTAATTTGGGACCAGAGAAAATCTCTCTTATACCCGGGTTTCTCTTATATCTGGGTCTCTCCGGGTTACACTGTATGTATATGTATTCTTGTCTAACAGGCCTTCCAATTAGAAAAGGCCGTAGAATGGATCGCCCGAAACGATAAAGAATGAAGCTCATTTCAAAGAATTAACTCTTAGAACCATGACTACTCTCCCTGAAATGATAAGGAATAAAATTATATCTTACTGTTGCGTTAACAAAAACTTCTTTTTATTACGATTTCTTTTTGTTTTACTAGCATGGAATGCAAACATTATTTTAAATCCTTCCAGTCAGATTAGTGTTTAATAACGAAACTCATAAAACACGGCACTTTGTTCATACCTTGAACGATTCAGGCTTATGTGTTACCACTAAGCCACGTCCATAAACGACAACAACAACAACAACTCGTGTGAATTAGCTAGACTAATCGTTTGACCTCTTTACAAAGAATAACAGCCGTGGCAGATCAGCCGTGGCAGATCAGCCGTGATCAATAAAGGATTTCTGGGTGTAGCATTTCTATTAGGGTTGTATGTTTATTTCATGCCAGCCAACCAGTGCTCTGGAAGAAATTGGCGCCATAAACTCTACTTTTATTCGATCACTCTGTAAACAAGCTCGATTGAGCATCACGAATGAGAAACCAATAACTGAGTAAAGGGCTTCGTCAATCTGGGAAGATGACGAGACCCATTTTCCACACCTTTCTCAAAAGCGGTAAATTAAACCATTATTTCAGCATGCGAGAGGATCGGATATGATTGTTTCCTCTCAATCGACGATCCATCGATCCTAGTAGCGGGTGATTATCGCGTAATGTCCGCGTTACATTGAGTGGACACCATACAGGAGAAAGCGGAGGAATGACATTGTATTAAATGGATATCAAGCAGCCGAGGTAAGTGGGGGGTATTCCAGTATTTTATAGACACCTTTGCTTATAGAAATCGCATAAATGTTACTTTTATTGACTGGGAAAAGACACAATAAAATCATACACGCTCAAATGGAAAGATATTTAGCTTAGTTCGGCACAAGGCCATCGCATCGGATCATTATGTGTAAATTGAATTTTACCATTTTAGTAAAGTTACCTTGCGGCATATATATATATATATATATATATATATATATATATATATATATATATATATATATGCATGTTTTTATAAGATTTAGAATGTGCTACATTTAACAGAAATAGAGAGTTTATAGATTTATAAGGTGTGGACATAGAAATGAACACGGCATGGTGACTGTCAGTTTCACTCAGTTTTGAGGCAGGAAAGGTGCAGTCACCATGTAATGTTGATTCCCATGATCAAATTGCCTGTCTCTCGCTATATATATATATATATATATATATATATATATATATATATATATATATATATATATATATATGTATGTGTATATATATATATATATATATATATATATATATGGGGATGCAAAAGTAGGTATACAGTAATGAAGTACAAAACTTATTGGATTAATTATAAATACGTATAATACTCACTGTATATATATATATATATATATATATATATATATATATATATATATATATATGTATATATATATCGGGTGTAATAGCAAAAATGTCCAAATCGTGAACCAGCATAATTATCCATTAACTTCATTCAATTTCTTTTTTGCAGGTTTTCAGATAAGACCTTTAACCATCTTGATACCATTTTTCGTAAGAATCACTGAAAACCCCTTTGAGTTACTCAACTAAAAAGAGAACAGGTTAAAATCGTTTTGGTGTTAGCCTCACTATGTCTTCCCAGCTATACTATGCTGAGGGTAAAAAGATCATTTAAGACTTCAGTACTAGCATTCATATACTCTGGCTTCCGTCTTCAAAGTCCATTCAAGCACCATCAAGAGAACGGTGAATAAGTTTCAAAAAGAGGGAACGGTAAGGAGGAAAACTGGATCAGGAGGTCACAACAGGAAGAGGGATCATCATTTATACTTAGGGCTAAAGAGGTCGTTTCGAAAAGATCCAACTCAATTCATCAGACGTTTGGCACGTGAGAGAGGCGTTTCACCTATTACATTCCAAAGAGCAGTGAAAAAAGACTTGAAAATGAAATCGTACGTGAAAACGGCGATGAACCTTGTTACTCCAGGACCGAAAGTTAGTAGGTTAGAGTAGGCGAAGATCATGTTGAATAAGTTGGAAAATGATCCTGGATTTATATATATATATATATATATATATTTGAACTTTATTTCAATACTTAATGAGCTTCCAATCCTTAGCTATGATTAATTAGTGAACATATCATTTTCGTTTATGTTCGATTTCATCACGATATTTCTGCTAAGCTTGGAGAGTAATTATACATTCTTATTAGTAAAAGTGGAGGCCAGTAGTGTTATAATAGCAACGGAGTATTCCAGTAAGATATCATTTCTAAGATACAACGCTTTAAAGCTTACAACCGGTATATATATATATATATATATATATATATATATATATATATATATATATATATATATATATATATGTGCGTGTGTGTGTCTGTTTTCTCTCAATCCTTAACGAAGCTTTATTAAAATTGAAACATGTTAGATTGATAAACGTTTCCTGTTTGTTCTTTATCTTATCCTGTCGGATTCTGATTCATATTTGATCAGCATTTGATTTTTAACTCTCTCATATATGTGTGTGTGTGTGTGTGTGTGTGTGTTATACAATAAGTAACTAATAAGAAATTTAACATGTTTCGCTTTTGCATTTATTTCCGTTTCATCATACATTTTTTGGTGGGATTTCTAAAAATATTCTGATGAAGTTTAAACAAAAGCGAAACATGGTAAAGTTGTCAAACTTTTCCATTTGCTCCTTATGCTATCATTCTCTCGGATTCTAATCTATATTTGATGCCAATTCATTCACACACGCACACACATATATATATATGGCTCACTAGGTTTTATTTATATGTATATATATATATAGTTCACTAGGTATTTTATATATATATATATAGATAATGCATGTATATATATATATATATATATATATAGGGAAAATGCATGCATGCATGCATATATATATATATATATATATATGTGATGCTTTTTTCTTCCAATCAATAGTGTTGTTTGGTCAAAACAGTTCTTCAATCAGTTGTTTGGTAGAGAAGATCCTGACCATGTCCCGTCAGTTTCACTTCATGGCCGATCACTACATCATAGGTTTCATACAGTATTGATTTTTATGAGCGAATTACTTATATTTTCACAGGCTCGGCCCACGGATTGAACTCACAATTAATATGTCGCCAATTCACGAAACAGCACTTTTGTCCACTAGGCTGTTGTCCCACAATTAAATAAAATTATTTAAAAAAAAACCCCAAAACTGCGATGTGTCCGTAAGTCTCTTCCCGACATGGATTAGAGTCCATCTTCGACTTTCCGGACTTCCCTTATCCGGACGTGAAATGAAAAGAAAAATGGAAACCATGAGAACTTTCAATCAACCGAACTAAACCCATTCTAATATTTCAACCCAGACAAACGTTCCGATGATTTCGAAACACCTACCCAACATTTGAATTTTTATTCATTAAGCTAATAAAATCAGTTCATTTAATTCTCGTTAATGTCGGCATTGTTTTTCATACGAAGGACATACATTTAAATTATCACAGCCTGGTCACTCCAGAGATGCCCATTTTTCAAACACTGAAGCAATGATTGCGTTTGACAAATGTTTCCGTTGGTAGCGTTTTCAAGCGGAAGCTGCCCTGTCAAATACGCTTACTTTAATGCAGCACCGGAAGTTAGCGGCAGAAAAAACAACCGGAAACAAAAGTTGACGCATTTCTCATTAATAATAATACTACTACTACTACTACTACTAATAATAATAATAATAATAATAAAATAAACTGGACAAAACCTTGAGCAAAGCATTTGAAAATGCTATGTGATAATTTAAATGTTAAATTTCTTTCAGCAAAAGGACTTTTATCTTAATTCTTTTTTTGATAATTTATGTATTCAGTTATCCGGAATTTTGAATTACCCGATCATTTTTTCAACTCCTTTTCCAATTTTTCCGGACAATCGAGCAAGTATTGTATTGCTTGATAACATGTGTTATCGCGAAATGGTAACTACAGAACGTGGGCTGTGAAGTGTCACTAACCATTCTAGCACAGGATTAAACCGTTAGCCAATGGGGGTTTAATGAGGCGGCGTGGTTAACGTTCCTTTGTTGTAAGTAGAGCTTTGATTCTCCTCATTTTAGATGGGAAAAGTTTCTCAGTCCCGGGGATTCCGACCCTGCGGCAGCATCTTCCTCATCGCACTAAAAAGGTTGAATCGGTGTAATACTGACGCCAGCGTGACAGTGGTCGCGGGGGCTGGACAAAAAACAGTTTTTGTCCTTAGCTCATATACATAAGTATGTGTATATCTTCCCCACGTTAAAACGAATTTTTGTCAACCTTGGTGGGGAGGCAGGGTAAATATACCTAATCCTTAAAAGAAAAAAAAATAATTGTATCCTGTTTGGCTGCAGCTATACCTACCAACATAAGTAACTTGCTGCCATTCACAAAAAAAAAGAAGAAAAGAAGAAATATATTAAAATGAAAGAATAAAAGAATGAAAAAACGAATAGACACCATAGAGAAAACAAAACTGAATGATAGTATGATTGAAACAACGAATGGATGAAAGAATAAAATTGAATAAAAGCAAAAGTATAAATGACTGAACGAAAACACAAAAGAAAGCAAAAAAAGAATGAAAAAGAATGAAAGAAAAGAAAAACATCCTTGCAGCAGAAAAAAATTAAAATAATCAAATCCAAATGATTTCTGAGAGAACGTATCAGTTTTGAAAGAATGACTTACCCTCAATCGCATGTCATCTCCAAATTTCGATTGGTGAGTTTTTAAATACACACAGCAACAATTAACCGCGAATTTACAAGTATCTATCAAATATAGAAAAGCATTGTCATCAAACAAGTTGATAGCCCTGAAAAGTAATCCAGTTCAATAACTGGAAAAAAAAAAGGTGTTTTGAAAAGTTTAATAATCGAAAATGGAAATACCAGAAAATAGAAGACACTCCTTATCAGTGACCAGGAGAATTCGAATAAAACTTTCCAAAAATAATATCAGTAATCCTAAATAGACGCTCATTCACGCAATGTATTAATACCTAATACATCAATTGAAGTGTTGGACATTGTTCCTTGTTGTCTTGTTCAAGCTTAAACAACAACAACAACAAAAAAAAGGGACAAGTGAAAAAGAAATACATAAGTTATAAGGGGAATGAATGAACTTCACGTCAGACGACAAAGTCCTTTTTTTTTTTTAACTCACCAACTCAAAATGTTAGAAGATTATAATGAATATCTGTGATACTCAGAAATACTTGAGCTCTCTCAACATTTCTAGAAATAATTCAGGCAATATGTTGAATGTTTAAATGATGTATATTTGAAGGTGAAGACTGGGACAAGGGGTATATTTGGTAATGGGGTAAGGAGTATATTTGGTAGTGGGAATTGGGGTAAGAGGTATATTTGTTGGTTAAGTAAAGTGTATATTTGGTAGTGGAGTAAAGGGTATATTTGGAGGTGGGGATTGAGGTAGGGGGTAGATTTAGCGATGAGGTTTGGAGTGAGGGGCATATTTGGTGGTGAGATAAGGTATATTTTGTGGTGGGGTAACGGCCATATTTGGTGGTGGGGATTGGGGTAAGATTTGTGATGCAGATTGGTGTAAGATTGTATATTTGGTGGTGGGAAGTGGGGTAAGAGGTATATTTGTTGGTGGAGTAAGGTGTATATTTGGTGGTGGGGTAAGTGGTATATTTGGCGATGAGGTTTGGAGTAAGGGGCATATTTGGTGGCGGGAATTAGGATAAGGGGTATATTTGCTGGTCGAGTAAGGTGTATTTTTGGTGGTGTGGTAATTGCTATGTATGTTTGTGGGGATTGTGGTAAGGAGTATATTTAGCAGTGCAGATTGGGATAAAATGCATATTTGTTTGTGGGATTGGGGTAAGGGGTATATTTGCTGGTGAGTATTAGGTTAAAATATATATTTGTTTGTATCGATTGGGCAAGGGGTATATTTATTTGTGGGAATTGGGGTAAGGGGTATATTTGGCGGCAGGAATTGATGTAAGGATATATTTTGAGATAGGCTTGGAGCAAGGGGTATATTTGATGGTGTGATTTGGGGTAAGGGGTATATTTCCCTTCAGATGTTAAGGATATTATTTGATTTAATGTTTTGAAAGCGTTCTTTTGCAGTGTTTACTTTATAATATTCTGTTTGTGTTTGACTGAGATGGTGTCAATTTATGAGTATATGTTCGATTGTGAGAGGTGCTCGACATTTGTTGCAGGACGAGGGAGTTCCATTTTTTTTGTTAATTTGTGTCAGATGTGTATATGCTGTTCGTAGTCTGTTTATTATTTTCTGCCTTATTTTTCTGAAACCTGCGAGCTTTCCCCCCTGTAGTTAGTTGAATATTGTATAGTTTATTAGGTTTTGAGTCCTATATTTCTTGCCATTTTCTTTTGATATTTTCTTTTTTTTCTGAATTCTGTATGGGGGTATGTTTATGTCGTTTTTCGTTATGTTGATAGTGCCTTTTGCCAGTTTTCATGCTATTTCATTGCCCAGTATATCATGATATATGATAATATATAGACGGTTGCGAATATACGCGGGAAAATAAAATAAATATAAAACTTACTGCCGAAAATTTCCCAAAATCTAGCCAAATAACCAAATAATTTTGAGAATCTTTTCTTTGTTTGGGCTGAAGCCTTCTCAGAACCATCTCGCACATCTACTATATTAAGATCAACGTATATGTGTGCGTATGTTGAAAACTCTGAAAGTTTTAATTAAATATATAAAGTAGACTCTGTGTGTGTGTGTGTGTGTGTGTGTGTGTGTGTGTGTGTGTGTGTGTGTGTGTGTGTGCGGAAACTGCAACATAAATAAATATTGTTTTCTCATTTACATCTTCCAGAATGTGTCTTATATCCTGACCAACTTAATGGGTCATTCTGAATAGAAATAATTAATTTGCATATTTAGTTTTAAAAATCAATGCTATTTTACAGCTTTATTCGAAACTTGCAAAGAAACAATTGCATCAAAGCAAGAAAAAACAAACAAACAAACAAACAAAAAACACTTGACTTGGGCAATACCGGATATAAAATTTAAAATATATATAAAAATGCGAACTATAAATTCAATATAAGATATAAGAAATGTGGTTTCAACATTTGCATCTATCAGCATGTGTCTTATATCGCGCCCAACTTAAGTGTACATGCTTAATGGCGATAATTCATGATCAAATTTTCAAAAATAGTTGTTTCTTCCAATGGAGTATTTTGTTATCTTTATAAATAAGTGACCGATTTCTTGGCGTTTTCTAAATATATAAATTGCTTAGTTATTCAAATAAAATACTTTTACCATTCTGAAAGTGGTAACGACCTAAGTATTTAGATCACAGCTTGGGAGTAGACGGAAGTAAATAATTTAAGTACGCAGTGTCGACATTTTTAACACTATTTTCTGAAAATATAACAAATCAAAATTTATGAAATAATAATTTTTTAAAAGTTTTGATCAGAAAAGTATTAAAATACCTTACTCGATTCGTTTCGCGTAACAATGGTATTTATTTGGGTAATCCTTCACATAAGCGACTTAAAATAATCTGATAAAGTTATGCTTCATTTAAACGGCGTAAAATAAAGTCCAAATTCATTTCAACCATGTCACGCGACAGACCAAGCGCCTCACAGGCAATTGTCGATCCAAATGAATTATTATCACGATATCTTGCAAAAAATATTGGTACATAGTGGAGCTGGACAATCATCTGAGGACGCCTATAACCGTGCTGCGTTGGTTAGCACAACGACGGCTCATTCGCAACAGCCAACATTGCAACCGGCCATTTGTGTTTAAATGATTTATCAAGATGCAACGGGTGGTTATCGTTGGTATTGCCAATCATGTAAACCCTTTGTAATAATGTTTAAATGTAATAAACTTATATATTTTGGTCTTGTTGATTTTACGCCGTTCAAGGAATAGCAGATTATTTTACGCCACTTAACAAACCTTTTATCATTAGATTCGAACCCGAGACCATAAGATTACGATGCCTTAATGCAGCCGAATGCACGATAAACAAATTAACCTTATTGAACTGCATTAATTACAATTTTATTTATACTATTTTACGGCATACGCAAGCTTCTTAAACGAACAAAGGGGCTGTAGTGGAGGAGAAAAAAAAGGACTTTTGTCCGCACAGCTTCGGGTATTATGCTAGTATAATAATAAATCACTGATCTTCAAGGATGCAAAAAGACTGGACGCGAACAAAGAGAAGCAGTCGTATTTCTTTTTCTGTTTCGCTGACTAATCATTTATTTTGACCATTATCGTCAAGAGTAATAATAATTTTAACGAACGTTTATTTTGAACACTGCGCCAAGGTTACATTCAAAGAAATCATAATACGTTTTAAAACTGCTAAAATTACATTGTCCATGGCTATTTAAAAAAAAAATAACAATTTAATCTGGCACAAGGCAGATAAAATAGTGACCCAACGAAGACCATATTCGCTTATTCGAGAGAATTAGGTAGGATGAATAATGTGCTAACAACAGCGTTTCGTTAGCTGTCTCGAATCTTATGATCTCTTTCTCTCTCTTTTATTTCTCTTTCTTTATGTCAGTTCTCTCTCTATATATATATATACATACATATATATATATATAAAGAGAGAGAGAAAGACAGAGAAAGAGAGACACACACACACATATATATATATATATATATATATATATATATATATATATATATATATATATATATGACTCGTTAATCAAGACTTACTATTTTTAACACATTAACATATAAATTAAGACAACACCTGCATTGACAATTTACACTGCTAAACTAATTTTACACTATATCGTACATGTGTGCCACAGAAGTAAATTTATTTGATTAAAATTATATACAAAATAAATTATTGTGTACTAATTGAATCATTATGCTACAAAATTAAAAATAAACATAAATTATTGAGTTAGAAAGGAAAAAAACACAATAAAATAAATAAAATCAGTGAAATATATGCAAGTGACCTTATATATTGTGTGAAGTTCGATAACTCTTTAGCCGATAAGATATTTTCACCTTTTCTGCAAAGACAACGCAAAACACTTGTTTTTGGATGATTCCTGGATTCTATATAATTACATATTCCAGGCGTATTTCAATATACTTCATTATTAATTGGTCAGTCTGTAGACAGGAATTGTGGGTAGTGAATTGAAGGCCTTAGTGTATGGATAGAGCTAGTCAGGCCAGCTTAAGAGACGCAGATATGGCTGCAGATATCACACACAAAAAAGCATATTGTCATTATCCATCGGCAATCATTTTCTTGGAGCTGTTATTTATTTATTTATTCATTTATTTATTTATTTATTTTCCTTGCCCTCGCGTGATTGTAGCTGCCCTCTCCAAAGAGCTTTTGCCCTTTCGTAAATAACTTTTTAATATTTTAATCGGTCAGTTGCATCATTTTGCCATTTATACAGGTTTATTTTTAAATTCTGCCAATTATACAGGTTTATTTTAAAAGCTGCAAGTGACAGGGTTATTGAGTCCTTAAAACGCGCTGATAGTTTATGGTGTGGTCTTTTAGCGCCATTTATCTGTCCATACAGTAACTTCTTTAGTAACTGCTTCTCATGCTCTGATCAAGTGAGCTGGGCAACGCAGCCAGTGCTGATGGATTTCTATTTTAATGCTAGGCATTCCAGTCAGTCAAACTGCAAGCAAGCTCCAAACCTTCCGTGTCCGCTTTTTCTTTCAATGAATTTCGAGGATGACACAAAAGTACGTTGATGAAATATTTCCTAATATCTTTTTGCTATGTTACCCAGGTTTCACGAGAATAAAGATGAAAGCCCAAATGATCTATAAACCAAAAACTTCATGCGGTCTTTAATGCCATGAATTCTGTCTTTCTGCCACTCTCCTTTTTTTTCTCCCTTTTCCCTTATATATATATATATATATATATATATATATATATATATATATATATATATATATATATATATATAGTTATGGATGTATTTGGTAATCCGTATGGATAATTCCAGGAAGGATATAATCCAGAGAGCTCAATGTAAAAATAGAGCAAATATTAATTATATTATGAAACAGATAACTTTAAGGGTTCATGGTGATACCATGAACCCTTAAAGCTGTCTGTTGCTTAATATAATTTTATCTATCTATGTCTTTCTCTCTCTCTCTCTCTATATATATATATATATATATATATATATATATATATCGGGTGTAACAACATGCAATAATTGTTCATCCCACAAAATGTTTAATATCTAAAAAGAAAAAAAAACACGAATGTAATTCAATTTCTTTCTTCAAAGTTTTCAGACAAGACGTTTGGCCATCTTGACAACATTTGTCGTAAGAATCACTGAAAAACCCTTTGAGTTATTCAGCGAGAAAGAGAACAGTTTAAAATCATTTTGTATCAGCCCCACTATATCTTCCCAAATGAGCAATGGCGAGAGGAAAAATAAATCAAGCCGTCAGTAACGGCACCAACATTCCTATACTCTGGCTTCCATCTTCAAAGCTCATTCAAGAACAATCAAGAGAACGATGAATCAGTTTAAAAAAAGAGGGAACAGTAGAGAGGAAAACTAGATCAGGAGGTCACAACAGCAAGAGGGGTCATCATTTGAACTTAGAGTTAAATATATTCTTATTGTTCAAAGTAGAGTCCAATGGTGTTATAAAAACCTCGAAGAATTCCAGTAAGATATCTTTAGTGATTTCTAAGATACAACGATCCAAAGCTTAATCTAACAATCGGACAATTTTGATGTTACATCCGGTATATGTGTGTGTGTGTGTGTGTGTGTGCGATGAAAAAAATGTCTGACAAAGTATAAAATTCTTTCGTATGACGCGTTACCCAAATAGACGAAAATTCTTTTCCATTTTGTCATACATTCCCTCCTCCCCAATATTGTTCGTAATACATGAAAAAGTATATATCATTATCCATATGGTCGACACGAAAATATACCAAACTATAAAGAATATAGGAGAAAAAATTTAGTTTTAAATTATGTTTATGGGTATCAGTTATAGAGCGTATGTAAATATTAAAGAGGGCACTGAGGTCTACACCAAGTGGCGACAGTCTGTTTCATGTTTGTACGAAATCTTGTGGCCATGTGTGTTATACACTGGCTCAGCTATTTGTATATACTGGACAATGGTGCATTATGGGTAGTAAGGTATAATCTATTATCCTAACAGTTATCCTAGTCTGTAGAATTATTTGAAACATGACCATTAGCGCCCACCCACTCTTGGGCCTTGTATTGGGTGAACAATTACAGAAAATAAAAGTCTAAGTGATAACAAAAGCTCATGAGAACAAAATTTTCAGTCAAGAAAAACTCTCAGCGCTCTTTTTGGAAGAGTAGAAACGGAATACACAGTTGGAAACAAGTTTCTAGTTTGAAAACTTTATAAACAGAGAAGTGTTGCGTGGCTGAAATAGTTGCGTATTCCTCACGGGTGCTAGAGATGGGGATTCGAACGCAGTTAAAAGTCAAGAAAAGGAAAGATTATTTTAAAAATCACCAGAAATGTGTGCATGCTAACCTTGTAGTCTCCCATCGAGGTTATAAGAGACATAGCCTCACTATGCTAGGTGTTGCTACCCTGGTTTCTGGAGTAAATAGTCTTTTTTTTTCGCGGTGGAGTTGTCGCACAAAAAACAAAAAACAAAAAAACGATTTTTCGGTTCAGAGTTCTCCTTCTCCAATGTTAGAGAACTTAGTTTACCATACTATCAACCCCTAGATAGGGCGTTGAAGAGAAAAAATGGAATCATATGATTCCAAGAATATATATATATATATATATATATATATATATATACAAGTATATGATTGGTGTATATGGAATGAATTCCAATAACCAACAATTACTATTCTTAAAAGAGTGCTCAATACAAAGTAGAGCAGATATAATTATTTATTTTTAAAGAAAAAAAAAATTATAACATAAATATGTTATAAAATCACTACAAAAATAGCCATTTTGTTTCAACACCCTCGGTGTCTTATCAAGTGATGACGTTGAATGTAAAATAAATGGTTTTAAAAGTTTCAAATTAATTAATAATCCTACGCAAGGGGAAAACGTTGTTACAAAGGCTAGATGGACCAATCAAAACAAGTACAGGAAAATTCAAAAAGCTCGATAACGAAGTCATGTTATAATATCTATTCAGATGTTTAGTATTAAAAAATAATTTATTCCAACAAATAATTACTAAATTATATGATAAAATTTAATATCAAAATTTAAAACTGCTAATTACAAAATCAAAATTAACATTTATTCGCTATCAAGTTTACAACTATAAAATTACTGAGGAGAAAAGAAGAAATATATATGTTATTCAATTTATTTTTTCATTGAAGTTACTTTAGCTATATTTAATATCCGGTCTTTTTACAATGTATACATTTTAATCCTCATGGTGTGTAAATGGGGTCCTAAACTCACGCGTAAAACAAACGCAGTCAGATTCTAATACATAAGCACCAAGACATATACACACACAAAAAAGGGACAAGACAGAGAACATCTCCACGGTCTGTCATGAAAAAAAAAGGTGGGGGGGGGAAATGGGAGAAGGGAAACCAACACACACGTACATACATACATAATTAAAAGTGGATGCACTTTCCATACACATAGATACATATAAATACATGCACACACATCCACAGACATTGTCCCAGACAGTTGGATACCCCAACCGATAAATATTTAAGACAGAAAATGTCATTGCATGAATGTTAACAACCTATTGAAATCTAACTTAAGCGAGTAAATATACAAAGATAAAAATGATTAAAATTAATATTATTTAATATATTAAAATAGTGTATGTAAAAAAAAAACCAAAAAAAAAACCGGACATTAAAGTCAACACCCATCGGTAACTACGATGTCCACCTCATATACATATAAGTATATACACAACCACACACACATACACACACATATATACGCATACAAATATATATATATATATACACATATATACATACATATACACACATATATACATATATATACATATACACATACACATACACATACATATACATATATACATACACATACACACATACTCACACATATACATAAATATACATACATACATACACACCGAAATATCTACACATACATACATAAACATATACATACGTATACATTTCCATGGTATCAAGTACACATACATATATATGTACACACAAATATGTGTACACATACTTACAAATAAATACATATATACACAGCAATACACAAATTATACACAAATTATTTTCAATTTAATGATTAAATCTAAATTAGGACGTATGTTTCTAAACCACATCAAGAAACATTTCCCTAACACTGAAACTAACCCACTTAGTAAAATATTTAATCCTAATACCCTTAAATTAAGCTATAGTTGTGCAGATAACCTAGAGAAAATCATTAAAAAACATAACAACATAGTCTTTAACAAGTATAGGGATTCAAAAAGCTCGATTACTCAAAAGGTTACTGACAGTAATACTAAATATAATGACACAAATAATAATTCATGTAATTGTAGGTATCCTAATAATTGTCCACTACAAAATAACTGTGGAATTAGTTCTGTAGTCTATCTTAGTACTATCTCAACTATTGAGAATCCAAATATAAAGAAGTTTTACATTGGTAGCACAATGAATACATTCAAAGAACGCTTGCGGGGGCATATGCAATCTTTCAAAAACTGTGACTATAGGTACATGACTTCATTGTGCAAGTACTTTTGGAACCTAAAAGAAAAGAACAGTAGGTTTGCAGTTGTATATATGTATGTTGACACCTACTGTGTATGAAATTGTTTATGTGTACGTGTAGGTAGGGAAACTTGGGTATGTCATTACGGCCACATGGGTTAGTATATATGTGTGTATATATGTTTATATTTGTGTATTGCTGTGTATATATGTATTTATTTGTAAGTACGTGTACACATATTTGTGTGTATATTTGTGGGTACATATATGTATATGTGTATGTGTACTTGATACCATGGAAATGTATACGTATGTATATGTTTATGTATGTATGTGTAGATATTTCGGTGTGTATGTATGTATGTATATTTATGTATATGTGTGAGTATGTGTGTATGTGTATGTATATATGTATATGTATGTGTATGTGTATGTGTATATGTATATATATATGTATATATGTATGTATATGTATGTATATATGTGTATATATATATATATTTGTATGCGTATATATGTGTGTGTATGTGTGTGTGGTTCTGTATATACTTATATGTATATGAGGTGGACATCGTAGTTACCGATGGGTGTTGACTTTAATGTCCGGTTTTTTTTTGTTTTTTTTTTTACATACACTATTTTAATATATTAAATAATATTAATTTTAATCATTTTTATCTTTGTATATTTACTCGATTAAGTTAGATTTCAATAGGTTGTTAACATTCATGCAATGACATTTTCTGTCTTAAATATTTATCGGTTGGGGTATCCAACTGTCTGGGTCAATGTCTGTGGATGTGTGTGCATGTATTTATATGTATCTATGTGTATGGAATGTGCATCCAATTTTTAATTATGTATGTATGTACGTGTGTGTTGGTTTCCCTTCTCCCATTCCCCCCCCCACCTTTTTTTTTTTCATGACAGACCGTGGAGATGTTCTCTGTCTTGTCCCTTTTTTGTGTGTGTATATGTCTTGGTGCTTATGTATTAGAATCTGACTGCGTTTGTTTTACGCGTGAGTTTAGGACCCCATTTACACACCATGAGGATTAAAATGTATACATTGTAAAAAGACCGGATATTAAATATAGCTAAAGTAACTTCAATGAAAAAATAAATTGAATAACATATATATTTCTTCTTTTCTCCTCAGTAATTTTATAGTTGTAAACTTGATAGCGAATAAATGTTAATTTTGATTTTGTAATTAGCAGTTTTAAATTTTGATATTAAATTTTATCATATAATTTAGTAATTATTTGTTGGAATAAATTATTTTTTAATACTAAACATCTGAATAGATATTATAACATGACTTCGTTATCGAGCTTTTTGAATTTTCCTGTACTTGTGTTTTGATTGGTCCATCTAGCCTTTGTAACAACGTTTTCCCCTTGCGTAGGATTATTAATTAATTTGAAACTTTTAAAACCATTTATTTTACATTCAACGTCATCACTTGATAAGACACCGAGGGTGTTGAAACAAAATGGCTATTTTTGTAGTGATTTTATAACATATTTATGTTATAAATTTTTTTTTTCTTTAAAAATAAATAATTATATATATATATATATATATATATCACATAATAATACATCGAGTCTAGAACAAGAATCCGTAACAGAATGCAGAAACCACTGAACGGCCGTTTTGTTCTTTTCAGGGCTCGTCAGCAGTGCGCATCCACGACCAAGAATCGAAACCGGACCGTTGCGATACAACGTAAGCGTTATACTACTGGACCAGCGGTTGCCTAGACGTTGCTCTCGGGGTCGATTCCAGTGGGTTATGTATATTTAGATCACTACAGGAATAACTGCGCTATATTGGGTCTAGTTAGTTTCCTCTTCATTACCGAGGCCCACTGGCCCAGTGGTATGACGCTTGTCCAGGTTCGATTCTTGGTAGTGGATGCATACTGATGATAAGTCCCAAAACGGACGAAACGGCCGTCCAGTGGTTTCTGCATTCTGTTGAGGATTCTTCTTCTATACACTCGATGAATCATTTGGTGAAATTCTTCAACAAATATTTCTACAAAATTTTTATTACTTTATATTTATATATATATATATATATATATATATATATATATATATATATATATATATATATATGTGAAAATATTGTAGAAAATAGGAAAGAAACTGGTTTGGTAAATAATCCAAAGTTCCTTAGTATTTTTGTTATTATTTTAAAAAAATAGTGCTCGATACGAAAGTAGAGCATAAATGTAATTATTTATTTAAAAATATGATTCCAACTCGCTACATAAGAGGTCTCATGTTTCAAAACAAGAGCCGAAAACTTCAAAATAATATTTGAATTAACTTGAGTTAAAATAGGCTCTGTTCCATCTTCAAGCGAAATTTTTTTGGGAATGACTTATTTCTGAAATTTACGAGTTTTAATAGTATGGTCAGAATTGAAATCAAAAATTTCCATGGTAACATCAAGGGCGGATTGTTTAGAATCGGCAGGTGATACTATACTGATACAAATTATTAACACCCCACTCCTGCCGATTCTAAACAATCCGCCCTTGATGTTACCATGGAAATTTTTGATTTCAATTCTGACCATACTATTAAAACTCGTAAATTTCAGAAATAAGTCATTCCCCAAAAAATTTCGCTTGAAGTTGGAACAGAGCCTATTTTAACTCAAGGTAATTCAAATATTATTTTGAAGTTTTCGGCTCTTGTTTTGAAACATGAGACCTCTTATGTAGCGAGTTGGAATCATATTTTTAAATAAATAATTATATATATATATATATATATATATATATATATATATATATATATATATATATATATAATTTTACATTTCGTCTATGCATTGGATATTGCTTTCATATCTTGTCTAGTGCTTCTGGTATGTATTTAGAGATTCTTGATAAAATACAAAGAAGAATCTGCAATGTTTTCGGTCCTAACCTGGTATCGTGGCTTCACTTACTTTCCTACCGCCATAACCTAACTTCTCTGTCCCTTTTTTTTAAAAAATTCTTTCATGGTAATTGTTTTAATGAACTTTCCTCTATGGTACGTAGACTTTATGAATTTAAGCGCAGTATTAGATTGGCAGTAAGGTGTAATCATTTTATAGTGGAAATTGCTAGATGTAACCGTAAATTCTATGCTAACAGTTTCTTCTCTTGCACTTCTCACTTGTGGAACACTCTCCTGGCTTCTTGTTTCCCAGTCAAGTATGATTTTCAGAAATTTAAATGCCATGTCAATCGTTATCTTCTTTGTTCCTGTTTTTTTTTGTTGTTGTTGTTCTCGCTCCGTAATATTTTTTCTTTTTCTCATATTCTTTTAAACTCAGTAGCCCCTTGCATCTTAGTGACATTATTGACTTGCTTGGGGTGAAATGATTAAAAAAAAAAGAAGCAAAAATGATACGCACGAATTGTTGCGAATCTTTGAATCGCATCACTGATATTATTACATAATACTGTAATATTATATATAAATAAGGGATTTTACTACTGTCCCAAAATACTTGTTACATTTTCATACATATTTCAAGCATTACATTTTACAGTTTAAATGGTTAAGTGAAACCGTAAGTTCTATGCTAATAGTTTCTTCTCCCTTCCGGCTTCTTGCTTCCCAGCCAATTTTGATCTTCACAAATTTAAATGCAATGTCAATCGTTATCTTCTGTCTTTGTTTCTAATTGTGTATACGTGTGTTAGTGGGGGTGTGTGTGCTTCTACACGTGAATGTTGATTTTTTGAATGCGTGTGTGACTTCGTGTATGCTAGTGTGGATTTCTAACTGTAGAGCTCTGGACATGTGTGCAAATACGTCTGCGTGCCTCCGTATATAGCTCCATGGATTTGTGATCATGAGCGTACTTCTGTGAGTGTACGCATGCAATCGTTCTTTTTGTGGATGTGCGTGTGTGCCTCTGTGTGTGTGTGTGTGTGTATGCATGTGCGTACGCCTTTGTGTGCGCGTTCGCCTGTCTTTGTTCTTATGCTTAAGAGAGTGCCAGTACACCAGCTGATAGAACCTTCAATCGAGAAATGGTAAACAGCTCAGGGTTCATCGACAGATGTTTGCTTGAGGTAAGCTATCTTTTGTATTATAGATTATTATGCGACAGCGATATTTATACATTGGCGGAATCATTTGCCTCGGTCTCGTAGACGTATACGGACATATTGATCGGAACACAAAAGAACTGAAAAAGAAACATTTCCATGTCCAGTGACGAGAGAGAAAGAGATGGATGGCGTGGTGCTTGGAAATTCGCCGTCTATGGTCGATAAGCATGAGTAAATCCTGTCAAGACTAAAACTACTGCAATGGATTTTCATATGATTCGAAAGTCCCATTGATGCATGTCTAGAGTGTTGGCTTTCAAAGTTACGAACTGCCATCTATGAAAATAAAAGACTGCTTTAAGGTATTCGCATATTATCGTATGCGATTTTCCTGCCTGGGCCCTATCATTAGTTTTCAAAAATCCTGCTTTTAACCGGAGATCGAACACCGACTGCTGGTGCCTCGGTCGTGAATACGCAACAAGCCTCAGCTATCAAACTAGATTCAAAGCCTAGCTGAGTTTAGCATCGGAAATGAGGCGAGGAAGAAAGTGCTTCAGCAATCATGCAGTCGGAAAGCTTGTCCACCTTGAAAAATCAGAATTCGGAATATTTATCGATGTCATAATTTGAAAATGAACAATTTCATCAGCAGATATAAACATTTATTCCAGCACATGTTCGGAGGAGCGAAATGGGAGTAGGCCATGTCCCAGTCTTCCAAGTGGAGAAGACATCTATGCCTTGACGTTTAGTCTGGTTCGAACGCTGACTACTGTCCTACTGTAAAAAAGTGACAGATAAAATCACCAGATACGTCTATAAAAATTAAGCAAGTTAACCCAAATCCTACTTAACTATTAGGTTGGTGCAAAAAAAGTTTTCTCACATAGTAACATATGTGAGAAAACAACATTATTTTTGCACCAACCTAATACAACAGGGAACGCCCATACAGATACGAAATGGCAATCATAAATAATTTAATGAATTATGAAGGGACATTTAATATACTCTACTCATACAATATTTTTTTTTCCGAAATCAAAAACATAAAACAAAACATTAATTAACCTAACCACGGAGCTGCCGTCCTGGGTATGGCGATAAACTACATCCGGCAGCAAGGCCTCTGATCAGGATGTTTTGAGGAGCATGAGAGCATCTCTTAATTGCTATTGTTCCCAGGTCCACCCTGACCCGGGGTAGTAGCACCTGTTAGGGTCACAGCTATAGGCAAATAGTTAAACCCTCAAACTGGGGTAAAAAAACTATGAAAGTATAAAAAAGTTAATAATAAAAAATCTACAATACATTTTCATAGTAAAAAAATTACACATAAGACATTTCTGTAACGAAAAAAATATCAGCAGTAACAAATTTTTGTTAAAAAAAAAAATATACCAGAAATGCATTTTTTGTAACAGTAATTCTATTGCTCCCCCAAAAATTAAATTTCAGTATTAAATGGCCCATGAAAAGTTGATATGAAGCTAAACAAACATACAAACCTAACCACGTAATTGATAAACACATGAAACTAATATTAGAAAAATAAAAACGAATAATATTAATGTTAAAAAACACCATTAAATTAACTACAAATTGATAAAAGATATTTAAAAATCACTTTTACATAGGTATATATCACGAAAAAAAAAATTATTAGAAAAATGCAATATATCTTCAAAATATTCACCACCAACGATACAACAAAAATCAAAACTCTAACAAGCCATTGTTGCCTATTGTAGAACTCCTCTATAATAATAATTCAAATAGCGCATACATTGATCACACAACCACTATGTTGTTGCGTCGATTAACGTGTCATTTATCTGATGATAACTCAATTAAATCACCAACAAGCACGTCAATAAAAACAAAAAACCACAAATCCTTATCAATACCACAAAATACGAGATCGCATAAACTTAAAAAAACAATTTTAACCAATTCAGAAAGAAACATAGCGAACACAATTTTTAGAAACAAAAAAACAAAAAACAAAACACGACAACAACAAATTTTAGCTGTAGACACGTGATAATTTCAAAAACTAACATGCCACGCGAAAAAGTGATAATTTGAAAAACAGCAAAACTAGGCATGGCACTAAAAAGGAAAAAGTCTTTAATAACTGATTATGACAGACGAACGTTTTCACAAAATGGAGAATCTTTTTTATGTACTAGAAACCCCACAAAAAGTGACCCGCAATAGAAAAAATAAATAAAACTCCTTAGCAAAGAATTTTCGCAGCTCTTTAACCGAACTTGTATAAATGAAAGGTTTCTACCCAAAATACAACACACACACACACACACACATATATATATATATATATGAAGAAATATAGTCTTAAGGTGTGCTATATTTATGGGATAAAGTGCTCAATATCAGAGATAGAGCGTGTGTAAATATAAAAGTGAACATAGAAGTCAACACTTAGAGGCGACAGTCTGTTTCATGCTAGACGTAATCATCAGGCCACGAGGGCTTTTATTTTTCTCGGCTATTTATATATACGGGTCAGTGGTGCATTGTGGGTAGTCTATTTCGGCGGTTATTTTACCAGAAGTCGTTTATTTGTTTATTTATTTGGGTTAAATTATTTTGCACACGTGGCCTGACGATTGCATCTATCATGAAACAGACTGTCGCCTCTAAGTGTTGACTTCTATGTTCATTTATATAAGAAAGTAGGACTTTTTTATATCCCACACAAGTAAAAGTATATAAAAAAAAAAATGAAAAAGCAATTGGAGTCCTTAAGACTATTTATTTAGAGTAACTTTACTGGTTTCATAGATTTATGATTTTCAAAAGTTAAATTGTGATGGGGAGACGTGTGGCCTTGGCTTGATCAGTTGAAGTTGAAGAATTCTTTCTGTTTTTTTTTCAGAAAATATGTGGCTCCGATTGCTATATATATGTGTGTGTGTGTGTTTGTTTTTACGGCTTAGCAACATTTGCCTGTTATTTAAAGTCAGAAAAAAAAATTTTTTATTGTAAGAATGTTTGGGAGATAACAAATATTTACTGAAATAAGTCCTACTAATTAACCCATAGCTGGAGGTAAGAGGCAGATTCATATCTTTCCCAAGAGTATTTACGTGTAAGTGAATATAACGAACCGAACAAGAATTAGAACTCGTGTCTCCGGTTTCCAATTCGGGGCCGTTATCCACTACACCAACTACAGATCCAAGCCTGCAGCACCTGGTATTCCGACGCAGTCAACAATCTGACCAGCCTCGACGATCCTTAACTTTGGTGATCGTACGAGAACGGGTGTTTAGACGTGTTATGACCGCAAATTATATATATATATATATATATATATATATGTATATGTATGTATATATATATATATATATATATATATATATATATATATATATATATATACCGAGTGCAACAGCAACAGTATTTGATAAATGTCCATCCCACTAAATATCATTAAACTAGTTGAGTTTCTTTTTTTCCAGGTTTTCAGATAAGACGTTTAGCCATCTTGACACCATATATCGTAAGAATCACTGAAAAACCCTTTGAGTTATTCAGCTAGAAAGAGAACAGGTTAAAATCGTTTTGTCTCAGCTCCACTATGTTTTCCCAACTGAGCAATGGTGAGAGGAAAAATAATTCAGGCCTTCAGTAATGGTACTAACATTCATACGCTGGCTTCCATCTTCAAAGTCCATGGTAGAACCATCGAGGGAACTGTGAATAAGTTTAAAATAGATGGAGCAGTAGAGGGGAAAACTGGATCAGGTGGTCACAATAGCAAGAAGGATCATCATTTCAACTTTGAGCTAAATACATTCTTATTGTTCAAAGTAGAGTCCAATAGTGTTATAAAAATCTCGGAGAATTCCAGTAAGATAACTTTAATCATTTCTAAGATACAACGGTTCAAAGCTTAATCTAACACATGGATATTTTTCCTGTTACACGATTTAGACAATTTTGCTGTTACTCCCGGCCGGTATATATATATATATATATATATATATATATATATATGTATGTATATGTTTGTGTGTATGTGTGTGTGTGTGTGTGTGTGTGTAACACTTTTCTGTGTCAACAGGAGAGTTTTGTCTTTGAACACAACTGGTGGCGTGAAAATCGAGTTTTTAATGGCGAATATAATGTTATGTTTAGTTTTATATTTAGGATGGGCTACACCTGAAAAATGTAGAACAAGCTGAAATTTGAGATATTTTACAAGTACAATAAGTATGTTGAATGTTATCCCTTAAGGAGTACAGGACTGGCGCCTCACCACAACAGGTGATGCTGCTGTAATTTCCGTACTAAGTCGATTTTTTTATGGAAGATAGTTACTAGCCACATACCCAACCAATTTTGTATTCAGAGTTGGTCATTTGAAAACCAAATCTAGAGGATACAGTTTGTTCTGCTATTGAAAAGGTGGGTTCATGCCTCTACAAGAGTATTTGTGTGAAAATAAATGCAACGACTTCGAGTGGAATTTGAACTCGCCACGCCAGTTTCTGCGCAGATAACCGTTACGCTAAACACCCATCCTTAAAATACAATGCAGTTGTAAAATATCTTATTTTGGAAGGCAGGAGTAAACAAGTTAAAAATATATAAAACTAACATTCGGGGTCGTCTTGAACCACAGCGGTAACTATAGAAATATTGTATGTAGTGATTGAGACTGTTAATAACGATTCAAAAAAAAAAAAAGAAAGCCCAACGATCCAATATCTTATGTAAGAACAGTTACTCACAAAGCGCATGCGCGCGAGAAAGTGAAAGTGAAAGTAAGGTATGGAGAGTTATACGAGATTAAATCCCGCCTTCTTTTACTCAAGTAAAACAAAAATACTTTAAATGTGTTATAATTAGCCAATAGGAATAATTACAATGACTCATTGCCCTTTATAACGACGTATAAAAATATGCTTAAAAAAACAACTTTTCGCTGCATGTATTGCTACTGAGGTTAATAAAAAATGTTTAAAATATGTTTTATTTTCTTCACAATTATATAAAAAACTAAACTACTAGTACACGAGGCATAACTAAGTTAAGCTAAGTTTAGTGGGGCAATCTTAGCACAAATATAAAAAAAATCTATCTATCTCTCTATCTAAGATTTCTCTCTCTCATACTCTCTCCATCTATCTCCGTTTTATCTTTCCATCTATCACAGCCTTATCTTTCTCTTCAGCAATTATGTCTCTCCCTCACTTTTAAGTTTTTTTTATCGCTCTCTCTCTCATTATCTATCATTCTTTCTATCTTTTTCATTCCTCTCTCTAAACACACATACACACCGACATACACGCACATATATATAAACAAGTTTCATATATATATATATATATATATATATATATATATATATATGTATACATACAGGGTGTCCATAAAGTTCATATTCACTTCAAAAAAATTATAACTTTATTTGTATTTGCGATAGAAATAATCTGTAAAAAACGTTATAAAGTTTAATGTACCTAGTTTTAAGTATAGCTAAAATAACTAATGTGATTTCAGGCATTACTGTAAATCGGTTGGCAAATATTTTCTGTGCAAAGCAAAATTGTATTACCCTTTGCATTGCTAATGATGGAGGACATGTGGAAACTTGACTAAAATTTTAATAAAACCTTAAAAAATATAGATTTACATCTTTCTAATCTTTTTTACAAATTATTTCTATCGCACATACAAATAAAGTTATAAATTTTTTTAATGTGCACACGAACTTTATGAACACATTGTATATATAGACTAATGACGACTGACAAATTACTACGATTAAGTTTTTTTTTTTAATTTAATTTATTGTGCGTTCGTATAATTGTTTTCTTTTATGAACATAAAGTATGCAAAAATTGTCTGCATGTTTCTTCTAGCCATTATGAAGAATGATTTTTATTTTTACTGAATATATGGATATTTTATGTGTGTATCTAGAGTATTTGGAATGTTTTTTTATTTTACAAACATGGTCAACACATTGTGGCCGTGCCCGTAGTTGTTGCTCTTGAGTGTTGGCTTTATATATATATATATGTGTGTGTGTGTGTGTGTGTGTGTGTGTAACAGCGTTTCCCCTTACGAGAGTGATTAGTTAAAGGTTTTAAAACCTTTATTCTACAATCTACATTCAACATCATCACTTGATAAGACACCAGAGGTGTTGAAACAAAATGGCTATTTTTGTAGTGATTTTATAACATATTTATGTTATGATTTTTAAATATATATATATATATATATATATATATATATATATATATAATAAAAAGATAGAACATTTAGATTTATAACCCAGAGTTCTTTAGCATTTAATAAAAACAAAAAACAATGCTCAATACACAGTAGAGCATAATATAATTATTTTTTTTAAAAAAAGATGTTTCAATCGCGACGCAGAAATTACTATATTCCAAAACCAAAATTTAAATTAAAATTAAACTTAAAATTTGAAATTTCATTCCATTTACAAGCGATGTTTAAAATAAACTTCGAAAAAAATTGATTTACTCTATTTAAAAGCCAAAATAAATAGAGTAAATCAATTTTTTTCGAAGTTTATTTTCAGCATCAGATTTTAAGTTTAATTTTAATTTAAGGTTTAAGTTTTGCTTTCAAAACAGTAATTTTTGTGTGGCGATGGAAACATTTTTCTTTTAAATAATTACCATATATATATATATATATATATATATATATATATATATATATGGGTGTGGGCTGAATGAGTATCCGTATATTAGTCGTTCTAATTTAAGTCAATACGCATCTGCTTAGCAAGTCAACGCACGTAGGAGAGGGTCTTTTCCAAACAAGTTATAGTTTCGCCAACTCATCAGTAAAGGCATCACGAGCAACAGGAAGCAGCAAAGTGGATGACGAGAAAGAATGGAAAGAATTTGTATAAGTTATAGTAATTTTTAATTAAATGTGTAAATGATTTTGCTAAAATTTTGCTGAAAAATGTTTCCTATGAATTATCTATCTATCTATCTATCTATCTATCTATCTATCTATCTATCTATCTATCTATCTATCCTGGGTGTGACGATATACTACATCCGGCAGCATGGTCTCTGATTGGTTGACTGGAGGTTTCGAGAAGCCTGGAACCACCTCTTAACTGCTGTTGTTCCAAAGCCACCCTTTAGAGTCCCAGTTATGAGCAAATAGTAAACCCCCTCCCCCAAACAAAAACACTATGAAAGTATGACTGACAATAAATTTTAATAGTAAAAATACCAATAATACATTTTCTGTAGTTGAAGGCATACAATTGCGTTCAAAATATGTTTAATTGTGTTCAAATTATTTAGATTTCGTCATAAATTGACCCATAGGAGCTGATATGCTGCTAAACAAAATCAACAGCCAACAGGAACTTTTATGACATTAAACTATATAATATCTTACAATATCTTAAATCAAATTGTATTCCAAAATATAATTTTAAAAGCATAACTCATATCACCGCCTCTAGTAATTATATCTTCACAAACGTATATGCCCAAAAGCTGAGTATCAGCTGCAATGTATTCAACTGTGAAAACAGAATAACATATATCATATTTCTATTACTACAAAGCTGCTAAGAAAATTAAGTTTCGGTATTAAATGGCCCATAAAGATGAGTTGATATGCCGTTAAAGAAATTAATTAATCTATCTATCTATCACTTCGTATCTATCTATCTATCTATCTATCTATCTATCTATCTATCTATCTATCTATCTATCTATCTATCTATCACTTCATATCTATCTATCTATCTATCTATCTATCTATCTCTTCATTATCTATCTATCTATCTATCTATCTCTTTATTATCTATCTATCTATCTATCTATGTCTTCATTATCTATCTATCTATCTATCTATCTATCTATCTATCTATCTATCTCTTTATTATCTATCTATCTATCTCTTCATTATCTATCTATCTCTTCATTATCTATCTATCTATCTATCTATCTATCTATCTATCTATCTATCTATCTATCTATCTATCTATTTACGTGCCTGATGTATTACCAAATATGTGAAGAGCGAAAGGAGCCAAAACGGCTTCTCTAAAGAAAGACAAAATATGATAAAATACGAGTGGTTTTCATTATTATTCTAATTTTCTCATGGTGAAATTTCAAGAGACAAATGGAATGGTGGGCGAGACACGGGAAATGCTAGCTAGCATGACCGGTGTTCAGATTCATCGATATTTTCAAATTCCCCCGATTTTTAGCTTGTACTTTGTACATGTCTCTGTGTGTCTGTATATACGCATGCGCCCATGTTTTGATTTCAATACCATTCATTGTTTTTATCAAAACTTTTTCGCCACCTAATTAACTTTCTCGTTCATTTCCTCTCTGATTTTCAATTCTGTGCCCCGTTGGCACGCTGCACGTTGATCAATCATAACACACAAACGGGCCAGATAGTGGCAATCAACTTCCTGACACATTACTCACGGGCATCAGACTCGATCGTCCTTTTGTCGCCTCTTGTCACACATGCAGATTTAATCAAGAGCTCTCTCCTCAGCAGCCTTTCTCCGGGCGGCGCCTATTTAAACGCTTCCCTCAAGGGCATAAAATTGCCAAGCACGAGTCTCTTTTCGAATTGTGCTTAACCTTGTTCCAACTAACCCGGAACGAAATTAATTCCTAGTTTTCATTGACTCTTTTCGCTGACTTTCTCTTGGAGATATTTCGCCCGAGTTTTAGCGACGATTCAGGAGGCAGACTGCCGCTGCTCCGTCCGATCTGGTTCAGATTTGATAAGCATCTGCCGAGGATATTTAAAACCACAACTGACTGAAAAGCAGTCAAACAGAAGAAAAAACGTTCTACTGCCCTGTGTTTAACTTTCTCTGACTCGCGCGATCAAGACCTTTAAGTTGTTACTCACAGTGTCGGAATAACCGTCATGGTCTGTTTGACTGTGACTCCGTGTAAAATAGTGCACTTATAGATGGATGCATAAAAATGTGTGTCATCGTTGTAGATATTCGAGTCATTCATGACTTCTATAGCGGAATGAAAAGGGAGTAAATATGTTTTCGGGATCGTAGGGTGTTTAGAGTAGTGTATGGTTGCTACGTTGGCATGTTATCTACAAGGAAAAATATCTACTTTGGCTTGTTATCTACAAGGAAAAAATATCTACATCGTACAAATTTTAATTTGGAATGATATCTACGTAGTAAAAAGGATGATACTTTTAGTTTGTTATCTTTTGCTTGTAGATAACAGTCGAAAATAGCACTATAAAATTTGTACGGTGTAGATATTTTTTTCCTTGTAGATAACAAGCGACAGTAGTAGGAGTGTATGTGATTTATCTGCGTTGCACATTATGATAAAAGGGCAGGCAAAATTTATGAACAGAAAGGAAAGAAAAACAGGAGCAGAAAAAAAAAAGAGGAAAGAAATACAAAAAGGATTTAAAAAGAGACAGTGAGCGTGAAAACACATTGAGAAGGGAATGGATGCTTAAAAGAGAAACATACTTAGCAGAATAAATACGCTTTCAGAAAGAGGGGGTTTTGCACTTAACAGAGAGAATGATAGATATGTATAGATAGAGAGATAGATAAATAGATACTTAGATCTGAGCAGATATATATATATATATATATATACTGAAGGTAACATCAATCAGCTAAATGATGAGTTTTTACTTATATATATATATATATATATATATATATATATATATATATATATATATATATACATACATATATGAAAACAGGTAGATAGATAGTAACAAAGTTATGAGCAGACTAAGATCGATCGATAGATAAATAGATATTAACAAAGATAGATAGCTATAAGCAGATTTATATATATATATATATATATATATATATATATATATATATATATATATAGGTAGGTAGGTAGACAGATATGAGCAGGTTAAGATAGATATGAGCAGATTATATATATATATATATATATATATATATAGATAGATAGGTAGACAGATATGAGCAGGTTAAGATAGATATGAGCAGATTATATATATATATATATATATATATATATATATATATATATAGATAGATAGATATTAGCAGATTGATATATATATATATATATATATAGATAGATAGATAGATATTAGCAGATTGATATATATATATATATATATATAAATAGATATTAGCAGATTGATATATTTATATATATATATATAAATAGATATTAGCAGATTGATATATATATATATATAATTATATATATAAATAGATATTAGCAGATTGATATATATATATAAACAGATATTAGCAGATTGATATATATATATATATAATTATATATATAAATAGATATTAGCAGATTGATATATATATATAAACAGATATTAGCAGATTTATATATATATAAATAGATATTAGCAGATTGATATATATATATAAACAGATATTAGCAGATTTATATATATATATATATAAATAGATATTAGCAGATTGATATATATATATATATATATATATATATATATAAATAGATATTAGCAGATTGATATATATATATATATATATATGTATATATATATAAATAGATATTAGCAGATTGATATATATATATATATATATATATATATATATATATATATATAAATAGATATTAGCAGATTGATATATATATATATATATATATATATATATATATATATATATATGAGAGTGAGAGATAGATAGATTCTCACTGGCTCCTTCCTTGGTTGGCGTTGGCCCAAACCTTTGGTCTTCGACTGTACGTAGCTATGGAAGCATAATCATGGAGTTGTGGTTAACAAGTATGTTTCATAGGCCATTACTGCGTAATGAGTTCGAACCCTTTCAGGGTGCAGACTTGCAGATATTTTCTGAGCTTAGGAAAAAAAAATTAAAAATATATAAAGACAGAGGGAGCTTCATCTGGACTAATGATCAGTCAGTAAGGTTCGTAGATTTATGTATTATTCAGGCTGCAGGTAGCTCATTGCTCACATTGTGCTACGTATTTGGGATCATGAAGTAATGAAAATTGTAGCGCCATAGAGAAGAGGGTCAGGGATTATTTTACAGACTATTACGTCTGGGTTCAATCCTCACCGTGTTGCACTTAACTGAGTAAAAACAAAAACTTTTGACAATGAGTTTCCCAATGAATTACTATCGTAGTGTCCTCGGGTATCATTAGCTGCTCTAGATTTTTGTCATTAACTGATAATGAAGGTAGACAGCTGGAAGAGAAATAGAGAAGGAAAGAAAACAAGAGAGAGAGAGAGAGGGGGAGAAACATGATTGAGTGAAGAAAAGGAAAGAGAAACAAATAAAAGTCTATATGGAGAAAGAAAGAAAGAAAGAAAGAAAGAATCAGACAAGAGGGAATGAAAAGAAAAAAAGGAAGAGAGAGAAACGAAAAAATGGTAGGGAAGAAGAAAAAAGAAAGAAAAAAGGGAGAAACTAATAAGAGTGACGGAGGAAGAAGATAAAGAGAGGGTAGGAAAGTGAGAGAAAATATGATTGTGTGTTAAAGAAGGAGGAGGAGGGAGAAATATACATGAGAGAATGGTGGGGTGGGGGAGAAAAAGTGAGAAACCAACAAGAGTTAGGGCGGAAGAAGACGAAGAGAGAGATGGGAATAGAGAGAAAAATATAGTTGCACATAGAAGAAGAAGAAGAAGAAGAAGAAGAAGAAGAAGAAGAAGAAGAAGAAGAAGAAACATACATTAAAGAATGGGGGTAAAAAAGTGAGCGAGAGAGAAAGAGAGAGAGAAGCAAACAAGAGACTGATGAATACGAAGAGAGAGAGAGAAAGACATAGAATGAAACAAGAGTTATTGAGAGCAAGAGAGAGATACAAACAAGGGTAAGAAACAAGAGGGCGGGGAGAAAAGAATGAGAAAAAAACAAGAAAGAGTGAGTGAGAAAGAAGAGAAACGAATAAGAGTGAATAAAGAAAAAGGAAGATGAGAGCAATAATACTGCTCTTCAATGTAGTCTGACAGACCGACTCCTACATGTTGATTGGCGCAGCACAATCTTCTTTTTGTCCATGCAAACAACAGATTAGCTTTTCTGCACAAAGCTAAGCTTAGCAACTATCGAGAAATAGAACAGAAAGGGAGGGAAAGAGAGAAATATTGATATGAAATGAAGAGAGAGCGGAAGTGTGGCAGATAGAGAACGAAAGAAAGACGATGGCGAGTGTGTGTGTGTGTGAGAGAGAGAGAGAGGGAGAAAGAGAAAGGGTGGAGTTCAGAAAGTTGAGAAGAGTGAGGTTAAAATAGGCTTAGTTCTGCACAGAGATTAAATAAATTCACCCTTTGATCCTTGAGGAGTGAGCCTGTAACCTTCATAATCATCGATCCAGTCCTTTGTGCGAGGGAATGTAGGTTGGGATCGATCTGATTCGCCAGACATACATGTCAGTATTTGCTTCTGAGCGTACACACACAAACACCAATATGTATGTATATATATATATATATATATATATATATATATATATAGAGAGAGAGAGAGAGAGAGGGAGAGAGGCTTACTAATATATGTACAATTTTCCCTCTGAACGATACGGGAGAGTGTGGATTTTGAACTTATTACTAATGTCCGTGCTTTGTACTGCTGCTTACATAAATGTAGACAAGATTTTTTTATGCCAGCGAGTAAAACAATAATTATATATATATATATATATATATATATATATATATATATATATACGCATGTATGTATCTGTGTGTGTATGTAAACAGCGATGGCGACAATCTGTAGTAATATAGCTATGCATCTGTATTGGCGTCTGTTGCAGTTTTATTTTTATGCTTGCGACCGAGCTGGATTTGTAAGCGTGCGTCTTCGGATTTAACAAACGAAGTAAACACGAATAAATATAAGAGTGTGACTGTTTATACTAACCTAGAAAAGATCCTACTCTCCCGAGATAATATGCTGCGCTTGTTAGCAGATTTTCTTCTTGCTGCGAAACAGGTTTTTACATGATTCACTGCGTTGTACACGATTCGCTTTGCATTTCAAGTTACGATATGTACCAACCCGCTTTTATCCTTCTTCATTATCTTTTTTTTTTTTTATTTCTTTTAAATACAATCTCTGTCAGTTTTTAAGTAGATCTTAATACATACAAATATGACACAGAGATACAAAATACATATATTCCAGGTCACAGACTATTACTACTGAAATGATCTCGATCTTAACTGGGCGTTAGTTATTAGCCTTATGCCAGACTATGCTAATGTAATTAAATATATCAGTATATATTTTATAATATAATGCAATAGTCGGTCAGTCTGTTATGTGCCATGCGTGATACGCGTTTAGGCGATCATGTATCTTTCGAGGCAGATTTTTTTCCCACAATAGGATGTCATTTCTTTCTGCAGACCAGTTGCCATCTTGCTATTTACCTATAGCTGGGGAGAGGGGAGAAGAAGAAGATTCATACCTTTCCCAAGGGTATTAGCACGTAACTGGAATTCGAACTCGGCTCTCCGATTCCTCAATCCGAACCACAATCCATTATGCAAGTTAATTCGATCCCCAATGACTATCATTTTTTTTTGAAAATGTCATACCTTTCATTTAACTGTCATACACTTCATGGCTTTCCATAGGTTGATATTATTCAATATATATGAATTTCCACGATTTCTTGGGAAAGAGAGCTGAGTGCTTTCCTGGTAGCTAAGGGTAAAAACTTATTTTTGCCATTCCCAAAGATATAAGTATAAAATGAATGTCGCAAACTAGACTGGAACTTATCAGGAATCTCTAAATATATAGCAAGAGCACCGAACCATATGTGGCAGCAATATTCAAAGTATGGACGAATTGTAGACTTATAAATATGCACGATAAATACTGGCGATAAAAATTATCTAGCACGACACAGTGAACCAAATTTTCTAACTGGAGACTTAGTAATTGATTCAATATAATCTTTCCGCTTCATGTCAATGGAAAACGTTTGGACGAGAAGACGCAATAAGTTACTTTCCTGGAGGAAAATACTGATGGGAAGTAGAAAGGGTTCTCTCACGCGAGCAGTTTCGTTCTGGAGGTGTTAAAATTAACAAGCCATTCTTATAATATAAGTTCGCAGGAACGGTTTTTAATTTCGACTGATCTTTTATCCCTATCGACACTAAGTTTAAAGATGTGACAAAAACGTAGAGAGAACTGATTTCTAATTTCACAGAGAACAAGAAATTGGATGGAAAAGAATATGAAACGCATTCTAAAAAGGAAACGTAGAAGAATGAATAGCGCCACCGAGTAAGTCGAAAAATATTTTAAGTAACATTAGACTCAACTCATATCACAATGTTTACTTTAAAGAAAATCATACTGAAAATCGAACTCAAAAACTTTTTTCTCCAGTCTTGCTTTCAAAACTCGTCCACATTAACATAAGTTTAAATATTGTTTTCAATAAAAATATATATATATATATATGTGCGTGTCATCCACAGACAGACCGTTTCGCTGTATCACAGCTCATCAGTGTTGCTAGACATCCAATTGCATTACAACAGGATCGAAACCAAACCTATTTGGCATCAGAGATTTTTCCCCTGGGCTATGAGCTCCCGGCAGAGAGGAAGGTGAATTGTTACGTATTTATTTTAGAATAAACACGCCATAAAATGTGTGTGTGTGTGTGTGTGTTTGTGTGTTTCGCGGAATCGTTATAATTAGGTAATCCCGTCGTGCGGCACCTTTGGAAAGTCCGTGAAAACCATACCACGCGTTGAACCAAGCTTTGTCGGTGAAATTGTGTAGATGGAACTCTTTAGGTAGCCGTCCATGATTGTTCTAGCACGAAGTCACAAGTCATTGTGACCGAGGGTTTCAGTGTACTGGCCTTATTCAGACTGTGGATCACGCTAGATAATGCAGAAACTGTAACGCACATCATAGTTGTAGTATAAACCACAGATGGGCTCTGTGGGTGCGGAACAAACACAAATGTACCTGAGCAAGCGATTGGCAGGCCGCCCCAGAAGATGAGCATCATCGGATAGGTGTGGCCAGCAATTATGTTGAACTACTTTCACTTCAAGCCATTAAGATGCAAGGATTTACTGAGAGGGAAAAGACAAAAATCAAAACAAAAAAACAAAAAGAGGAAAATAAAAGAACGGGTCTTAAGGAGATAAAAGATGACGTTTGATGCTGCATTTATATTTTTGAAGATGATAGTCGACCGGAAAGCAAGCATCCAGAAGAGAGTTCCACAAACGAGAAGTCTGGAAGAAGAAACTATAAGCATAGAACTTACGGTTGCAACTAGCAATTTCAACAGTGGATAAACCTAGTTGCCAGTATAGTACTACGCATGAGTCCGTGAAGCCGTGGTGCGCAGGAGAAATAGTCATCAGGACTATATATATTCATTTGTTTGTCTGTTAGAGAGAGAAGTGTATATATATATATATATATATATATATATATATATATATATATATATATATATATATTAAAAAGAAGAGAAGAGAGGTGCTGTAAACGTTTTTGGTTGTAATGTGGATTTATTTAGAAAAATATTATGCTTTGTTTTACATATATATATATATACGTATATATATATATATAGTTTAATAAGAGGGATATATATATATATATATATATATATATATATATATATATATATATATATATATATATATATATACGTGTATATATATATAGTTTAATAAGAGGGAACAGTACAGAGGAAAATGCATCAGGAGGTCACAACAGGATGAGGGATCATCATTTCAACTTAGAGCTAAAGAACTCGATTAGAAAAGTTCCAACTCAGTCCAAAAGACGTGAGAGAGAAGTTTCAGATATCACAGTCTAAACAGCAGTGAAAAAAAACTTATAAATAAAAATTTACGTGAAACCTGTGAGGCATCTTGTCACTCCAGGATAGAATGTCAGAAGGTTAGAGAGGGCGAAGATCATCTTGAATAAGTTGGAAAATTATCCTGGAATATATATATATATATATATATATATATATATATAGACTTTATTTCAATACTTCATGAGCTTCTGATCTTTAGCTATGATTAATTAATGACGAACATGTGATTTTCATTTACGATCGATTTCATTACGATTCTTCTGTTAAGCTTGGAGAGTAATTATACATTCTTATTGCTTAGATTTGTTTGTTTGTTTGTTTGGGTTTTATGGCATATCAACCACTGTGGGTTATTTAATGCCAAATCCAGTTTATATATATATATGCCAAATATATGAATTTTAAATGCCTATTTTGTATGGAACATTTTTAGCAAGCTAGAGCTTATTTGCTTGTACACTGCAAAATAATCCTAGGTATTTTTGTTTAAGTCAAGAATTTCCATTCGATAAAGACATTTTATTTGCAAAATGGTAAAAGGTAGTATATGTTGTTTACACATCAGTCTACATCTTTGATAAGAGACCAATTCTTTTTAGAAAATCCAATATAATTTTTGGTTCAGTTTTTGCAAATAATTTCTTCATGTTCTTGATTGATTGATTGATTAATTGTTTTGTTTAACGGCATCTCAAACTTAGTGGTCACTTTATGCCGAAAATGATTTTGAGTGACTTTAAAAGTCAAAAACATATAGCTGGCAACATTATGGTTTCAAAAACGTATAGCTGGCAATATTATGGTTTTAAAAACGTACAGCTGGCAACATTATTGTTTCAAAAACGTACAGCTGGCAACATTATTGTTTCAAAAACGCATAGCTGGCAACATTATTGTTTCCAAAACGTATAGGTGGCAACATTATTGTTTCAAAAACGTACAGCTGGCAACATTACTTTTGACAAAAAACGTATAGCTCGCAACATTATGGTTTCAAAAACATATAGCTGGCAACATTATGGTTTCAAAGACGCATAGCTGGCAATATTATGGTTCCAAAAACGGATATCTGGCAACATTATTGTTTCAAAAACGTATAGCTGGCAACATTATTTTTCCGAAAACAATATCTGAGGCCTTGCTGTTGGATGTAGTTTATCGCCGTACCCAGGACGCGGATGTAGTTTATCGCCGTACCCAGGACGCTGGTGTAGTTTATCGTCATACCCAGGAAGTCTTATTGCTTAGAGTCCAATCGTGTTATAAAAACCTCGAACGATTCCAGTAAGATATCTTTAATCATTTCTAAGTTACAACGATTCAAAGCTTAATCTGACAAATGGACAATTCTGCAGTTACACCGGGTGTATATATATATATATATATATATATATATATATATATATATATATATTACAGAAAATAATTAAAATATCTGTCAAAAAAAGTGCTCAATAGATATCTAGCGCATTAATTATACTACCAGCAGTAATTTAAATTTATAATACATATTAGAAGTCGACTCGGAGTTATGTGATTTAATAAATCCTCACCAGTTAGTAATCACGAAACTCCGAGTGGACCTTCAGTATGTTTTATGCACTTAAATTACTTCAGATACAGTACTACTACTAATAATAATAATAACAATAATGATGATGATGTATATACAGAGCCCGCCCAAAACAATATATAGACCCTCCAGAAAAGGAAAAACTTGCATAGATATTGTAATACTAAATTTATTCAGGCATCACAAGATTAATACAAGTTATTTTTGGACTTACAATCAAAAGAGATGCTCAAAATGATGACCTTTAGCTTCCAAACACTTATCAGTACGGCTAACTACTTCTTGGGCAACGTTGGCAAGCGCGCCCATTAGGATTGCTGCACATACAGTTTCAATTTCTTGTCTAATGGCCGCCAATGTACCCAGTTTTCTACAATGCAAAACATACATTAGAAACTTCCCAAATGTAAAAGTCTAAAAACTACGAAAGACAAGTTTTTCCTTTCGTGAAGTGTGTATACATTTTTGGAGGGTCTCTCTCTCTCTCTCTCTCTCATATATATATATATATATATATATATATATATATATATATATATATATATATATATATTTGTTTGAATAAAAACAGACAACTTTAAGGTTCCATGTAATAAGTTATTTCACCACAACCCCTTTAACAGGGCTATGGATCATCAGACTTTACTTCCAAAGGTTGAAATGAAAAATGAAAAGAAATTCACACGTTTTTGATGGACCTCATCAAGCATATGTAAAATTAACGAAGTGGGGAAGTAAGGTGGGAGAGAAGATAAGATATGAGTGGGTTAGGTGTACCATTTCAATTCCTTATTCTTAACCCCACTGTCTGTCGGCTAGACGTTGCTTAAGCCTAACACGTTTTGTCTCTAGATATCGATGGGTAAGGGGTTAGACCGACATTAAAGGAAGAAGCTACAGCAACCCTAATAAATTACATTCCACGAGGACAGGTTTAATTCAAATTCTTAGACGCTGTTAATTCGCGTTACTTTAACGGGCATATTTGGGAGGTTAAGGTTTGATGTAAATCTAAATGTCTAAACAATCTACGAAGAATTTAATTTGAAGTTGGTTGGAGTTTTGGGTATTTTCTATGAAACAGCCGATTAGAGAAACTCATAGACAGTACATTGAAAGAGTAATCAATTTTATATTTAGTAATCTTTTTTTATTTTTTTTTAAAACTTTTGTCTTATTGGTTGCTATTCGTTTGATTTTTGTTCATTAAATAAACTCGTGGTTGTTTTTAGGTACCCAATTATCAACGGTTATTCCAATTTAAATAATTTTATCATCAATAATGGGGTAGTATATTTCAATTTGAATTAAATTACCAATTTAAACTTTACCTCCGTGCTATCCAAAACTAATTTCCAATTGGAGAATATTAGAGGAGAGATTTGTATAAAATGTCACTAGGAGAAAATTAGGTCCTTCTTTTATAATCTTTTATATATCCATACTCATATACACTTCTACACATGTCCTAAACCCCTATCTATATCCACATACCTATATCTCACTATATACCTATGAGTTCTTATACATATATATATATATTTGTGTGTGTGTGTGTTATGTCTTCCTTAAATATGCAAGTACTTTCGACAGGTTCTCCGTTTATCATCAGGCATGGAAACTATTTTTCTCTTTGGTAAAATTCAGGTAGCATATCTGAGACAAGAAAATATAAGGCAAATCGAAAAATGTTTTTTGAAGTGTGTTATTGTTATCACATACAAACTTAAATTCAACCTTAACGTTACGACTGCACTCTCCACAAGTTTGTACCTAATACACTTTTTAAAAACCAGGATATATATATATATATATATATATATATATATATATCCTGGTTCATATATATATATATATATATATATATATATATATATATATATATCTCCTGGTTCATATATATATATATATATATATATATAAGATTAACAAAAATCTCTCTTGCTATGGTGACCTGCTGATCCAGTTTTCAACTCCACCGTTCCCTTTTTTTTTAAACATCTTTTTCTTGATGGCTCTTGACTGGACTTTGAAGATGGAAGCCAGAGTATGGATGTTGGCACCATTACTGTAGACTTGAATTATTTTCCCTCTCACCAGTGGTCAGTTGGAAAAACATAGTGGAGCTGAGACAAAACGATTTTAACCTGTTCTCTTTTTAGCTGAATAACTCAAAGGGGTTTTCAGTGATTCTTATGACAAATGGTGTCAAGATTACTAAACTAAAGTATTGTTTGAAAACCTGGAAAAAAGAAATTCAATTAGTTTAGTGGTTTGTTTTTTAGATATCAAGCATTTTGTGGGATTGACATTATCCCATGCTGTTACACGATTTGGACAATTTTGGTGTTACAGCCGGTATATATATATATATATATATATATATATAACCTTAACATGCAGAAACTCGGAATAAACGCTCCTGTTAGTATTCAAATCAACACAAAAATACATCTTAAACAGTAAAAGATGAAGAGAAATCAACAACACCTAACCACCCCACTCCACCCTTGAAAATGGCCCGTGACACTGAGGCCATGAAGTGGTTAGATGTTGATTCTGAGAAGGAAAAGGTTAAGCTCAAAATGGGATGAGAGAGAGAGAGAGAGAATTGAGGAATTAAGAAAACACATATCATTAACGAGGAGAGAGACAGACGGGGTTTATAGTTTTGCGTTTATAGTTTTGCTGATGAAAACGATCGGGAAATGTTAAACACAGAACGAACCGTTTTTGGAGGGTCGAAGTTATGTAAACAAATCCTGTCTTTGACCAGCAGGTGATATAGACAGAGATAAGTCCAAGAATGGAGAAATAATTTTATTTCTTCTTTGAGAATTTAAGCAAACAAATATCATTGGCAGTAGAGAGATTTGAATTATAATTTTGCTGAATAACTGGAAACTTGGGGTAATGTAAACAAGGAGCGAACACATTTTGAGAGTCGAAGTTATGAAGACAGATCCTGTCCTGCCGTTGGCGAGCAGATGATCTGGTTTATATTATCGCTCCAGGAATGGAGAAATAATTTTATCTCTTCCTTGAGGAATCAAGAGAATTAAAATTAATGACAAGTCTAAAACTACGCCCCTTCGCTCACACGCTTTAAAAATTAGACTTGTCACAAACACAGTTATGCCTGTCGTGGGAAGTAGGGTGTTGTTGAATGATGAGAAGGAACGAGGAAGAGGGAAAATTTAGCACCACCTGTATGGAGTAATGATACGAGAGATAAAGTAGATCAGACTGGAGTTGAAGGGAGGAGCAATCCCTGTAACTACTCCTAAGAAGGTGAGCAATTCTCCAAATTTAGAAAGTTATTAAGAAAGCAGAAATATAGAACAAAGAACACTTATTGGGATTAATGCAAAAACTGAGGAATTATCGAATTCTCAAAACCCTTTTGTCCCACGCTAGTTTTGGGCTGAAGTGCAATATGAGAAGATAGTTGTGAAGATATTTCTTTCCTTAATATAGCACCCTCTTGGCTCGAATCTTCCACTGCTCCGAGATCAAGAACACAACGTGGGCAGAGTTAGCCCTGTGGTTAAAACGTCGTCCTAAGTCCCTGATGACCGGACCGCTAAACGTGGTTACACCACCGGGTGTAGACGGCGGTAAAAGAAGTTATAAGCTAAAGAAGTGGCCGAATGCGCTTGGGACAATGAAGAATATCAAACATTTTTCATCCCCTCACTCTCAAATAAACGGAAAAATGTAAGGACGCTGGATAAACTAAATAATAATATTGACCAAATTTTGCTTGTCTGTTATATTTAAAGAAAGATGCTATAATAAAATAAAAAAATACCATACATTATAAAATTATAACAAAATTAAAAGCACATTAAGCGAGGTATATTTTCACTGCAAAATCCATATTTCAGGGCTAAAAATACAAGCACTGCAATCAGTGTTTTTTCTTATATTTTCTAATAACGCCTTCTGATATAAAATTCTTAAGTCCTAATATGCTCAAACAGAATTTCTGATACGACGTCAGTTTGAGTGCATCATTTCATCTTTTCCTGACAAATAATGCCAATATATTTTGTTTCTTAGGAAGACCAAAGAATGGTCGAAAGCTCAAAATATTTTTCACTGTTTACAGCGTTTCAAATCCAAACTTTTACTCTCAGTTATGCAAGGGATGTAACTATTGTAATTTAAAAGAAATAATTATAACATTTCAATATAGTGTTTTTATATAAAACTTTCCTGCAACAAACATTTAAGAACTTTGCTGCTATGCTCAAACATGACTTTATTTATCGTTGGCCGCAATTCTCTTATATAAAGGGATTCCAGAATTTGAATATTTTGAATTTACGGAGCTACTGCCTACACATCCACAGATTTAAACCCCTAAAGATGGTCTCAGATGAGACTGAAATTTACTTGGAAAAACAAAAATTACTTGAAAGAAAATTTTAGCATTTTTCTTGATCAATTTTCTACAGCCACCTAGAAATTAATTCACGGACTTGAAAGGATTAAAACTTAAATAAATAAACACAATACGTCTAAATTAATAGCCAAACATGCTTAAATGAGAATATGGTGCCTATATATATATATATATATATATATATATATATATATATAAAGAGACCTTGTACAAAGCCTCGAGAACCCTAATCGTGAAGAACAACTAGTCCAAAACTATCAGATCTCATCTGTAATATAACACATGCAAAAAAAAAAAAAAATCCTCAAAAAAGAAAGGACTCAAACGTATCTAACAATTCAGATTTTTCAAGTCTTTCTCTGATGTTTCCATTTTTGTCAAAAGTTCTACAAATAAAAAATATTAATTTTATTATCTATATTATTATTTTTGGTGTTTTTTTATCGCTCGAATTTCTTTCCCCGGCCAATGATATCTGGATATATATATATATATATATATATACACACATAATTATTTTCCAAAAGTCGCTCAGATGTGGCACATGGCCGAAAGTATGAGGCACCGAGTGAGAATCGAACTCACTACTTATTCGTAATTGTGCTAGCGAGATAACCTTGCTAACCATTACACTACCGGGTTTTTATATATATATATATATATATATATATATATATATATATATATATATATATATATATATATATATATATATATATATATATATATATATATATATATATATATATATATATATATATATATATATATATATATATATATATATATATATATATATATATATATATATATATATATATATATATATATATATATATATATATATATATATATATATATATATATATATATATATATATATATATATATATATATATATATATATATATATATATATATATATATATATATATATATATATATATATATATATATATATATATATATATATATATATATATATATATATATATATATATATATATATATATATATATATATATATATATCCGGTGTTCTTATAGATATTTTTATTTTTACAAAATAGTGCTCAATGTAAATTTACAGAGCATTAATATTATAAGTTAATAGATTTAAATATGGTTTTTCGCTCTTAAACCATATTTTAAGTCTATTAACTTATAATATATATATATATATATATATATAAGGTTGGTGCAAAAATAATGACGTAATAATGTCGTTTTTTGACGTTAAAAAATACGTCAAAAAACGACATTAATACGTCATTATTTTTGCACCAACCTTATATATATATATATTAAGTTTAAGCAAATAATGCAATATAATATTAGCGTCAATGCATAAAAACTGATTTCGCAGATCATTCTACACGATAAATACCAGTTAATTGCATATGCATATACTGCATACGATTATATAATAAGATATCAGTGGGGTCACTAATGCCCAAATCACATCACGATAATATAAGCTCTGGTATTATATATATATATATATATATATATATATATACATACATAATATCTCACACCTCGAGCACCCAAAGATTGTACATGAGACTTTATTGCAAAATTTTCTAATTATGTCTTCAAAGTGACAATATCAGTTAACTTTTAATTTTATTACTATATATATATATATATATATATATATATGTAACTATTTTCTAAGCTTAGATGTGGCACAAGGCCGAAAGTATGGGGTACTTAATGAGGATCGAACACAATACTTAGTTGTAAATGATTTAGCGAGACAAACTTACTAATCATTACACCACGTCTAAGTGTCCTATATATGTATATATATATATATGTATATATATATATATATATGTATATATATATATGTATATATATATATGTATATATATATATGTATATGTATATGTATATATATATATATATATATATATATATATATATATATATATGTATATGTATATATATATATATGTATATGTATATATATATATATATATATATATATATATAAAATCTCGGACTCGTTGATGTTTTGCTTAGCTTAGTTTTACCAGTACAAGGACTTGATCCTGGAGAACCTAGTGAAAATAATCTTTGCTAATAATACCGTACGATAAAAAATTATTAACTATCACTCTACCGTAGGCGCATTACAAATAAGCGCTCGTAGCTATTAATTTTAGCTAGTACTAGTATGGTAGAAGGCGACACTGGCGGAGTACCCTGTAAGGAACACTTCTAATTTGTTTGCGTAACCAGTTTACTTCGCAGAAAATTGGATGAGTTCGTGTTTCTATCCATAAGCGTGTGTGTGTGTTTGCGCACGCGCACGTGAGTTCCGTGTAGCTGCTTCTGCTATTTCATCCTAATAACCTTGGAAGTCGACGTTGACCAAAACAATGTGAAATTGAGTCGATGGCAGCCGATAACATACCGCAGCGTTACCCTCCCCTCTTCATCTTTAGGCTATCCGCGAACAAAAGCCGGCAGAGTTAATATACAAACAACAACAACAACAACCTCACTCCCTCCACCCAAGCTGCACGCGTGTATATAACAAGTTATCCGCTCAATATGAGCTGTCGCTGATCCCCCGGCTTCGACCGACCCAATTTTTCCGCCATCTTCCCCTTTCAACTGACGCGCGTACGCACCTTATCCGGCCTCGGGCCTAGTTTCGTCTAATTCGTTATTGAACGGCAGAGTGCAGGCCACTAAATGTCCTTAGTCGGTTGAGTTGCTGTTTCGCCAGACGCCGAAAGCGCCGCTTAGAGGCTGGTTCAGAATTATTGCTGGCGTTGTGTACGAGAACAGTCCGAGCAGCTGGTGGTGGGAAGGTGTAGTGTGGACGCTTACCCTGACAGCTTTTAACATTTTAAGTTGAATCCATTCAAAACATAAGGGCACTGGCTGAGCTTGCTCTTTCTTCAACTACCGATACTTTTAACACAATCATCTGCGCCGTGAAAAAGCCCTAATATCATTTCACCAGTGTGCTTACGCGGCTGACCGATTATTTGGTCAGAGAAGAGAACCTGATGTAATGCAACGTGTAGATTCGGAATTACCGCTTGGGCAGAAGCAAGGTTAAAGGTGAAAGTTAACGAGGCACACTCCTAGTTGCATCCATGTAAAGATATTTGCGAATTTACAAATTTTACGAAAGTAACTTCTAATCTGGTACAGATAAAAATATTATTATATAAAAAATTGCGTATATATATATATAATATAATAAAAATAAAATTTGTCACGAAGCTAATTGATGTTATATTCAGCACTTTGACTCTGGAGTTTCGAAGACGAACCGTTTTGCAATTGTTCCATCCACTCGTCAGGAGAATTCAGCAATTAACTGCTGATTTTCTCATTTTCGTTATTTTTATGTTAAATTAAAATTAATTTATGCGCTAGTTATTGATGTGAGGTTGATTTTTTCTTTCTTTATATATATATATATATATATATATATATATATATATATATGTATGTGTGTGTGTGTGTGTGTGTGTGTGTGTGTGTGTGTGTAAATATATAGAAAAATAGGAAAGAACACGTTAGGTAAATAATCCGAAGTTCTTTAGTATTTTCGTTTTTAAAAAAAAAAAAAAACAGTGCCCAATACATAAGTAGAGCCTAAATCATAATTTATATATGTATGTGTGTGTGTGTGTATATATATATATATATATATATATATATATATATATATATATATATATGGGTGTATAATAACCCTTTTCTGTCAGTAACGTTTAGTTTAATTACTGGTCATTGATAATCACTTTAGTTCTGATTATCAATGCATTTATATAGTCAAATAATTTGCAACATATTTCTGTAATAATAATATTTTTACCGCACTTTTATAACAACAGTATGTATAACACTTAGTATAATTATTTTGATACATTTTCATTAAAAATATGATAGCCATATATTAAGTGATACTAGATATTAAATACTCCGACTTTTTAATGTCAATTTTGAAACTCTGCAGACGTTACGTTATTGATATCTGCGGACAAAAACTGATTTTTGTTTTCCATAAATTTTTCAAATAAAGTACAGTCGTATATATGAATTTTTATAGGTACTTCCATAGAAAACGCGATACCTAAGGTTTAACAATTTTTAAATGATAAATCTTTCTTGAAGCTTTTATTTTAGTTTTAATTTCAAGCTAATAGATTAAAGTTAACATTTCTGTTATATTCCGTGCTAATAGGAATATGGAATTGACAAACACGGTGAATAAATAGTAACAGGTTTATTGTAGAAACCAGTACAACGAACAAGGAAATAATAGTTATGCGCACGGTCGTCGCAAATCAGTACAGTTGTATACATGCTACTATTGGAAGGCTACTAGTCTCGCATATCCCAGCTCGACTCTCCCGTCCGCTGTCCTCACGGATACTTATAGGCCATTACTACCTATACTACCGCCACTCAAGGGGGTGGCAGTTTATTCCCTCACATCAATTTCCAATAGGCAACATACTTTACTGTATTTCAAAAACTAATTGAAATTGACTGGAAGCAATTTTTTTTTTTGCTAATATAGGTGATTAGCTCCCTTTCTTAGTCGTCTTTCATCGCAATGTAATTCTCTTTATTAAAAATTTTCCAAAAATAAAATGTACTTTTATGAAACTGTTTGAGGAATATTAGCCGATTTAAAATAAAATTAATCCGATTTGAAACAAATATTATTTACTTTAAACTTAAAATATCGCGCATTTTTAACTCGACAGTAGCTGTTTATTTAAGGTGTTGACTGCGTGATGAGAGGTCTAAAGTTTTTTTGTTTTTTATACGGGGATTTTATTTGTAAAACATAATTGAAGAAAATTACGTGAGCGCCTTTCTTATATAATTTTTTAAGTACTCAGTAATTAAGGAAAATATTCTCCGTAACTTAATATTTTATTGAATTTTAGAAATGTTGGCTTTAAATTTACTATAGTTATTGCTCATATTTCCTGATAATGTCGTGTATGGTCGTCCGTATCTATAAAAATCGGCACGTTTATACGCATAAAACACCAAAATTCTTTTAAAAATATTGGCGTTTGATGATTTGTACTATGCTTTTCCATTTATGATCAGGAAATATAGAGATTACGTAATAATAATATCATCAAAATGTGTGAAATGAATACAGAATTTTAAAAGATTTTTAAACTTTATAAAATATTCTAATTAAAATTTAAAAAAATGAAAACAATTCTTGTGAAAATTCATTATTCATCAAAGAAAATATTTTTCTTGAGACAATAATGGCCTAAATATTTCTTATTTATATTTATTTTATTTTATCTAAATATATCTTTTATTTTATAAGTAATATCTTTTCTTACTAAATAATGTCATAGCTTTATTGCATTTTTTTTACGATTCAGAGCAGATTTTCTGTTTAACAAAAACAAATTGATGATTTAAATTATCCTACGTGTTTTTTAAGAGGAAAGACCAAAGCATTTTTTGATTATTTTATTAACCTTTTTTATTATTTTTTTTGATAATTTTCTTAAATTTTTTAAGAAAGCACCTTGGAAATAACAAACATTTTGACGATAAAACTTTGTTTCTATGAAGTTTGGGACCTTTTTACATCATGGTATTTTCTTTTTTAAAGAATTTTTGGAGGTACCTACATTTTTATGTATTTTACTTTAAGAAAATATTTTAAACAAGCAATAACAATTGTTCGGCGAAATAGTTTTCTTTTTTAATTTTTCACTCAAAGATTTTCGTCAGTAAGACCAAATAAATATATACATTTTAAATCAAAAAACAAACGGATATATACTTATTTTAAACAAGCAATTGTTTCTCAGGTGAAACTATTTTTAAAATTTTTGTTGTAAAATGTTTCCTTTGAAAGGACAAAAATTTATATAAATTAATAAAAGAATTTATTTTTCATTTAGGATCAATAATTATTATCATTCACTGTTTGTGTTATATAGGAATAACGTGTCGCTGCCGACACTTGAGTTTGAACATAGATCGCCAGTGTACAAACACAGGCGATCCCTTTACAGAATTAAGTAGACCATAGAGGAAAAGCATATATTGGAGGTAGTGCGTGACTAACTGATCTGCATTTCTATTCTATCCTCTATTACTATACGGATCGCTATTTCTACTCTATCCTCTATTACTATACGGTGCGCTATTCTCTACTCTATTCACTATACTATTTCTCTGTTCGGACCACTATACGGATTACTGTTCGAGCGAGTATTATCGAGCAAGTACTATCAGTGTGAGTGTTATTCGAAGGCGTCTGACACTAGTATTGTTCAACAGAGTTACTATAGTAATAACTGCGATTACAAAGTCTCTACTACAACGAACATTACGAAAGTGACAACGAGTATTCGTTGACATCACAAAAGTTTGCTCATGTGCGTCAGTTTGTTTTGTTTGTTTGTTTGTTTGTTTTGTTTTGTTTTGTTTTACAGCATATCAACACCTCAATGGGCTATTTAATGCAGATAATTTTTATTACTGGTAATTGTTTTTTCAAAAATGTATTGCTGGTAATAATTTTTTACAAAAAAGTATTTCTGGTATTAAAACCTATTTTTATATTTTCATAGTTTTTTAACCCTAGTTTAGGGGCTAACTATTTGACCATAGCTGGGACCCTAACAGGTGCTACCACCCCAGGTCGGGATGGACCTGGGAACACCAGCAATTAAGAGGTGGTTTCAAATTCCTCAAAACGTCCAGATCAGAGGTCTTGCAGTTGGACCTAGTTTATCGTCTTACGCAGGACGTAGATATAGTTTATCGTCATACCCAGGACTGCTCATGGGCGTCGGAAAAAATACATATAAAAAGTCAGTGATCGATTTGTGACTGTATTTGTATTATGAACAGGACCCCTCTTCTAAAATGATAAAAAATCCAAATTTTTGGATTTTGGCAAATATTGTGGCTTCAGGAAAGTCTCATGAATGCTAATCTATAATAATAATTCTTTGAAAAAATTCTCGTGATTTTACAAGTGGACCAGTCTATTTAAGTAGTGTCTAAATATTAATTATTATTAATTAATTTATGTATTATTAATAAATCACCCGAATTAATTTTAACACTATTACTTCTTGTTTATCATTAGATAGCTGGAGGAAAATGACTTGTTTGCATTTTCATATTAAAAACAAAACAAAACAAAAAATTATAATGCATACGTCGTTTTCTTTTAATGACGATTTATGGTCCTCCACACCTTCTTGGATTTTGATGGAGTAAACTTACGAGATACATTTCCATGATAAAATCATTTGTAATGCATTCGTATTCTTTTTTATGGGCTGTGTCCCTTCAAGATATAGGCGATCAAGGCTCTCCACAACTTCCTAGCTTTAGTTGTTAGAAGTAACCATTAACGCTTTACTATTACTTTTTTGTTTTTGTCCTGACATCCGTTCAATTGCGATTTCCATCTGTTTCTCATGTCTTTTATATGTCCGAAGAGTGTTAGATTCTCTAAGCCGCCTTTCCTCATTATGCGTCACATAAATTTTAATTGTCTCTTTCTGATATACAATGTGTTACTTTAGTAAATTACTTGTAGTGCACTACAGTAAACCCATTAGGAATACGTTTCCATTATACATATAATGGCCATGTTTGATCACTGATGGCAGTATTGCGACAAGTATTTTTTTAGCAAAATTTAGATACATTTTTATAAATAACTTTTAATAATAATATTGATTTACTGGTTTTTTTTTTTTACAGATTATCAAGCTTTTGCAGGTTTTTTAAAGCCGCAAAATATTTTTTTAGATAATAATGATTTACGGATACAAGTCCTAGTAATTAATTAACCCCTAGCTGGAAGTGTGAAGAGATAAATTCATAACTTTCCCAAAGTTATTTGCGTGTAGGCGAATATAACGAACCTGACTAGAATTGGGATTCCACTCACTAATTCTGATCCGTGATGCAATATACCGTCCGCTAATCCAATCGACCAACCATCTAGGTACTAACCAAGTTCGACGTTGCTTAACTTAAGTGATCGTACGAGGACCAGTGTTTCAACGTGAGGAGGTCGTAAGCAGCCGCCAACAATAATAATAATAATAACAAAAAAAAAAAAAAAAGAAGAAGCAGCAGATCGTTAATGTTTAACAAAACACGTCGGTCCGTAAATTATTGGCGTTTAACGCGTTTAAAAGCGAGCATACTTAAGTAAAAAAATGCAGAATGACGACCCTCCCACCTTAGATTTTCGCATACAAAATAGATTAGAATCGGTACAATTCATTAGTTTAATTGTGTTAGCAAATGCATCTTCAGATTTCCTTGTTAAAAGTCATATTTATCAATTGTTAAAATAGAATTATTAAAAAACAATTCACAATTTTCCAGAAGAATAGATATTTTAAAATATTAAATTTATTTAATAATTAATTAAATGAAAATTAATCTTCAAAACGATTTTTATCGTCGAATTTTTTCAGAACCCCAAAGCCTACATAATATTTTATTAAAAACGGAAGTACCGTATATACTCTAATGCAGTGCAAGTTTTTGTAAACAAATTTTTATCAAAATATAGGGATCGCACTATACAAAGATACTTTTTTTTTTTTGAAGAGGTTAAAAACCATGCATTTTCAGAGATTGGTCGCGCTATACACAGGTAATTTTTTCTTTTTTTTTTTGAAGAGGTTAAAAACCATGCATTTTCAGAGATTGGTCGCAGTATACACAGATAAATTTTACTGGAGGTGTTAAAATTTCATACTAAGAAATTCAGGCGTTACACTATATATGATGTCGGCTTATACTCGAGTATATAGGAATAAAAAAACATTCAAAACAACATTCTACTTTTATTTTCTGGTCCACAGCATAATTTTCTGCAGGTTAAAAATAAATTTTCAATTTTCTCTGGGGAGTTTTCTTTAAAAAGATAATATCAAGTATTCAAATTATATTTCAAGATTTCAAAAAATTAAAAGCTGTTAAGATCGGCATTTTCGCAAATTTTTATTTACAAAATGTCTTCTTCATAAATAAAATCAATCATAAATGAATAAGTAAACAAAATATTCGCGCGTATTTTTTTAAACTGATCAGTCATTGCTCGCCCTGTTTGGGGCATTATTCTGTATTTTTACCCATAGAAATGTTCAATATTAAAAAAAAAAAATAAGAAAAGAAAAAACACTGCAAAACTGATAGTAATAATATTAGCCATTTCCTTTATAAGGAAACATTTGACATTCATTGACCGAGCAGCTTATACTGTCGGTTGAAATTAATAATTTTTTTTTCTGAAAGCAATCTTTCAGAAAAATAGGTTTGTCAAGTCTAGTACCAGTTATCTCCCTTTCCAATATGAATGGTGTTTCCTTCTTAACCTTTTGTTTGAAGTCGTGTGGAACGACATTTTATATCATTATTTTTTCCAGTTACATGAAATATCCATTTTAGTTGTTGCTATTGAAAGTCCTCAAGGGATTGGGTTTCTGTTATTTGATTCAGTTCTTAATTTGTAATTCTGTAGCGCCAGTCTACAGGGTTCAGAGAAATAAGTTAACAGGACTTCTATTAGGAGCTTACATTTCTCTGTCTGTAAGAAGAATATTAAATTGTTACTTACAATAACCTGATTAAGTTAATTAACGCTTTCATTAATTTCAATCCACTGACACTTTCTTTGTTATTTAAATTTCCCGACATTAGTATTTTAAGGAAGAAACATCAGAACATTGCTGTTCGCAAGTCGGTCAGGACGAAAGATTTTCATTACCCACTGGAATAGGAAAATCATTAGCAATGCACTGTCGAAACTTAAAATTAGAGCACAGATGTGTTTCAGTTTTTTTTTTAAATTATTTCACCACGAGCGAGGCGAGGCGAGGCTCAAGAGATTACTGAGTGAGAAAGAATCCTAAAAAAACTATATTAAGGCGAGAGGACAATAAAAGAACGGAGGTTTAAGATAGATGAAAACGATTGACATTGCATTTAAATTTTTGAACATCAAAGTTGACTGGAAATCCAGAAGCCGAAAGCAATTTTCACAGGCGTGAAGTGCGAGAAAAGAAATTGTTAGAATTTATTCAAGATTTAATGTACAGTTAATATAGCTCGGCTAGAATAGGCTAGATTAGTTAATGTAACGGCTACTGGCGTCGTTAGTTGAATCGGCGAGTTGACTTCACCTTCGCATTTCCACTGCTTAGTTTTGTGCAATATCAATTTAATTATTTTTCTAATATCGCGTCTTGTCAATTTTAAAAGTATCGAGTCTTCACGTTCCAGTTTGTGTTATTTTTTCCCCATTTTTTTTCATTAAATATATTTGATATGCTTGCCATTAAATGTGATAATTTTTTTTTATTGATGTGGGATTGTTATGTTAAATGCTTCTAGTATTTGTAGTTGTTTTTTATTCTTTAATAACAGGTTATGCAAATCGAAAATACACAGATATCGGATAATTTATAGTTAAAGTTTGTAAGAAAATAGTTCAATGTAACCCGGATATAAGAGAGTTGTCGGGACCGGAGACGAAGTCTCTTATATCCGGGTTTGGTCTATTTCGTTTAGGCAAGTATGACTCTAATTTGGGACCAGAGAAAATCTCTCTTATATCCGGGTTTCTCTTATATCCGGGTTACACTGTAATGTGAGATTAACCGTTTCTTTATAAGGAAACATTCAGTATTCATTCAGCCAGCGTCACTTTCGACTGAAATGTATAGAATATTTATCTTAAAATTTTTTTCTTGAAAATGGGTTTCTCAAGTCCATTGTTTTTTTAATCAATTCACCCGAAGCAAGGCGATAATACCACTACGGCTCAACGGACTACTGGGAGTGAAAAAATGAATTTTTTAGAAGGAACCAGAAACCCAATCTTAAACAAGAAACAAGGGTATCTGTCTATATTTCTGAGATGACCTATTATGTACACTATTTACATTATTAAGACTATAGTCCTCATCTTTGTTGCCATATTTATCACAACGTTTCGGCCGTTGTACGCTCCGGCCTTCTTCAAGTGGTTGGAATGTTGAACTGAACCCTTCGGTTGTCGTGCTCCAGGCTTTCTTCAGGCCTATATTGATTCGAACAACCATCGTTGAATTTCGAATGGAACCCCTTATTTAATGTGCGGCAGTAGATTATTCATACACCGCATGTCTAGGGATATGTTGTCTTTTGCCTTTTTTTTTAAACTGATCAGTCATTGCTCGCCCTGTTCCTACGTTATTCATGCATGCACTGCCCGGCTCTGGGCTTGAACCTACAATTACTATGCCACCAAATTTACAAACCAACGCTTTAATTCACTAGGCTGTTAGCCCGTTTTCTTTCTACCAGACTGGTTGCCACTCAAGACTAGAAAATCTAGAGATGGATTCAGGCCTACCATCTTGTGTGAAAGTGAATGCAACAGAATAACTCTGAATTTGAACTCGGGTCCCTCACGCTTTTGAATTTAGAGTAATCCTTCTCTTACAGTGACTGACCACCCCCAGGCCCCCGAACCTAGAGACCAAAATTTATCCTACTGTTTATCATATCATTGAAGGGAGACGGGATGGATTCGTAATTTTCCCAATTAAATTAGCTTGAAAGTGAACGCAGTAATCTTATTGGCTTTGCTTTGTCATCTCGGCTTCAGTCACTTTCCCACGGCCGTGGCGTAGCCGTTTCTATAAATACTTTCATAGTAATTGTTTGGATAAACTTTCCTCTATGGTATTGTTGTAGAGTGGTTTCACAGTGGAGGCTTGTATTTGTACTAAGTCGGTCCTAAAATAGGTTCGACGTACAAAACGTTAGGAACTTGATATAATAGGTAATGACGCAGAGAAATCTACTTGTGGTCGCTGATACTTTAGTATCCGACTGACTGAGCGACTTTAGCGACTGTCTCGTTACTCTTACTACTCCTACTTATTATAGTAACTATAGAATAGTTCTATTAACTATAGAATAGGTGTGTTCCACTGTAACAGGTACTTAGCAAGACTATATGAATTTAAGCGCAGTACCACATTGGCGGCAAGGTCTCATTATTTTATATTTGAAATGTAACCGCAAATTCTATGCTAACAGTTTCTTCTCTCGCACTTCTCTCTGGTGGAACACTCTCCTGGCTTCTTGTTTCCCAGTCAAGTTTGATTTTCAGAAATTTAAATGCCATGTCAATCGTTATCTTCTTTGTCCCTTTTTTGTTGTTGTTGTTGTTGTTCTCGCTCCGTAATATTTTTTTTCTTTTTCTCATATTCTTTTAAACTCAGTAGCCCCTTGCATCTTAGTGACATTATTGACTTGCTTGGGGTGAAATGATTAAAAAAAAAAGAAGCAAAAATGATACGCACGAATTGTTGCGAATCTTTGAATTGCATCACTGATATTATTACATAATACTGTAATATTATATATAAATAAGGGATTTTACTACTGTCCCAAAATACTTGTTACATTTTCATACATATTTCAAGCATTACATTTTACAGTTTAAATGGTTAAGTGTAACCGTAAGTTCTATGCTAACAGTTTCTTCTCGTTATCTTCTGTTTTATTATTTCCCGTTCTTTCAATTTTCTCACTTCTTAATAGTATTTTTTCTCATATTCTCTAGCACTCAGTAATCACCTTGTGTCTCAGGGAATTTATCTTACTTGCAGTAAAATGATTAAAAAAAAAAAAAAGAAAAAAGCTGACTAGACCGGAATTTGAACTCAGCTCGACGATTTAACTTTCTGTGCTGAAATGGTGTCAGTGTTAAAATATAACCAAAATTTGATTTTCATTTCCTCCCATATCGCTAGCCGCTCTGTTGGCTGGGGCTTCGGATACGTCAACTGCACCTCTGCAGAGGGGTAAGTACCCCCACCACACCAATGAGATGTTCTGGGTAAAATGATAAACTACATCCGATAACAAGGACTCTGATCGGGAGGTTTTGAGGAGCGTGGAACCACTTCTTAATTGCTGTTGTTCCCAGGTCCATTACAGCTATGAACAAATAGTTAACCCCTAAACTGGGCCCAAAACACTATGAAAGTTTCAAAATAGGCTTTATAATAAATAATTGTTTACTAGCAATATATTTTTGAAGAAAAACAAATTATTACCAGCAATATATTTTTGAAAAAAATTATTACCAGCAATACACTGACATTCGACAAAAACCTTCTTTACAAAAATACGTCAATGAAACCTGATCTACAAACTGATTTCTTACAAAGAATTCATATTCTATTCATACGAACCTATCACACAGATATTCTCGGCATTATTATTAAAAATACACCTTTAAATGCCAAATCTAGATGCGTCGTCAGTGTTGTTGCTCTCATGTCACTAGAAGTTTCGGGTCTAAATAAACAACAGACTTCTTCGATGGGCGACCCGACCGAATATGATCAGTATTCGGCCCGCACCCAGAATAAAATTAGCTTTAGGACGGGAATTATATAAGTTCCGCCAGTTTTTCTTTTTATAACTTTCCTTTTTAATTCTTATTTTTTCTTAACAAAATGTTTCCAATCAAGTGATTAAAATGACTTTACAAAAAGTACTCTAAGAAATTCCGTTTAAAAACTAAGAGAAATAACATTTAACTAAAATTGCTTAAAAATAAATTAATCAAGTTATTTACATGATAGATACTAATTAAAAAAAAGAGAAAGAAAACATGTGTAAATTTTAGATAAAATAGGTTACTCCTAAAAAGAAATTATCCTTAATGAAAGAAATTCGTTTAAAAACTAAGAGAAATAAGATATAACAAAAATTGCTTAAAATAAATGAATTAAGATATTTATTTACGTATTGAATAATACTTAAAAGAAAAAATAGCGTGTAAATTTAGCTAAAATAAGTTACTCCTAAAATAAATTAATCTTAAAGGAAATAAACTACAGTGTAAACCGGATATAAGAGAGTTGTCGGGACCGGAGAAGAAGTCTCTTATATCCGGGTTTGGTCTATTTTGTTTAGGTAAGTATGGCTCTAATTTGGGACCAGGGAAAATCTCTCTTATATCCGGGTTACACTGTATTGAGTTTGATGTGCCGCAAAACAAAATAAACCAACCAACCATAGCGCTTGAAGACTAAATGAACATTTGAATATACTTATTTAATTACAAGTGTCGTTTAGTGATTGCATAAGCAGCTAGATACTTGATTATAGAAATGAATTTATATTTTTTCTATTTCATATTCTACTTCAGAAAACTCCAGAATCTCATCGACAAGTTAATTATGGAAAGCTAGAAGAAAGGACTAAGCATCAATTGTAAGAAAACAGGATGAATGATTGTTAACAAAGATTGTCCTAGTTACACGCTTCAAAGTTCAACATCAAACAAGTACAGACATTTAACTATTTAGGAAATGATTTAACAGACGACGAAAAAACCTGATACAAAATCACAAAAGCGCATTGGAATAACGAAAGATGTCTTCGGAAAGCTAAGCAATGTATTAAGATTAATTGATTTGTTTTACTAACTGCTTATCAGCCATTTTGCGTGTTACTTAAAGCCAGAAAATATTTTTAGATTATAAAATTTTGTGGGGAGGTAATAATGATTTACTGAAACAGGTCCTACTAATTAACCCATAGCTGGAGGGGAGATAGATTCCGAGCTTTCCAAAAGGCATATACGCGCAAGCAAATATAACGAACCTGGCTGGAATTAGAACTCGGCTCTCTGATTTTCCAATTATGAGCCGTTATTCATTATACCACCCACACATCTAAGCTTACAAACCCTGGAATTCTCATTTTGTCACCCATCTAGGTACGGACCAGACTCGACGTTGTTTAGATACGATGATCGAACGAGAAATAATATTTCAACGTGATATGACCGTAATCGATCACTACCAATAAGCAGCATGTGATATGACCATAAGCCCCCAAATTATTAAGAAACAGGAAATCTTTCATCGGAACAAAGAAAAATCTTTTGAACTGATATGCAACACCTTTTCTTGTTTATGGCAGTGAATGCTGGACTATTTCTTCAAAAGTGACGAAAAAACAGAGATGTGGTTCTGCAGAAGGATGATGAGAACAGCATGGACGGAACATTTAACGAGTATAGAACACTCAGAATCAGAAAAAAGATAGCTGAAATCTCCGAAGGACCGAGGGCTTGGAGAAACTGACGCACGCATGACACACTGAAAACATATGGGCCGAACGGAAACTATGTATCCCATACGTAAAGAAATGTTGAAATGAATGGCAAAACAGGGATTTGAATGAATAGTAAGGAAACAAACATTGTACAGAACAACAACGAATAGGATATTGTGGAGAGCCTTGATCGCTCACGTTGTGGAAGGAGGCGGCACATAAAATTATACATTCTTTGCTTCATATTTGTGATTGGTAACATGGATTCTTCAGCATTACGAGAGAATCTATAGTGGTGATAATAATTTTTTTTTTTTTTTATGAAAAAATATCTTATATGTAAAACAGCTATCGGACAATAGTTGTCTGTCAGCAATAGAATTTGGTTATCTTTTCGTTTCATTAGTGTTTTTTAGTTTTGTTCATCGAATGCATTCAGTGAAACGGTAAAAATGATTAGACGAATAACAGGAGATAGACACAGGCAGTGTAATGTTGCGTCTGTCACAAGTCACAAGATTTAGAGTCACTGAATTGGACGTCAAAATATATATATATATATATATATATATATATATATATATTAAAGAAGATAGAAATCCATTCTGCTTTTATATATTACTAACTGGATTTTGCTTGTCGCTTAAAACACAAGAAAGACAGGCTTATCTCTAACATAAACACAATATCATCCTGAAAGATTTCAATTCCGTAGTAACTCTTTATCGTTTTCCTTTCTCTGTAAACGTATAATCCAGTCATAAAGCCGATTTGTTTTGCAAATATTACATAGTAACACGTTGCTAATGAGTGAAAACACAGCTCGGTCAATTATCTTTTGTACCAAATACAAGTACCGTCTGTAATAGTAATGCCGGTGTCCGTTTTCCGGCTTATGGAATAAGGCTATCATCAGACCATATAATTGTAGAGGACTGTGTCATTACGTGTTGATTAAATTAGGGACACGTGCTGTTTATTCCTGCTAGAATGTCCAACTACAAGAAAATGGCGGACTCAAGTTGAGTCCAACCGAAGATGTAAAGAAAACAAACAAGACCGATATATATATATATATATATATATATATGTGTGTGTGTGTGTGTCAACAAATATATATATTAAACAACACATTTACAAGTAACAAAGAAATTAACATTTGTGTTTGTGTGTGAACGTAAAGAGTTTGTATTTTGATGAATGTTCGTAAGTATGTGTATGTGCATTTCATGGCGTTTTCCCACAAGTGGGCAAAAACGCGGATCTCTACGAGAGATCACATTTTTAAATGTGTCCGCTGAAATGCAAAGTGAAAAGAGAACGAGGCAAGAAGTCGTCCAGTATTCATAAGTATAGGGAGAGCGGCCCCTAGTGAACAGTTAGGGAATTAAGGAGGAGGTAACTCCGACATAATAATTAATTATCAACTAGAAAGACCCGTGAAAATTTGAGAGTTTTCCAATTTGAATTTTCTGATGGATTCTTCAGTTAATGGTTGAATAAGCTCATGGCGAGTTCTAGAACAATAAGATATCCGCAGAAATTCATCTATCGTATCGATAAATATTTGGGCTTCACAACTTTAAGAAAATATTGCAATAACAATCATAAATATGAATACTGAGCGTTGTTTTAAGAAGTAAGGGGGTACAAATGAAAAGACTTACAATTGACAACTTTCCCATTTCACTGAAACGACCTTTAAAAACTACCATCTTTCATTCCTGCCTTCTTTCTTTTATTTTCTCACTGAAACCAAGTAGCGTATGTATTTTGTTCTTCTACGCAATCAAAAGAGAATAGTCCATTATTTATGTGGTACTGACAGGAAACGTTAAGCACTTTTATCTTCTCTTTCTTTCTTTCTTTCTTTCTTTCTTTCTTTCTTTCTTTCTTTCTAGACAAATCCCGTCTTACGAACATTTCTCTTAACAATAATTTTAAAATAATTCAGGACACGATTTTATTTTATTTATGGTAACTGAATTTTTGGCAATTGCCTTACTCAGTTCCCGCCATTCGATACTATGCGTTTGAAAAATGGTGATTTTATCGCGGTCGCCAAGGCTTTCCGCCCTTTTTGCTAAAATCATAGTGACGTCTCTGTTCTTATTAGCTTGACGTGATTCTCTCTCTTTACTTCTATCTTCTCTTCTTTCTTTTTTTCTTTAAATTTCTCACTGAAACCAAGTAGTGTCTTTTCCCCTCTTTTCACGCGATCAAAAACGGAATAGTGATTCAAGGCGAAACGGTCGTGCGAACTAACTTTTCTAATGTTTATCGTTTTCTATAATTAGTGAACATCTCGTATCACTTAAGACTCTCTAGTCTCTTCACCTTTGTGCTGCTTGCTATTTTTCTTCCCATAGATCCAGAGGATATGACTTTTACAAACTACAAGCCGAACGAGAGACAGAGCTCACAACGGTTAAGAGATGCACTGCCTGGTGGACTGAAACGTTCGTCAAAACAGAGTCCGAATGACCCGTTTATTTCTTTTTCGGCATCTTTTTCTATATGCCGTGTTCCTACAGGCCGTGGACGATTATAACTTTTCAAAAGTTCCTGATCTTTACAACTATTAGTAATGCTTGCCGTTTTGCCATTTTCCCTTCCTCTGTTCTGTTATCTGTCCGCATAAGTTCGTCAGGTAGGTGGCCAGCTTCCCTTCGTAACCCTTTGCTTCCTGTGAGTGCCAAATTCTCCAAGACATCTTTCCTCATTATGCGTCCAAGATATTTCAACTCTTTCTTTCTAGTTCTGTGTATAAGTGTCCTATTTGTTTCAATTTTCTTTAAAACTGCCTTGTTGTCCACACTCTCCGTCTGTGGTACTCACAGCATCCTTCTCTTGACCCGGCTCCCAAGATGTAACACCGTATCCTCATCCCACTGGACCCACGCGCTCCATAAGACCGGCCGTTGGTCCAGTATGGTCCAGTGTTACAGGTTAGACACCGGTTCCCAATGTCAGTTCGAAGCCACCCTCCAGCTACGTTGTGATTTTTTTAAATTCTGGACAGTGGTCATCAGATTGTAGAAATCCGGAAGCTCTCCGTTGGTCTCCCTGCAAATCCGTCGGGTGAGAATCGGGTTAACAGAAAAATAAATATAACCAAGTCGATTCGATTTTGAAAAGACAAAAGTTTTTATATATATAAAACAAACACACACGCATAAATAATTCTTGTTGCACAAGGTTGAATGTTTCTTGTATGTAAACAATAACCATACAAACACAAATACTTCGAATAATTTCGGCAAAGGAGAGGTGTGGCCTTCGTTTTAACCCTTTTTGGTCTGTTCTTAGTACAACTACTACAACCTTTGAGGTTCCGTTCTCAGTAGTAGTGGTATTAATAGTATCAGGAGAAGCGATATTTAGATGTTAGTGGCGGTATTTCGATTCATCGCCCTCAGCTTCAGCAACACATAGCGGACGCTTCATTTTCAATCTCTGACGTCTCTCCACTCAATTCGACTGCATTCGAAGACAGACGAACCCCAAATTCTCTATCTTCCAGTTGGCTCACCTCTTTATTAAAAGAACCGGCCTCCGTGGTGATGTGTCGGTTTTTCTAGTGCGAATGTACTGACATATTACCAAAGTACAACTTCACTCCTCCGAGACTGAACAGTTTACTTTTTCATCGATTGTCTTCCAAGGTTCACAACAAAATGCTGTTGCTTATCACCTCGCTATTAATTACTCTGCCGCTCTTTGTAAACTACAGAGATTCTGGTTGAAAAATAAATTCTAGATCAAAACTTACTTAATTTTAACTTCGATTCTTATAGTGTTAAAACCCATTTCTTTTTTAAAAGTTCCAAATTATTATCGTTCCAGTTATTTTCCATTAGTAATCTGGTATCCTTTGTACACTTACAAAAAGATTGTATTTCGTGTTCTAAATTAACTTTCTGTAACATTTACATGTCAAAGTCTTTACAGCATATTAACATCTTGGTTATTCGAAAACGCCTCTCTTCACTTAGTGCTTTCTGTCTTACAGCATATCCTCCTTTATTATTATTATTTTAGGGGTGACATCGCCCCTGCAAAACGAGGAGGCTCCTCCGCTCGCTACAACCATAACCTTTTAAAGTCTAGGGTTAACTTATCTTCCTCACGTACCCGCATAAACTGTGCCTCTTATTCAATAACACTCTACCTCGAATGGCTTTCGAGCCTTGTACAGGGTGAATATCATTTTAAAAAATAATCTGTTACCTCTATCCATCATTTGTGAGAAAATTGTCATGCATTCGATGCGAAAGAGGTGGGTTGATATCACATTGCAGTTGAGCACTCTTTCTTTTTCTTTTTGTTGTTTCTAACGAAATTTTCCTGTTTCTTAATACTTTTCTTTGTTTTACGAAGTCATCTTTTGTTATATCACTGCGCGTTTAGATTTAGCTGTCACGTTTTCCATCTTCTGTTAAAACACTTACCAGCTATTTAAAACTTCTGTAAATCATACAAAGAAAAAATATATATAAATAAATCTGGTCGATGCTGAAATCGTGAAACAATTATTCTCTTAGCGAGGACGAAAATGTGGTTTGCGAAGTGGACTAGAGAACTGGAGATTAGATTGGGATTAAGATATATCCTTGCTTATCCCGAAGGGCCACTCAGTCTTTCTGCACTGGTAGAGGATCAGATATCCCCTGGCTGGTAGGGTTGCTACACCTACAGGCAGTGGGTGGAGGCAAAAGAAAGAGAGAGAGGAAAATAGAACGCTGTGGATTGAAGGGATCCGGGACGATCAACTTTTAATTCCGGCCAAATCTGTATAATACCCTTACTCACGCCCAGATCAGCTCGGAGAATGTTGTTTTTATAAATCATTGGCTTATCGGATAATCTGAAAATCTGTCTTTATAACTATTTGGGAAGTAATCATAGAACAAGTACTGTTACACCGCCCCCCCCCCCCGCCATCAGCCTTTTTATTTATTTATTTATTTTATTTGCGCCTCCCCTACTGCTGCTAAAACTATTTCTGGGGATGATCAGTATCGATTCGTCGATGCTTGATCGATGACCTTACTGAACAAACCTAGGAAAAAAGTGTGTGATTTTTTTTTTTTTTTTTTGACTGCAGTAATTTGAAACGTCGTTTAGCTTCTATGTTGTTCAATGGAAAAATTGTGTTTCAAAGCAACGTGGTTTGGGCGTTATCGAGAGGAGAAAAAAAATTTAATTCCTTCACGAGACATATTCAAGCGTTTTCTTTCCGCGGGGGAAAAAAAAAACACGTAATTATGTCTGTTTAAATTAAAGATCAAAAGCTACAGATTTAACTGGAATATACTTTTAAGGGTCGATAAACTTATAATACTAGGTTAGCCAGAATCATCGTCCGCCATTTGCTTTTAGATGAAATTAGAAATGCTTAGATTTAACTAACAACACAGAACAGAAAGAACTACCGCTTTACATTATATTACAATCGGTGTCATAACGCGAACGTTTTTATTGTGTTGGCCAACATTTTCTTGTTGTTTTAAAGTCATTAGGGGCGCTTATTTTTTTTTAAAAAGGTTTACGGCCTCATCTCATCAAGTCTAACATAAGAATACATGACCAAGAACTCTGGATATTCCGTCCTTTGCAGCTTATTGCAACATCACACTGAAACGTTCTAGTACGATCACCGAAGTTAAGCAACGTTAGTACCTAGATGGGTGACCGCTTGGGAATACCAGGTGCTGTAAGCTTGAATATGCTGGTGGGTTAATGGATAATAACTTAGAATTATTAATCGGAGAGCCAAGTTCTAATTCCAGTTGGGTTCATTGTATTCACTTACGCGCAAATACCCCTAGGAAAGGTATAAATCTACTTCTTCTTCCCCAAGCTTAGTTGGCAAGACTTTTATCCCTAAAACTATTATTATCGCCAAAAATTAAAAAAAGAAAATTACAGTTTAAAAATATTTTCTGATTTGATTTGGTTTGGTTCGGTTTGTGTTACGGCATATCAACCACAATGGATTTTTTAATGCCGACAATTTTTATTGCTGATAATATTTTTTTCTTACAAACATAATGTATAGCTCGTTATTTTTTTTTTTTTTCCAAAAATGTATTGCTGGTAATAGTTTTTTTTACAAAGGATTTTTGGTATCAAAACCTATTTTTACATTTTCATAATATTTTGACCCCAATTTGGGGGTTAACTATTTGCCTATAGCTGGGAACCTAACAGGTGTTACCATCCCGGGTCAGGGTGAACCTGAGAACGCCAGCAATTAAGAGGTGGTTCCACGCTCCTCAAAACCTCCTGATCAGAGGCCTTGCTGTTGGATGTAGTTTATCGTCATATCCAGGACGTAATATTTTCTGGTTTTAAATAACCTGCAAAAAACTGTTGATAAGCCGTAAAAAACGAAGCAGTCGCTTAAGACATTTTTTTTAGCTTCATAAGACGGTTGTTTTTGACCATATTGTGGCAGTTATTATATGAGCGGGAATGATTACAGAATTCTAAACTTAGCGTTTTTTTGTTTAGTGATTATAACATAGTTATGTGCCATGCGTGATACACGCTTAGGCAATCATGTATCTTTCGATACATGACTGGCGAGACAGATTTTTTTCATTCAGTAGGTCGCAATTTCTTTCTGCAATAGACCAGTTGCCATCCAAGGCTGTAGAAACCTGTCTATCCTGCTATTTTACCCATAGCTGGATGGGTGGGGGAGAAGAGGATTCATATCTTTCCCAAGGGTATTAGCACGTAAGTGAATGTAATGGATTCGATTGGGAGGCACGGTGGAGTAATGGATAGCGGCTTCGGATTGAAGAATCGGAGAATTCCAGTCGAATCCATTATATTCACTTACGTGCTAATACCCTTGGGAAAGGCATCAATACTCTTTTTCTCCCCCTAGATATGGGTAAATAGCAGGACAGACCGGGTTCTATAGCCTTGCATGGCAACTGGTCTACCGCAAAAAGAAATGGCAACCTACTGTTGGAAAAAATTCTGCCTCGTCAGTCATGTATCGAAAGATACATGATCGCCTAAGCATGTATCACGCATAGCACATAACTGACTGATTATAACACAGACGATGGAAGAAAATAATCAGCATTTTTGACAGGTAAAATTTTTCCTTTTTTTATCAGAAGAACAGGCGCCAATTCAATTCTATATTTTCTTTAACACATAAATGCTATCACAAAATATAATTTGATTTATATGTTATCACCATTTTCTTGAGATATACGAAATGTATTTGTCTTATAATATTTTTTTATTTTATTTTCCAAAATCAAAATTCTATATTTAACATTTTATTTTAAGATTTCCCTGTGTACAAATATTAATTTTTTCAGATATTTACTTTTAATTTAAAGAAAAAATTAATTCAAATTTTTAAAAAATTAAAATTAATCATTGCTAAGTAGCAAGATTGCCATGGTAACTATTTTTGCTCAATTTTTCAGTTGTTCTTATAATCGTTTTATTGAGCGAAACGTTAATAATAGAATAAAATTTAACATCCAAATGGTTTTCACATATTCCACAAAATATACTATGTTCGTACATTTCATATAAGTTATTTTACTATTATATGTGTGTGTGTGCCTTATATATAAATTGAATTGAAATACAAAAAGACAATACGAATAAAGATAATTTTTTTCTCTCTCTCTCTCTCCATATATATATATATATATATATATAAATGCTCTGATTGTTGACATGTATACATTCACGAGAAATTTTCGCTACACTTCCAATCTTCGGGGGGGAGGCAGCACTTCTGGTCCGCGGTGAGTTTTCAGAAAAAAGAAAAAACAATAACATAATTTCAATAATTTTTGCACAAAAAAAAGAAAAAAGAAGCAGAGATAAGGAAAAAGATAGTGTTCAAAGCCAGCCAACCAATAAAAAAAAAAAAAAAAAAAATGTCTCCTAAACTCGCTACCAGCTGGATAGAAAACTCTAGAAACTTACACACAACACATACATTCAGTCAAAAACTAAAAATGATAAGACGTAAGGGAAATGTGGGTAAAAAATTGAACATTTTTAAATGGCTTGATGTGGGGTTGGATTAAGTAAATTTAGTGAATCCACAGTTTTTTCACACCTATGTGAGAAGACCAGACTTTGGCGTCAGTTCTTTGATTTTGATTTTTCATGTCTGTGAACTGTTAGTGAAAAAAATTGAATAAATAAGTAAACCAATTGTTTTTTTTTATCTTATAGTCCTTAGCTTTAATAAATACAGATATAAAATCGTTACTTATTATAAAATATAGATAAATAAATTGAAATAATTCCAATGCTTTAAGGATATCACATCCATTCTAATTTTTTCTGGAATTATCGAACGGAAATTTAAAAGAAATTTATAATGAATATATTTTAGTGTAGAAATTTTATTTAAAGTCCAAAAATGGGCACTTTTTTCAATTTACACCTTTTCACGGCAGTAAAAGAATGCAATGTTTTATTTTTTGTTTAGAAAGTTTTATTACGGAAAAAAGACTAAGAATTAAAGGTATGATAACATTTATTTCAGTTTTTAAAGTTGAAATTAATTTAACGAACTTTTAATTCTTAGTCTACTACTTTGCTAATAATAGCTTCAAATACGTAAGATAAATTTAAAAGACATTGCATTTTTTTACATTGTTAAAAAAAACAAAAACGAACCGTGTTTCTGTTAATGTAGGATTTAATTTATGACTCCTCACTTGTTAGAATTGAAATAAATATAAAAAAAAAAAACTAATTATGAAAAAAGTATCAGGTTGGTGCAAAAATAATGACGTAATAACGTCGTTTTTTGACGTTAAAAATAGGTCAAAAAACGACATTATTACGTCATTATTTTTGCACCAACCTAATACAATGTACTTTTTCGTTTTTGTTTTTTCTTTTTAAATAAAACAGAGGGTACATAAACAAAAAACAAATTATCTTTCTTTTAATATCGTAAAGTTTTCACAATTTAGAAAAAAAGAAGTAACGTCTTCGTTTTTTTTTTTTACATATGTCCAGGTTTATTGTTTTTCTTTTTTTTAAATAAACATACTTGTACTTTTATTTCATAATTTAGTGAGGAGTCATAAAAATCACGTTAACAGAAATACGGAAAAAAACCTTGCATCATCCGGGCATTAGATTCTGAGAAATGAATAAATATAATAAAAATTGGTGGGTATGCAAATAATCCCATCGTTTATATATATATATATATATATATATATATATATATATATATATATATATATAAATTTTAAAGGGTTAATGTGTATTGTAATATTGTATTCTTTCTGGGGAGAGGCAGCAAACTTGAGGGTCGCCTCAGGCGGCAAAAAACTAGTTACCCCCTGAACTCTAAAAACATACACATACATTCAGTTAAAAAGTAAAAATGAAATCATCCTTGATAATGGCTAAAAGCATAGCCGAAAGCGCTCGGAATTACAGAATATTCAGACAGAAAAACACTTGTTCGAATACAAGAAAAATTAAATAAAAAGCTTAATCGCAAGACTTTCTCTGTCGTCTTTAATGAAACATGTATAAAAGAGGGATTGCTGCCTATATATATATATATATATATATATATGCTGTTGGATATCTAAACACTATAAACTAACTCAATTACACCAAATTTCTGTCTTTGTGGGGGTCTGAAAGTGATAGCAACTACCAAGCAAGAAGCAGAATACACCGCAGAAGAAAAAAATCTGCCAACATTGACGTCAAAACTTCGTCTGAAGGCGTAAGGATCTGCAGTTTGACGACTAAATAAATACCAACAAAATAGATGGCGAGCATAATAAACCTTAGATGAAAAGCATTGAATATGTCGATATTTATTCGATCTATTAGTCTTTTTATTAGATCAATAGATTTGTTTTGGGAAAGAATTGGCACACACTGCATGTGTTCACCTCGCAGAACAATTCACTAATGGGGTAGGTTTGATCCTTTTCAGCGTCCCATGATCATCGCTTTGATTGAATTACTGTAGCAGTTTGAATAACAAGATCATCAGTTAGTCCTATTCGCCCCCCCTCCTTTTTGTATGCATCACTGATATTGTTCTGGTTTAAGTTAAGCTAAATGAATAAATATTTTAGTTGCTTAGTAGACTCGATCCTTGTTACGAACAACACTGTTTTGACCGTGACCCAAATTAGGTTTACTTATTAAATATCCATTGTAGAACTACACACACACACACACACACACACACACACACACACACACACACACACACACACACACACACACACATGTGTGTGTGTGTATATATATATATATATATATATATATATATATATATATATGTGTGTGTGTGTGTGTGTGTGTGTGTACAGGGTGCGGCTGGTATTTGAGGACAGATTTTATGGATTAGTAAAAAAACTTGCTGAACAAATGAATGTAATTAGATTTGATTTCAAACAAGTAAACATGAAATTTAGCTCTTATTTAATTTTATTCAATAAGACCACCTCTTGCATCAATAACTGCCTCTACACGAGGTCGAAATCAGCTGCAAGTTCTGATTAATTCGTCCTTATTTATATCAGACATTACTTGAACTCTTGCAGCTTTAAAAGTGTCTTTGGTGTTATGAGGCTGTTTATTAACCTCCTCAACAACGCTTCACATATAATAGTCTCGTGGAATGATATCTGGAGAGTTAGGAGGTCAAATGTTGGGCGTGATGTGGTCGTACAAATGGTCAGATATTCATTCTTGTGTTTATAGAGCCTTGTGGGATGGAGCAGAGTCTTACTGGAATATGTAACGCCTGCCGTTGCATATGTTGACAATCCAGGGCTTGGCAACTGTTTCTAGAACCTCAATGTAAGCAGCAGCATTTACTCTAAGACCTTGTGGAAAAAAAGTGTGGCGGTATAGCATGTCCTTCATTGCTAACAACACCCAATACCATAACACTTGAAGGAAATCTTGTGCGCATCTCTCTTGGTACCCCAGAAAGATCTTAACAAAGCCATCTGTTATTTCTTGTGTTAAGTTTTTGATCTTAAGCAAAATTTTTCTCATCTAAGAAAAAGCAAATCACACCAGCTTCTGAAGGAATTTTAAGTTTGTTTAAAAGCCTTTTGGATTTGTTTAAACGGGTTTCTTATTTTTTTTCAGACATAAATTGACCTCTCTTCATCACGTAGGATTGTATCGAATGTCTTCATGAAAACTACTGATTGTTTTTTTCCGACATATGCAGCTTTTTGTCAGTTGACCTCATTGATTGACCTCGGTTTTCATCAATTGTCTGCTTGACTTCCTGAATAAATTCAGATGTTCTCATTTTATCAGAACGTGCAGAATGTCTTTTACGTTTTGATATAGACATTGGGGAATTGTAAGCGTCTTCTAACTCTTTTCGTATCGTGTGGACAAACGATCTTGCAACTCTGAGGAAACGCACAATGTCCAAATCGCTATGATCAGCCTTTAATGCCACAATCACAGCATGCCTTTTCATTTCATTTCTTATCATTGGGTTTGACATTCTTGATTTCTGAAAATTAAAAGCATTAGAAGTTAGAGGGAAGCAGTATTAATCTGAAATCTGTATGTCCTCAAATACCAGCCGCACCCTGTATATATATATATATATATATATATATATATATATATATATATATATAAACGTATACACCCACATACATACATATACACATATACAAACTAAGACATATGCGCAAATATATGTACCCAGGTATATACCCCATATATAAACAGATTTAGAAAACACCATACAAACATACATATGTACATGCTTACCTAGATAACCATAACGAATTCAAAGTCCATGCAAAATTAATGCATATAAAATCACAACCATTCAATATCAACTTAACAATCTATGTCAGATTAAATCACTATCAAATAAGAGTAGGTTATAATTAACGTTGGTGATCCGGTTATAAATATATATATATATATATATATATATATATATATATATATATATATATATATATATATATATAGGTACATGAATATAAAGAACCAGTAAATAATAATACAAACTTACAATACCATTCTATTATCATTAAAATATTACTACTCAGATTGCAAGGTAAAGGATAAACTATGCCTACAGTTAACGGTAAGTTTATTCCTTTGATTTAAGAGGTTAATCTTGTCTTTAAATCTAATAATTTCCAATTTTTCATTGAGACAAATACAACATGGAGTGTATAGGGAATTACAGGTTCGATCCCTCCTAATTAATTTCTATTTAACGGTATGAGTTTTGTTTTTCCCGTTTAAACTCCAAAATTACTTGGACAACGATGTACCAGTACTGTTGCTAATACCAACGGGTTTTAAAGGAGTTTTTAGTGCTTCCAATGTAATTATATCCGCTAGTATTAGTATTATTACACTTAGTATCATTTACTTCACTATTGCAATAAGTCATGCTTTTTAAATTTTTATACTTTTTGAAGACTCTGTTATGTTCTTTAATTATTTTCTCAACAGTAGCTTAATTTAAGTGTGTTATTATCAAATAATTTACTAAGCGGATTAGTTTTGAGAAAATGTTTATTAATAAGGTTTACGAATTACGCGTTTTGTCGAAGTTCTAAAAAATTTAAGTTTAACTGAAAAACGTAAATATTGCTTAAAATTGCCTTTTATTTATTTCATTTATCATATATATTGTGATCACTATATTTATCTGAAGTTATATATATATTGTTTATTATTAGGTTGGTGCAAAAATAATGACGTAATAATGTCGTTTTTTGACGTTAAAAAATACGTAAAAAAACGACTATTACGTCATTATTTTTGCACCTACCTAATAGTATATCATTTAACTTTTTCCGCAGTTACTAGTTTGTTGTTTTTATTTGTTTTGTGCAACTATCGTTTGATTATTTTTACTTTCTGTTTTTGCTTACCTACAGTAACATTGCAGTTTCTACTCGTGTTTATTTTTTTATTATCAGTTTATAGCTTAGGTGTTAGCATTGTCAAAAAGGCCGGATAAATTATATGCATGTTAAATAATAACTTCATAATCTCCGATTATTTTAGGCTTAAATTCCGATTTATATTTTTATTTTTCGGTTTCTGCTATCTTTTTTTTCTAAAACTTTCTATATTTATGCTTGCTTATTAATGCAATATATTGTAATTTGCCTTGTTTTCTATGTTGTTTTTTTTTAACCTAACGTTTTATACATTAAAAAAACAATTACATTTTTTGGATCTTCTAAAACACGTAATATATATATATATATATATATATATATATATAATGTTTATATAAGTACATTATATATGTTCCAAAAGTTGTCATAAAATGCTTCCGTGGCATGCGTCTCAAATAACCTCTGACAACGAAGCTGGAGAACGGGCGAAGGCGGAAATCTGGCGCCTCATAACCAGCTGATTCGGGTAGATGGAGCAAAGCAGCACAGGGAGGCAGTCTATATAGGGGAAGGAAACCCTGATTTTAAACCTCCGCTGCCTTGCGTTCATATCCAAACACGGAAAAGGGCATATGTGGCAGCAATATTCAAAGCCTGGACGAATGGTAAACTTACAGGTTATTCATATTTGTATAAGTTCAAGGGATGATTTACTGATGCATTTTTAGGTATGTATTGGTGTAATTGGTTAAGCGTTTCAGTTAGTTGGTAGATAGGAGTGCGAATTTCGGATATATTAGGGCGGAACTTATACAAATATTAAAAACCGAAAAACCTAATAATGAAAACATAGTATCACTTAACGTTGAAATCTGTTCACTAACCTTCCATTTAGAGAAACCATTGAAAATATATACCTTATTCAATTGTAATATACAGAAAAATATTCGTGAATATGAAATGATTATAATAAAAATAAGCAGACATAATGTTTGTTATATATATATATATATATATATATATATATATATATATATATATAATACTTCAAACGTTACTATTGTGGACATTTCTAATTTGAAATATATCTCTATTGTTATTTATTAAATAGCTTGAATTACGTCTAAAGTCTTAGTTAAGAAAATGCTTTCTATATATTTGAAGTAATACAAATATCGGATTAAAAATAATTCTATTAATTCTTTAGAAATATATATTATGTGCATGGTGTTGTTCTTGTAGAAATAAACTATGGGATAAAGTCTAGACAGAAATCGACCAATTCCAGCAAATTTTAGAAAATGGTCTATTTCTCGTATGTGGAGCAATATTTTTGAATATTATATACAACATTACCAAGCTATTGTGGTAGCTTACTAAGACTGCTATATTTTACGATAGTATTCATATATATATATATATATATATATATATATATGTGTGTGCGTGTGAATGAGATAATGATAAGTAAATTTTTATATATCAAGAACGATATTCGGGAAAAATTGTATGACAAAGTAGAAATTTTTTTTCGTGTGACACGTTTCATCCTTTAGGACTTCATCAGACTAAATTTGTTAAGTTTGTTCGAAATTTAAATTTACTTTTTTATAATCTAGACGATTTCATTTTTTACTACTACATCTAATACGATAAAAGACTTAATTCTAAACAAAACAATAAACTAAAACTTAAAGGAGGAATTTACTCGATCGCCAGTAATAAATGTCACAAAAATATATAAGGGGAAAACTCAAGGAATCTGAATAAAAGATTATATGAACACAAAAGGGACATTTTACAAAACAATACATCAAATGAGTTGGTTATATGCGGTAACGAGAGAATTTTTAGATAAAAAAAAATGATACTCTGATCAAAGGAGAAACGATTCAATACGACGAAAATGTTTAGAGAGCACCTTGATCGCAAGGTCAGCCACAGTAAATTTTCAGTCTGGCTCTTACAATATTTCAAGATTTCTGGCAGATCCATTATTACGTGTGGAATACGTAATAACAAAAGTGATGAAAAGAAACAGAATCTTAATGAAATCGACCACAAAAAAGAAAAAAATTAAAATTCCCAGCATCCCTCGTTCGTGCGCATGTGTAGTTGCACTAACTTAAGAAATTTAGTCCGATTGTGTGCTAAAGGACGAAACGCGCCACACGGAAACCTTTTTCCACTACTTTGTCTCATATATATATATATATATATATATATATATATATATGATAAAAATATAGTTTTAAGATACGCTATATGTATGGGTTAAAATGCTCAATGTTAGAGATAGAGCATATATAAATATAAATGTGGATAGAACGGTCAACTCCTAGCGTCGACAGCGTTTTGTGCTTAAACGCAATCGTCAGGCCTGAAGATTGCGTTTAAGCAAGAAACGGACTGACATCACTGTCATATATATATGAAGAAATATAGTTTTAAGGTGTGCTATATTTATGGGATAAAGTGCTCAATATCAGAGATAGAGCGTATGTAAATATAGATATAAAAGTGAACATAGAAGTCAACATTCAGAGGCGACAGGCTGTTTCATGCTAGACGCAATCGTTAGGCAGCCTGACGATTGCGTCTTGACGATTGTATTCACTTTTATATCTATATCTCTATCTAACCATATATATATATATATATATATATATATATATATATATATATATATATATATATATATATACACACACATCGCCTTCGATGCATAAGGGTCCAACTGTTCAGTTCCTAGAACTGAACAACTAGACTACCCCACACAATTTTCATTATATTAGTGAGGCCTGTTCTATCTCTATCCGTCTGTTTATATCTATCTATCTATCTATCGATACTATATTGGATCTCTCTCTCTCTCTCTCTCTCATTCTATTACAAACAACCCTAGCCTGTTCTGTCTCTCTCTCGCCGTCTGTTTCTATCTATCTAAATCAGCTTCTATCTATCTAAATCTGCTCATATCTATCTATCTATCTATCTATCTATCTATCTATCTATCTATCTATCTCAGATAAATAGATAGAAAGAAACAGACTATCTGATTTCCAACAAGCAAATGGATGCAATGAATCTTTACTTTCAAACTTCCGAGTAGAAAAATGAAACGGAAAATGAAAAGTGAAACGGAAAACCTAACATTGCATTGATGTCCATATGGCCATACCAGTCTCACTTGCAAGGTTTCCTTTTTCCTTTTTCCTTTTTTTCTTCTTTTCTTCTCTTTTTCAAGTGGACACCCACTTGAAAACGGCGACCGTCCATCGCGGTAATGAGGAAGGGGTCCATAATAAGGATCCATCATCACAACTCTACACAGCCTCCACTTTTTTTTTCCATCTGTAGTTTTTATTTCCCCCCTCCTATTACATCTCCTCTCAACAGACCAACCCTGTAGATCGACAGAATCTCTGTTATTTTCCCTTGCTTTTTACTTACTCCTCCTTCGCTAATGACCTTCCATTAACAATCATATTACCAAAAGAAAATAATAATAATAATAATAATGTTTGAGGAATTTTTATTACTGTTTTCTACAATCCATTTCCCATCATTTAAGTCCGAAGCAGTTTTTTGCTGTTAAGCCATCGATAATTATCCTTGTTTTAGCCACCCTCATTAAAATTTAATTAGAGTCCTTGTTAAAGGATTTTTAAAATGCAATGTTTCTTCAGAACGTATACGATCATAACTCTCCACGCTTTCTTTTCTTTGCTATCTCTAAATTACTATAACTTCTTGAAGTGGTTTTCCGTTGACTTCCCTAGAGTTTTGAATTCAGTTTTTCGTTCCTTAGACTGGCTACCTGCCAAAGCTAGAGAGCCCAGTCTACCCTGCTATTTAACACATAGAAAGAAAAGGTCTCATGCTTTTCCCTACGGGATTAGCGCAAAAGTGAACGTAACTGAGTAGGCTGGAATTTGAACTCGGTTCGTCTATTTTAGTTTTCATACCGATAACCTTTGGTCTACCCGCACTGCTCCCATAATAAAAAATGATTAAAATTTGAGTATACCGGGTGTAACAACAAAAATGTCCAAACCGTGTAACAGCATAATTATCCACCTCCACTAAATCAATTAAATTTCTATTTTCCACGTTTTCAGACAAGACGTTTAGCAATCTTGACACCATTTCTCGTAAGAATCACTGAAAAAGGAGAACAGATTAAAATCGTTTTGTGTCAATCCCACTGTCTTCTCAACTGAGCAATGGTGAAAGGAAAAGATCATTCAGGTCTTCAGTAATGGTACCAACATTCATATTCTGGCTTCCGTCTTCCAAGTTCATATAAGAACCATCAAGAGAAAGGTGAATAAGTTTTAAAAAAGAAGGAGCAGTAGGGAGGCAAACTGGATCAGGAGGTGACAACAGGAAGAGGAGGGGTTATCATTTCAACTAAGGGCTAAATACATTCTTATTGTTCAAAGTAGAGTCTAATGTTGTTATAAAAACCTCGGAGAGTTCCAGTAAGATATCTTTAATCATTTCTAACATACAACGGTTCAAAGCTTAACCTAACAATTGGACAATTTTCCTTTTACACGATTTGGATAATTTTGCTGTTACATTCGGTAAATTTTGTCTATATTATTGAATACCCTGAATCTCTTTTAAAAGAGACATGGTTTGTAACCCGTGAAAATAGCTTGTCAAATGTATGCCTTAAATGGGTCATTGAATAATTGCGGCCCGCGTGCCGCATGTGGCCCGTTTGCTCTTTCCGAAGAGCCCGATTGATGTCATAAAGACAATAACATTTCTTAAAATTCTCTTTCGTTCTCACTTGTTCACCTACACACTCTCTCATACATATCCACATACATAAACAATGGGGATCTACAATGTTTCTTAAATTTTATAAACATTCGATGAAAATAACGTTTTCATCTTTTAAAACTATTGGCGATTTTCACTATGGAAGATCATACTAGTAAATGTCCTTTACTTTTAAAATAATAATATTCTGTAAAAAAGAAATACACTTTTTTTAAATTTTCGAATGAATAAATCTATATAATAAATGCGAATGTCAGTATGTCACAATTTTTCAATTAAAGGGACACAACTCTGTAACTTTCAATAGCTCATGTTACGGAAATTCGTTACTGCGATTGTTTTCGGCGATTTTCTTACATGAGTTTTTGCGACGGATTTTTTTGTACGATAACAATTTTTATAAACTTGAAAATAAATTTGGGAATAATCGAAATTAATTGCGAAATCCAGCAAAAGTCACCCATGAAATAAAAATAATTGTTTGTACCGAAAGTAAGGACCTACATATATCAAATTGTCTTTAAATTAAGTAGCGACAGAAAAATTATCGTTGAACTTTTAAATGCGAAGCTTAAATATTAATGCAAGACTTAAAAGCAGCGATCAATTTTGAGTTCTTCTGCAGTTTGTTGTTGCCTATCGTATACGGCAGCAGTATGCCTCACAAAAAGAAATATATGTCAACCGAGTACCTGATTGCAATCAAAAGATCGAAAGCTGCAAAGAGGAAAAGAAAGTCCAGTGCAAATGAAAACCCAGATCAAACGGCAGCCAGAAGAGCTTCCAATGCTGAGAAATTGCAAAGTCTTAGAGACTCTCAAATCCCTGAACAAGACGAACGTTCAATCAAGAGTACTCAGCAGGGCGGCTTTTAAGCTAGTTAGAAATAAATCCCACACTGCAATATATGTTAATCACACTGTCATCAATGATAATATTAGACCAAAATTTCAATTTTTTAATAATAAAAAAACTTTTTTCTAAAGAAAAAGAAATCAACTTTTCGACCATTTCTAATGTATATTATTACGCATATGGTCTTCCTCAGTGAAAATAGCTGAGGTACCTACTACGAAATTTTACCTGTGAATCTTTTTAGTCGTGCAGTCCGCATTGTAATGATCTATCGATCATGCGGCCAACTGCTAAAAGATGGTTGCACATGCCTGGCTTAAATCCTATCTTACACGATATTCATTTTTGCTTCATTATTTTTGTGGTCGGTGGCAAGATTTGGCGGGAAAATTAATGAGCTCTGCATCAGAGTAGAGAAAAAATATTCATCTGTTTTTTTCAGCTGCTCAATTTTTCAGCAAATGTTTGACGTAGCCAAATCACTAAAATGCATTGATAGATGCGAGTGTATCAAATACCCCGGTGTGTTGAACGCCTCTGCATTGCACAGTTCCCTGCCCCTTGGAATGCGGCTAGGAAGAACTTGGTTAGTAGTTCTTATAGGGGAGGGAATCACTGATTTCAAAACCGGGGTAGATGGTACTTCTTAGTCACTTTGATGACAACCCTTCAAGTGACTAATCTTTGTGATGAAGACGAGTGAGTTACGGCTCGGTAGCCATTTTCCGAGTAATGATCGAAAGTAGAATTTAATATCCACCGACGTTATTTCTTTCCCTGATGAGAATAATAATAATAAAAAAAAAAACTTTTTAAATGTGTGGGTGGTGTAATGGATACCAGCTTGGAATGGGAAATCGGAGATCCGAGTTCGAATTCCGAGCCAGTATCCATTTCATTCACTTACGTGCAAATGCCTTTGGTAAAGGTATGAATTCATCTTTTCTCTCTCTCTCTGTCTGTCAAATAGTAGAGCAGATTGGATTCTCTAGCCATTGTTGACAATTAGTCTAGAAGAAAGAGAACTCAAAATGAAAAATCATTAAAGTTTTAAATTCAGAGTTGTTCATGGCCCCAGACCCGCTCGAATAAAACTTGGAAGCACCAAGGTAAAAAGCATTTAAATATCTGATTTTTTTTTTTTTTTTTTTTTTTTTCTAAATTTCATCCAGTATAAGCCTTGGAGCCATTCATGGTAGAAGTTTACAGATGAAATAGGAATGATGAATGAGTTGTGTAATATGAATGCAAGAGATGGTAACATTATAAAAACTGATTCTTAACCTAAAAAAAAAACAAAAAAAAAACAATCAAGTTTAAACAGTTCAAGAAAGAAACACACGCGGAAGTCTGTTGTACAAAGTGGCCATTCTTGGAAAAGAGCTGACTGAGTGGAACTTTCTACTTACTTTTCGAACACGGGGGGAAATGAGGAGGTTTCATCTCTGTGGCTGAAGCATGATCAGTAAGTGAATATTTTTTTTTTGTTTCATCATTGCTCTTATTGTAATTTTTTTTTAAACCTTCGTGCGAAATACCATAATTCTACAGCAATTTTTTCTATGGAAATTTTGGAATAATCGAATATAAAAATGCAATCCCAACAAGTTATTTTCGGAAGAACTGAGTGTGTGCGCACCGATTCGCGAGCCTATAGCTATATTTAATATTAAAGCCGGGAGAATGTCAGCAGTACATGAACGTTTCCGTATTAGAAAAAGGAAAACAAATAAAAAAAAAAATGACAGCGAGACTGTGAATGTCCTGGTGAAGTATGATCAGTGAATGATTATCAATAAATGTTCTGTTGAAAATAAGGAATACAGCTCATTTGAACATCTGTCATAGAAATTACGATAAAGCAACGTCCGACTTGCAACGTCAATGTTGCAGGAAAGAGATTTCAAAGTAGAGAATGAGTCACCCCTTCCCCTACAGACACAAGAGACACGCTTAATCAAAAGTGATAAAGTCACTAATTTCGGACCCCAATTGAGGACCGAACTCACTACAGTAGCCATGAAGAATAATTATTTACTAAACTTAGCCTAGTTTACCACAAGTCAACAACGACGGGGCACCCAGTGAGGATCGATCTCACTCGTATTAATGTGTTTCGTAACCACAACGAGACACTCCTACCTTCTTTTTTTTTTTTTAAATAAGTGCAGCTTAGTTTTGGTACAAGGCTACAAGTGTGGAGCACCCAGTGAGGATCGGACTCATTACATCAATAACAGCCTCCAAGATTACTTCGCAAACATCCGAAGTGGCCATCTAAAGAATCAAATTTCAGTGTAACTTAAAAGACTAAAAATATGGTAGAGAGATTCAAATTCATGAGAATATTAATGGTTGGCCAGACTTAGCCAATGACCTGCAGAAAGACATTCTTAACATATTAGCTATGCTTACTGTTATATTCCGTGTATATAGGAATATATACTTGAAAAACAAAGCGGATAAAATAAGTAAAGGTTTATTGTAAAAAAAACCCCCAAAAAACCCATTAAAATAAGAATAAAGGTAACAGTTATGCACAAGGTCATTGCAAGTCAATCCAGTAGTGAGTGTTAGGTCGATAGTTCTGAGTTGTACTCAACAGATCCCAGCTAGTATTATTTACCAGCCTCCCAACGAGTTTGAATGTAGCACAAGGCCGATTTTAATATGGGGCAATCCGAGCCCGTATGCTCGGTTAAAAAATTCCCCATAACCCCGCATAAACGGGTTTCATATCTGTCTACTTCCCCGAACAGACTCTGCCCCTCGGCATAGCCTCGTCCGGGTTCCTCTCTGCCCCGAAGGCAGACAGTTCGACAGTACAGCTGAAAAGATTTCAGCTAGAGTATCTAGCAACTGCCCCACGCGGTCACATGTGGCACAAGGCCGAATTTAATGTGGGATTCCCGAGCCCGTAGGCTCGGCGAGAAAAATCCCTCCATAAATGGGATCGGCTCTCCCCGAACGAGACAGCCTTTCGGTATAGCCTCGTTCGGGTTCCTCTCTGCCCGAAGTACAGCTGAAAAGATTTCAGCTTGATTCTGTAGTCCGTTGACTTACAGATACTTATAGGTAGTTACTACCTATAGTGTAGTCACTCATGGGGATGATAAGATATTCCGTTATATCACTTACATTAAATGCTACCAGCATGAAAAACCAAGTGAGTGATACTATAGTAGTAATGTTTGCTGGATGGGGTCTTCATTAGTGTATAGGTTGCATTAAAATATTAGCCAAGCTTAGTGTAGCGTGCCATTCAGTGAGAAACGAACTCAGTATAATTGATTGCTGAATAAGTCTTATCGTTTATTGTTCCGCGATGAGGCACCTTATTAAGTGAAAAGGGAGGCTGCTTTAAATAATGGGGCTTAGGGTGAATTCAAAATCGACTCATTCAGCATTAAACATTTAAAAACGTTCTTTAAATTTTTTTTTTTATTGTGAACTTTTAGAAATGACTAGCATTCTTTCTTTCTTTCTTTCTTTCTTTCTTTCTTCTAACCGATAACTCTGCAGTATTTCTCTCCTCCACAAACTTTCTATAATTCAGCCACGTTTTACATGTCTAAAAGTTCAAATGTCAAGTCACGTGTTTTCTTATTTTCAGTGCGACTGACAAGAGTTTTGTGAGGAGGTGTGGCGGTTAAGCGGCGGTGGTGGTTGACTATGAAGAGTCTATAATTGTTAAGCGAAAGATTTTCCTCCTGTAACATAATAAATAACACCCTACCTACCCCCACAAAAAGTCGATTCCTCAATGGATCTTTCGCATTTATTTTGATAGAGATAAAAAAAAAAAAAACTTTTTTTCCCCATATTTCACTAACATATACATATACTCACAAAACGGGAAATCAACTGCATTTTTCCCCCCCCCGTCTCAGCTGGCTACTTTAAATGACCTTACAATATAGAATCTTTTTTTTTTCGTTTTATCATTGCCCTTAATGTAATTTTTTTTTAAACCTTCGTGCGAAATGCCATAATTCTACTGCAATTTTTTCTATGGAAATTTTGGAATAATCGGATATAAAAATGCAATCCCAACGAGTTATTTTAGGAGGAATCGTGTGTGTGTGCGCCCATTCGTGAACATATAGCTGCATGTAATGCTAAAACCGGGAGAATGTCAGCAGTGCATGAACCTTTCTGTAGTAGAAAAAGAAAAAACAAATAAATAAAAATTACAGACAGACTGTCATGTAATAAACAAGATGGCAGCAGTGTTAGTAGCCTCGTTTTGGAACTCGCTGGGTTGCTTCATCGCAATGCGAGCTGGCAAAACACACACACAGAGACAGAGACATACACAAAATCCCTACGCTTAAAAGTACGGTCGACACATGATTCAAAAAGAAAATAATGATAAATCGAAAATTCGGAACAGTACACGTCACAGAAATAAATAAAGCGATAAAAATGGGAAAAATGAGTATCGTTATATGTATACAAAGAAGATTAAGTATATTTTTTTTAGGAAGGTAGTTGAGATGAACGCAATAAGGTAGCTACTCATTAATCCAGAACGTTCCATTTACCTGTATTATAGCGACGTTTATTTTATGGTAAATAATTTCTTTTTTCTCTGTATTATTTTGAGAAAAAAGGATCTTCAGTAAGATTTGCGATAATAATATCTAAGGGTGGGTAAAAGGAGAAAAAACAAAAAACAAAAACAAACAAACAGAACTACAATAAAATGTTAGCATATATACACCAACGTGACTTAACCAAAATAGAATGATGAACAGCGTGATCAAAGGATCTGTCGTTCGCAATCAGCGACAAGAGTTTCAATGAAGACTCTATGCATTATGTGATCAAATAAGAACATATCACATAACACAAAACTAATTAAACCATATGATCCTGGCATCAATTTAAACTGACGCCTTTTTTTTTTTTTTTTAGATAGTCTGATTATTTGGTTTAAAGTTCGGATTTTCTTCATTCCGAGTGAATACTTGGACATTTTCCAACACATTTCAGCAAAATTTTCACTTATTATACTTTGTAATTACATACATACATATATATATATATATATATATATATATATATATATATATATATATTGACAATATTAGTGGTCAGTATATATATATATATATATATATATATATATATATATTGACATTATTAGTGGTCAATATATATATATATATATATATATATATATATATATATATATATATATGTATGTATATGTATATAGGTAAGTATACTAGTTTCGAAAAACCTTAGAATTTTTGATTTGCCAATAATCAAATCAATCTCGAGGGAAAAAAGGTTTTAAAAAAAAGAAAGAGCTAGAAACATGAAAGTCTGTCGAAAAAAATCGCACAGATACAGGATTGAAGCCCAAAGAAAAAAAACCCGACACGAGTAAACTAACAAAAGAGCTCGATACAACCGTAGAGCAGACTACTAGCAAGCTCACTAGGTTTATCTATCTATCTATCTATTGATAATATTAGTGGGTGGTCAATATATATATATATATACAGTATCCATTTCACGTAACACCAGGAGGGTATCGCTTAAATACGCATCATGCTCATGCGGCTTTGATAATGAAACGCAGAAATAAAACAGCTGCTATCCTAAATGGAAGACTATGCATGTCAAACATCGTTCAGTTATTTAATACAGCTTATATATATATATATATATATATATATATATATATATATATATATATATATATATATATATATATATATATAACTTTATAAGAGAACCGCACTGAACACACATAAACTTTAGTTGAAAAATAGATGTGCGACCGGTTTGCATTAGCGTCAAAAATGTATTTCTACCCGATTTTGTAAAGATTCACCCAGAAAGTCGTCCCTTTGGTGGGTATATTACCCTTCTTCAAAGGATGCAGCCAACGTATTGTAAATCTCACCGGGAAGGTAGAAACAAGAAGAATATTTAGATATGAAGAATACAGGATGCTACTGTTTGTTGTAATGGAATGTCCCACACTCCCTATCGCCTATGTTGACTGACTATATCAGTAGCGATATATAGCGAGCACAAGATATACGAAGGGACTTGCTTAAGGAATTACTAACCTGCCACCTGATTCCCTGTCTTTCAGTAGTGTATTCTCTTTTACAATAAACCTATCATCATGCGTGTTGCTGTTCCTTCACTCCAGTACCAAATTTTTTTCTGTTTGTAACTTCTTTAAGCATACAACACTGTTCCAGAATATCAAAAATTCAAATTGAACAATAGAAATCTTGGAAAATAGTTCAAACGTGCAAGAGAATTGAAAAACTGTGCGGAATAGTGATTTATAACTGATATTACTTCCTTTTAAAACCGTTGAATGATACTAAAAATATCACTCCGTGTGATAGTTTTAAAAAAAAAGCTGATGACTGTGTATTAGACGTCCAAGTATATATATACACACATACGGATCCAATATATATATATATATATATACACACACATACGGATCAACCTCTGTTCTCGAACGCCTCACAAGTCGAACAAATCGGTTTTCGAACAGAAAATTTGTGATGAAAATGTCTGGGTTATCGAACAACATTGCCGAACAGAGTTAACCCGAAGGGAATAATTTCTGAGCCAACCGCCGTGTTGTATCTATTCATGTACTGTGCCGGGCTGTTTTTCCCCCACATTTTTATTGTACTGCGAATTTTCTCTACATTGATTCCTATTGGGAAAATAGTTTCGGCTTACGAACATTTCAGCTTACGAACGGCCTTCAAGAACGAAATAAATTCGTAAACCGAGTTCCACTATATATATATATATATATATATATATATATATATATATATGTGTGTGTGTGTGTGTGTGTGCTTTGTGTCCATCACTGTTGGCGTGCTTGTAACGGTCTTAGAGTATTTAAAAAACAGACTTGAAATATGTATAAGTGAAACACTGTGGATGCGAGTAATACTAAACTTACCAAAAATACTTCTGGAGTATTTAGGAGACATGCTGTTATTTTATTTAGAATGAAACACATTTTATACAACTGGTGTTTAAATTGAACACGTACAAATAATAAATAGAATTAGGATGTAACCCCCAAGCTAAACGTATTACGAAAGAATACTCTGAAGTGTCATTTTGACAATAGTAAATATTTCAGGTTGTTTAACCAGAAAATGGTGAATATATGCCATTTTAAAATTCATTTATTCAAAACATTCGTTGTAAGATTTTTGTACTTAGAAAATTTTTGTTCTAATATTCTCTTCCTTTAAACATAGCCAAGAAATTAAAAATAAGATATTATTAACGTTAAATATTTTTTGACTATTGAGCAAGACATTTTTTTACTGGAAATCTTATTCGATAAAATTCTGCCAGTGGCAATGTGCACTTGGTTGCATTTGACTTCTATTTTGTCCGCAAAAATTTGCCGCTTGAACTATAAGTAGTCTAATATTGGCAAGTACAAGTGATCTGGCATAAATACGTCACAATCAACACAATTTGGAACATATATATATATATATATGCGTGTGTGTGTGTGAATTTTTGAATTTTTAATACTACAATGGTTATTTTTAGTGGATACCCCAACCATTTGCAGTAGAAACCAACATTTGATCTAAAATGCTTTGACTTCGTAGCCGAGCGCTCAAAGCCCGACAGATAAAATGACGGTTTCTCAATGCAAAGGAATACGCAGGTTCGAATCCTACCGGAGTGTACATTTAATCTAATATGTTTCCTCGAGTGTGCAGACAAGTAAACGAAATAAACAGAGCGTCTACGCAAATACGGGCATCTACTAAAAATAACGTTTGAAGTAATATATATATATATATATATATATATATATATATATATATATATATATATATATATATATATATATATATAAAGGGAGAGGTCATAGTTGTCCCATCGTAAGAAAGGTATATATATTAAAGTTAAGTGAGAAGCTGAAAACGTTTTTGGTTATAATGTGCATTTTTTCAAAAATATATATCATAAGTTATTCTCCCTATTTTTTAGCAAAAATATGGAAAATTAAGTATAATATATATTTAAAAGGTCCACATTATAACCCAAAACGTTAGCGGCTTCTCACTTATCATATATATATATATATATATATATATATATATATATATATATATATATATAATACATTAATTACATTAATTGTTCGGATATATATATATATATATATATATATATGTACACAGACACACATACATACATACATATATATATATATATATATATATATATATATATATATATATATATATGTATATATTAATCAAGTTCATTAAGACAAAAGGGATTACTGGGTGTGTATGAATTAGAAACAGAATCATTACTAAGGAGCGTGAACAAAAGGAGTAAACAGGAGAACAGTAGCTAGCTAGCTCGCTCTCTCTCTCTCTCTACATATATATATATATATATATATATATATATATATATATATATATATTATTATTATTATTTTAAATATTATATTTAATGCGTAAGCGTGTTTGATTAAACATCACTGTTTTTTAAAGAGTGCAAATCTATGTCTACCGGCCAGTGAATTCGAGAGCCTTAATAATAAGAAAAAATCAACTTTATGACAGGGTTGGAACTTGCGTCTACTTTGCAGGGACAATCACTGTCACGTAACCACGAGGCACTTTCATCGTCGAGTTCAATTAACCTGGCTAAGAAATATACATGTCACATGTCACTCTCGAAGCCCACATCTATTAACCTTTATTTTCGTGTCCGAAACATAAACAAAATAATTTCTAAGCAAGTAATGGATTTTATTATTAATTCGACATTATTTCTTATTAATATGAATATCATATGAGCATTCAAGAGTTTTAATATATCTCTATATATAGGGCACATGGCCGAGTGGTTAGGGTGTTCGCATTGAGACCAGAGCTCGAACCTCAGCATGGTCGATTTGTCAATAAGGAGACTTCCTGATGTTATCGGACTGGAGGGATCGATCCCAGCGTGCGGCACCTTTGGAAATTATCTGAAAACCATACCACAGGTTGACCCAAGCCTTGTGAGTGAAATTGGATAGACGTAACCCTTGGGTGCCGTCGATAGCTATGCTAGCACGAAGTCACAAGTCATCGAGGGATTGAGCGTGCTGGACTTGTTCAAAATGTTGATCACGCTAGATAACACGCTCTTTCCCAGTAACTAAAGTCTGCTCAACATAGTTGCAGCATAAACCATATGTGGGCTCTGTAGGTGCTGAATAAACACAAATGCGCCTGAGCAAGCATCTTCAATAGGGATTGGCTAGCCACCCTAGTAGACGAGTATCCTCGAATACGAGTGGCTAGCTATACATACATCACACACACACACACATATATATATATATATATATATATATATATATATATATATATAACCGGCTCAAACATTAATATTCCATGGTTATAATTTATTAAATTGAAATCGTAATCCCGATACAATTCATTGAATTTGTAGGTCTGATGAATTGGATCGTGATTATGATTCCAATGTAATAAATTATAACCATGGAATATTAGTGTTTGAGCCTTTTATATTATATTCTTACTCTATCCTGGACATTGAGTTCTACCTGGATTCTATCCTCTTGGGAATTTATATATATATATATATATATATATATATATATATATATATATATATATATATATATATATATATTGTCCACTAATATTATCCATATATATATATATATATATGGTGCGGCAGAAATACCTACCAGAAATAAAATCTTCATGACTGTCTTACCATTATGTGGGAGGTATTACCTGCTACGTGTAAGTGTGAGTGAGGTATTACTTTCGCACTCTGTACATATAAATATATTAGGGAGGCCCGTAGAGTAGTGGACAGCGGTTTGGATTGAGGAATCGTAGAGCCAAGTTCGAATTCAGGTCGAGTTCATTAATTACGTGCGAATACTGATACGCTAAAATGGCTGACATTAGCAATTTTAACGATTTAAAAAAAATATTTCAATCAATTTAAATTTCGCTTGAAATATAGCAAAGTATTTTGCTTCTTGGAAATATCAAATTTAATCTATTAGCTTGAAATTAAAACTACAATAAAAGCTTTAAGAAACATTTTAACCTTAGTTATTCCTTTTCTTTGGAGGTGTCTAATAATCAATGGACCTTTAATGTTGTCTGTTTTCTAATTAAATTAATATTTGCTCTGGTTTGACATCAAGCTCTCTGGATTATATCCTCCTTAGGATTATACACTGCGTGCCAAATTATTATATTTTTCTAATATTTCAAAAACCCTCCAATCAATTCACACAAAATTTTCACACAAATTTTCACACTGTTGGCAACACAGACCTACGCAATCACTGAAATTTTCGTACTGATCTGCGCAATGTAAACAAACTGGCGCCATATTTCTTATCAGCACGGTGATTTGAGAGTGCCAAATTATTAGAAAAGTGTAAGAATTTAGTGAAAAGATGGGTCGTAAAAGCAGTTTAAGTGATGCTGAAAAGAAAACTATCACTTCAGAACTTTCAAAAGGTAAATCTACCCTAGAAATTTCTAAAATGATAGGGAGGTGTCATAAAAAAAAAAAGTTCACCGCCGACCCTACACAAGTATGCAAAAGGGCAGATAAAGGCAAGCCGAAGGTTATTTCACGTCGTCTCATGTTACGACTTAAACGAGAGGCAACGAAGGACCCTGGACTTACCAGTCAAGAGCTTTTCAGTCGCATTGGGGATCCTACTGTGTCTAAAAGTACTCAGTGTCGGTATCTGAGGGAAATAGCAACAACAGTCAAACCTGTATCGAAGCCTCCGTTGACGAGAAATGACAGTCAAAATCGATTAAAATGGGCCGAGGACAATATGAAGATTGACTTCTTTAAAGTTTTGTCCACAGACAAAAATCGAGCAACACTTGATGGGCCAGAAAGATGGTGCAAAGGCTGGGTAATGAACGGACAGAATCGCCATCAGCGTTTGAGACGCCAACAAGGCGGTGGAGGCATAATGATCTGGGGTGGTATTATTGGAAAAACATTAGTGGGCCCATGGAGAGTACCAGATGGCATCACATTGACTGCTGATGCATACATAGCATTTATGAAGGAGCATCTTGAACCGTGGATGAAAAGGCAAAGAGTTGCCTTCAGAAGGGCCATTGTTTTTATGCAAGATAATGCTCCTTCACATGCTGCTCACAAGACTACTGAATATTTGAAACAGGCTTCGATGGACCTCGAAAAATGAAGTGGCCAGCAAATTCTCCGGATTTGAACCCAATCGAAAACCTTTGGAGCATCATGAAGCGAAGACTGTACGCCAACGGACGACAATTCAGGAGCAACGCTGAGTTGTGGGAAGCAATTCTTGACATATCTCGCGGCATTACAGCAGATGACATCCTACAATTAACAAATTCCATGGATCGTAAATTTCTTCAAGTAATTTCAAAACTGGGAAAGCACATTCCCCCTTAATTTGTTTAAAACTGTGTCTTTGTTTGTATCTGTTATTATTTGCTTGATTATCTTATTTATTAGTTTCTTTTGATCATAAACATTCACGTGCAACATTAATAATCGTTTTGTTTGCTCAATTCTGGGAATTTTACTAAACCTTTCTAATAATTTGGCACTCTGAAATCACCGTGCTGATAACAAATATGGCGCCTGTTTGTTTACATTGCGCAGATCAGTACGAAAAATTCAGTGATTTCGCAGGTTAGTATTGCCAACGTTGTGTGAAAAATTTGTGTGAATTGATTGGACGGTTTTTGAAATATTAGAAAAAAGTTATCTCGATAATAATTTGGCACGCAGTGTACATACGGATTACCAAACTTTTCATTACCTATATATATATATATATATATATATATATATATATATATATATATATATATATACACGAGTCTCTGTCTATATTTCTGAGATGAAGTATTGTAACTATTTACACTATTTACATTGTTCGAACTGTCACGACGTTTCGGTCGTTGTACATTCCGTCCTTCTTCAAGTGATATACGTTGGAATTTCGCAGGACACATGGCCCAGTAGCTAAAAGCTCTGGTTGAAGTAATCCAATGACTAGATCCAAGGAGTTGTGAGTTCAATTCCTGACCACAGCATAGGTGAACAAAAACTTGGAGAGTTAAGTTATTAACATAACTGAAATTGAGATATCCAGAAAAGGCGTGGCATGTAGACTAAATACATTGTTTGTTCGAAATTCACACGTATCGCACTTGAAGAATGCCGGAGCGTACAACGGTCGAAACGTCGTGAATATGACAATAAAGATGAGGACCACAGTCTGAACAATGTAGATAGTGTAAATATGTACGAGAGTGTATCGTAATATGGTTATCGAACTTTGCTCAATGTTTCTTTACCGCCACTTCATCTTTTACCGATATGTAAAATAAATAACCATTGAAATCTAAGGTTTTATTTACTGAGTAATGAAAGCTGTATGCGCAGATAGTTAGAAAGCTTGTTTGTTCTTTTCTAATCATTTCACCCCAAGCAAGATAATAAAGTCACTAAGACACAAGTGGTTACTCAGTGTAAAAGAATATGAGAAACACATTATTAAGGAGAAAGAAATTACAGACACCGTAGATCCGAGGATAGCGCCCTGAGAGGCACCGGCATTAATGTGAAAAAAAAGAAAGATCTAGAAGAGTGGCCGTTCAAGACAACCTTCGTTTATCGTTCTACGCAGATACAAAGATACGGTATCCATTTAACTGCTATATCCTGAATTTCGCGATTTAATAAGCATATTTGAATTTTACTGAATAATGCCATCTGTATGCACAGTTAGAAAGCCTGTGCGTTCTTTTAATCATTTCAACGTAACGTAATTAAATCAATAGGACACAAGAGGTTACTGAGTCTGAAAGAATTATGAGAAAAACATTATTAAGGAGAGATAATTAAGAGACAACGTAGCTCCAAGGATAGAGCAAAAAGATCTAGAAGAGTGGCCGTTCAAGGCCACCTTCATTTATCGTTGTATCAAATGTAAAGAAGCAATTTAATAACCACATTCTGAGTTTGAATTTTACAGATGTGTCGAAAGGCTGATTCGTTGGATAAAATGAAATGTTTAACAAATTTAGAGCTATTCAGGCTAAAACAATGCTGGATATTGAAAAAGATACTTGGCAGATACCATCAAACTTCTGTAAAAATTCTTTGAAGAGTGAGAACGACGGTGTTGAAGGTCTGATGAAGGGCAAGTGAAGAATTTATTTCCTGACTGTGTCCCGTTCCAAGAGAGATACTTTTTTTAAAAGTCTGTCATTGATAATATATATATATATATATATATATATATATAAAGTGTTCTGTAGTGAGAAATATAAAAACAAGTACAAGATACTGGGCCCAGATTAAGTGGCAAAACATGTTAGATCGATCAATGTGCCTCCTTTAAGAGACCCCCATAAGAAAAATCGAATGGTTGCTATCATCAATTGGGTCAGACGGATGGAGTAAAGGTTGAGCGGCCACTGATAGAAACCTCCTTCACAGGGTGTGACGTCAACAGGGCGGAGGGCGGTGTAATGTTTTGGAGTGGGATATTCCAGATGGGTTTCAAATGACAGCTCAGATTTACATTTTTAAAGACACGAAAGTTGTTTTTTTTTGTTTTTTTTTCATGCACGAAATTACTTTATTACATTCGGGGAGGAAAATGAATATTTGTATAAAATGTGTTTCATCGCTTGGTGAGTTTTCTTTTTTAATCATCACATCCCAAACAATGAGATAAAAACACTAAGACGCAAGAGGTTAATATCAGAAATTGAAAGAGTCTGAGAAAAACATTATTAAGAAGAGAGGACAATAAAAGAACAGAAATTCAGGAGACAAAGAATGACGACTGGCATAAATGTGTATGCTTATTAAATCGATATATATATATATATATATATATATATATATATATATATATATATATATATATAATATGACAAATTGGAAAAAATCGTCCTAATGTAGGGTAGTTAGGGACAAAGGTGATGAAGAGAAAAAGAAAACTACAGATGAATTTGATTAAATTGAAAAAAATATTCCTTCAAAAATTTTGAAACTACCAGCGTCTCTCATTTCGTGCGCATGTGTAAACGTGCCAACATCAGCAAAGACCAATCCAACGGATGAAATGCGTCAAAAAACTTTTATCATTCTAATTTTCTAAATACTGTTTGTTGATATATAAAATTATACAAAATTATATATCGTTATATATATATATATATATATATGATAGTAAAGAAAGATTGTTTATGTATGCTTCTTATAATATGTAGATATAATAGGCCGGTTACAGAAATTCGAGAGATAAAAAGACAAAAATAATAATAATACTGACAATAGGACTAATAATATTTATTGGATATCCGTGGGCCTTTTAACCAAACAGTTAAGAAAAAATGTTCAAAATCGGAATTTTAGGACACGCCTTTTTGGACTTTATTTTTATTTTTGGGTCAGCAAGGGGTTTCTGAGAATATGATAAAAATATCCTATGAAGTAGAGAATACAATAAAAGAATAACAATTAAGAAGACAGAAGATAATGATTAACATTGTATTTAAAATTTTTGAACATCAAAGTTGACTGGGAAGCAAGAAGCCAGAAGAGAGTTCCACAATCGAGAAGTGCGATGGAAGGAACTGTTAGCATAGAATTTACGGTTACATCTAGCAATTTCAACTGTAAAATAATGAGATGTTGCTGCCAATCTAATACTGCGCTGAAATTCGTCAAGTCAAGATACCAAAGAGCAAAGCTCATCAGAACAGTTTTCATGAAAATATTTATAGAAAAGTCACTGAAGTTTCGTTGCGTCTACGAGAAACGACGATTGAGAATTCGAGTAAATGGATATGTAATGCAATTTACTCATTTTAATTTGGTTTCAGTATGGGCTGCGAGAAAATGATTTGGAAGATTGTTGTAGAACGTTTTTACGCGCATGAAGCGTGACAGCTTATAAAATCAGCATTTCGGAGTCCTAGCATTTACCTGGTCTTGAAAACTGATTTTTCGATGAAATACAAACATCTGAGATCCGGTTGTCAAAGTTCAAGCGGTGAATTAACCACCCAACAGCATTGAATGAAGAAGCTACAAGTATCGTGGTGAAATTTACCAATCTGTTTATCTCCTACATATGATTATGATAGAGATGATGATAATGATGATAGTGATAATGATGATTATGAAGATGATGATTATGATAGATTATGAAGAAGATGATGATAGAGATGATAATGATTATGATGATGATGATGATTATGATAGAGATTATGAAGATGATGATAGAGATGAAGATGATGATAGAGATGATAATGATTATGATGATGATGATGATAGAGATGATGATTATGATAGAGAGATTATGAAGAAGATGATGATAGAGATGAAGATGATAATGATTATGATGATGATAGAGATGATTATGAAGATAATGATGATGATGATTATGATAGAGAGATTATGAAGATGATGATAGAGATGAAGATGATGATGATAGAGATGATGATTATAATGAAGATGATGATAGAGATGATGATGATTATGATGATGATAGAGATGATGATGATTATGATTATGATGATGATAGAGATGATAATGTTTATGATAAAGTGATGATAGTTATGATGATGATGATTATGGTAGAGAGATTATGAAGATGATGATGATGATATTGATGATGAGTCGTTCGCCGCCATGTTCCCGTGTCACCATAAGGATTTCAGTTGGGTATATACAGAAACACAAGGCATTTGTCTCGGAGTTTCTGTTTTGAAATTAAGAGTTGTCCTTCTCTTAGTCTGACTACCAAACACTTGGAGATCCCAGACTGCCCTCCTATTCAATCCATATCTGATGGCGGTGGTGGTCGTGGGGGGGGGACTTTTGTGGGAGAAGATTTGGATTCATATCTTTCCCAGGGGTATTTACTCATAAGGGAATGTAGTGAACTCGGCTCTCCAATTTCTCATTCCGTGCCGATATCCATTACACCACCCGCACATCCACAATATAAGGTATCCCACACATAAGGTATCTTAGTATATTCAACCCACATAGGATTACTTTTTGTTAATCTCCGAAGCTATCTACAGCCTTTTCATTTGGCCTGATTTTCCAAACAAATGGTGAGCTTTCCAAATATCTGTTACAGATATATGCTTCTACTTAAACATTTATTATTTTTACTATTATATTACTATTACTTTTGCTTAGAATTTTGGTCGACCCAATCAGTGTTATCCGAATCACCCCAGTCGCAATTTTACTCTGCTGCTTTTTATTAAAAAATTTTATTTAAAGTTTTTTCGCCTATCCCAATTCCAACTTCGCCCACAACAACAGGAACAACTTCTTTCTTAAGACCTACAATTATTATTATTATTATTATTATTATTATTATTATTATTAGTAGTAGTAGTAGTAGTAGTAGTATTCAATTTTCCTTTAGTTTCTGGTGTATACTCATTTCTTTCCGGGTCCAGACCAGAGACCTAAGGTCTGAAATGGCATCATGTTATTTTTCATTGAGCAGTTTTGAAAAAAAAAATTCCCCATATTTTACATAGATAAAGCACTCCGTATGATGAGGGCTGTACTTGTAAGTACACTTTTTTGTATTTCTTTAAGGCATGGGCCACCATGAACCCTTCAATGTTTCTATTAGAACCTTTTCCAATCAACCTGGGGGCTCCAACTACAACTGCAATTGTTAATGTCCTCATTTGCCATTATTATTATTATTATTATTATTATTATTATTATTATTATTATTATATTTTTACTTTCTTTTTGAAAGAAAAATGTTTTAAAATTTAATTACAGACAAAAAAACAACGAATAAGCTAAGTGATAATCTTTTACGGGTTATTATAATTTTGAAAAAAAAAAACATCGTTTCTTGCTTGTGACAGCATTCTCTAAAATACCTACCTAATACTTTAAAATTTCTAACAAATACATGATCGTAAGTCCAAAAAGGTGCAGTAACCAAAGATAGTGCAGCTCTTTATTCTCCCGTATTATTTCCATGCGCATTAGCTAAATATATTCCGTCAGTTAAATCAAAGTCTTGGGCATGCGTAAAAATCTCGGTTGATTTTCATGATATAAAATAAACGAAATGTAGACATTTGCCAATCTGATCCGACTGGAAAATGATTTTCAAGCAAAATTTTCTCTCATCTTTTTTCTTTTCTTTATATTTACTTTTTTTTCTTTCATCTTCTTTTTCTTTTTGGTGAGTTTCCAGTCTTATATTCTTGGCACTCCCTGATAACTTGTTATCAAAAGCGGGTTTTAAAAGGAGGCTCTTTTCACTAAGAGAAATCGATGCCAGAGAACAGAACAGAGACGACGACGGCTGAGAGTTGCGGCTATTCTGTCGGCCATCTACTCGTTGTCGATGGTGATCACAATTCGCAGGTCAACATTAAGGAGTTATCAGCAGAGTCAAGCGCTCAAATGACGTTAGAAGCTAGTTTTAATGACTGGCTATTGTGTGGAGCCTCGTCCGGATGAGTTACAATTTTTCCTATCAATTTCAGAAGATAAACAAAGTCTTTCTACTTATTTCCCGATATAACAAATCCAGTTTTATAATGATTTCAAAAGCATTTAGTCGTGCCAACACACACACACACACATAGATAGGTACATCACTAAATATGCAACCTAATGATGGAAAGATAATCTATTTTTATAGAGTATTATAATTTAATTCCTTGTCAACGCACTTAATGCAGTGTGGAATATTAATAACATAGAGGATTATACAGTGAATACTTCAGATCAAAATTCAGCTCTTCATTACATTTCAGTCATATGCCGAAATGCAAATCCGCACACACACACATTATATATATATATATATATATATATATATATATATATATATATATATAGAAAAATTTAGATATAAATAAAAAATATGAATAAAGATAAGAGGAAAAACATTACCAAAGCATTTCGTTCTCTGATGGAGAATTTGCCTTGATAAAGTTTTCACACACACACACACAAAAGAAAAAAGAAAAAAATACCTAAATCTACCTAACAGCAATAATAAGAGAATCCCCACTAGCACATAGATTAAATACTTCAGACTTAGTATAAAGATGACGAAAAATTATCACTTGTCGAAACCTCCTGAAGAGTGACCTGAACAATTACAAAAAAGTTAATCTACAAAGCTCTAGAGTCGAACGGCTGAATATAACATCAATCAGCTAAGTGTCAAATTTTATTTGTATTAATCATATATATATATATATTTTATATACACACACACACACGGCAAACGAGCATGCATACACGTACGCACACACGCGCTGACATGCACATACGAACACACACAATAAAAGGCGAAGAAAAAAAATCAACATTACACCAATAAAATGCGCATACATCATTTTTTTAACTTAATGTAAAAATAACGAAAACTAGAAAATAAGCAGTGAATTGATGGTACCTCCTACCGTCCGTCTACGATATATATATATATATATATATATATATATATATATATATATATATGTACACATAAAGATATAGAGAGATTTCAAACAGATAGCTATGAACAACCCGAGATTGACTGATAGACTGATTCTAATCATTGATAGATAGGTAAATAGATAGAAAGTCTTAAATATAAAAACAGACTTTCTCTCTCTCTCTATATATATATATATATATATATATATAGAGAGAGAGAGAGAGAGAGAGAGAGAGCGAGAGAGAGAGTGAATGATTTTGAACAGTAATTTGATAGGTAGAAGAAACAGATTGAGATATATATATATATATATATATATATATATATATATATATATATATATATATATAGACAGACAGTTAGACATGACAGAATTGAATAGACACCAAGATAAATTTTATTTCTGATTTTTTTTAATAGCCAAGATAAATTAACTTAGATTATTTGATTAAAATTGCAGATAACAAAAGTGAAACATGCCACGAAGCAAAGGAGGAGCATGAGACCCTATCCGAATTTCAGTGAGGACGTATCGTGGGCCAACATGAAGGTGGTCTTAGTCAAAGAAAAATATCTGAAAATCTTTCAATACCCCTTTCTACTGTTAATAGAGTGATCGTACAATTCACCAGAGAGGGCAAGAAGTGCACAAAACCTCACCCAGGCCGCCCTGGGCCCTCTGAAAGAACCATGCGTCTTGTCGAAAGAAATGTTAAACAGGATCTACTTTGCAAGGCCTCTGACATTGCAACACAAGTTGATGTCAATCCCAGAACAGCTGTCAGATATCTTCACAAGCTGGGCTATTATGGCAGAGCTGCGAGAAGGAAACCACTTCTTCGTCCAGCCAGTATCAAACGTAGAAAGGATTGGGCTCATGAGATGGTGGAGAGACCTTTGACCTTTCGGACCAATGTCATTTTATCTGATGAGTCAAGATTCGCATTATTTTCCGACAGTGGAAGAGTATGGGTATGGAGACTCTGTAGTCAAGAGTTTGATTTAAAAAGACTGCAGTCAACAGGGAAACATGGGGGCTTTTCAGTAATGGTATGGGTTGCAATTTGGAGTGATGGTCGCTCAGAGCTTGTGGAGTGTGAAGGAAACATTAATTCAACCAAATATGTTTCTATATTAAAGAAAGGGCTCCTTCCAATATTCTCAAATAGTAGAATGAGCAAAGTTGACTCCCTATTTATGGAAGATGGAGCTCCATGTCACACTGCTCAAACAACGCAACATTGGTTGAGACAAAATGGGATCAATAAACTTCCATGGCCAAGTCAGTCCCCGGATATTAACCCTATTGAACACCTTTGGGGCATATTAGATCGAAAACTCCGCAAAAAGAACAGGAAGCCATCTTCTAAGCCCGAACTTTTAGGATTATTGCGTCAAACATGGCAAGAAATCCCTCAAGATGATATTTGTGAACTCATCGCTAGCATGCCTAGAAGGGTCCTTGCATTAAAAAAAGCAAAAGGGACGTCAACCAAGTATTAGTTATTAAATTTATGACCATTTATAATTACTTCATTTGTATAAATTACTTGCTTAATAAAATAAACGGTTTCTGTAAGCGTCTATTCAATTCTGTCATGTCTGTATATATATATATATATATATATATATATATATATATATATATATATATATATATATATATATATATAGCGAGAGAGAGAGAGAGAGAGAGAGAGAATAATTTTGAACAATAACTTGATAGGTAGCCAGAAACAGATTGAGATAGATGCATTTAAAGTCTTAACTATAGAAACAGACATATATATATATATATATATATATATATATATATATATATATATATATATATATATGTATATGTATATATATATATATATATATATATATATGTATATGTATATATATATATATATATATATATATATATATATATATATATATATGAGAGAGAGAGAGATACTGAGGTAGAATGATTTTAAAGATTAATTTGCTAGGTAAACAGAAACAGATTGAAATAAATTTACTGAAGTCTTAACTATAGAACCAGATTATATATATATATATATATATATATATATATATATATATATATATATATATATATATATAGGGAGAGAGAGAGAGAGAAAGAAAGAGAGATATTTGACCAATCGTTGGTAGATATATAAATTTTGTTCATGTTGAAGTAAATAGGATGAAGATAACTATGTAGAAAAAATGAAACCAGGAACGAAATAAAAATAAAACCTAAAATCGAATACTGTGGAAAGTCCTGAAGTTTTTGAATGACTTACCGTCACTTCATTTTCTCTGAAATCTACGCGATATTTCTTTTATATGTTTTTATGTGTTTTCACGACATAAGTGATTATGGCTCCCTCAACCTTCGCTTACTTTGTCGCCCTATGCATAAGAGTTTAGAACACCTTTTGTTTGTTTCTAAAAACTTTCCTAACTTTTTATTAGTTTCTTTAGTTTCTCATGTGAAAAGGTGATTTTTTTTATAATGCATACAATGAAAAGGTACCATATTTGTCCAGTAGACAGGGCCTTGAATATGCCGACTGTATCCCCTGAAGAATAGATGGCTGCGAACGCGTGTATAGACGACTAATATTTATCTATAGTCTCAAGTATAAACCCGACCAATGTTTACCTATAGACTCAAGTATAAACCCGACCAATGTTTACCTATAGACTCAAGTATAAACCCGACCAATGTTTGCCTATAGACTCAAGTATAAACCCGACAAATGTTTACCTATAGACTCAAGTATAAACCCGACCAATGTTTGCCTATAGACTCAAGTATAAACCCGACCAATGTTTACCTATAGACTCAAGTATAAGCCTAACAAATGTTTTCCGATAGAGTCAAGTATAAACCAGACCAATGTTTACTTATAGACTCAAATATATGCCCGGCCTATGTTTATCTCTAGACTTACGTATAAACCCGACCAATGTTTACATATAGACTCAAGTGTAAACCTAACCAATGTTTACCTATGGACTTAAGTGTAAAACCAACCATAAAATTCACGTCACATAACAATCCACGAGACTTGTTTGCTCATCATTCCCCTATGCATAGGAACTGTTGCTTATTTACTAAGTCTGACACAAGGTTAAAAGAGTAAGGAATCAAGTGAGAAACAAAGTCGCAATGCTAATAATAGTATTCTGCAAGACTTGCTTGCTAACTATTTTCCCCAATGAGTCACCTATTCGGTTAATTCTTTGGCGCTTCTTTGTGGCAATAAGGATGTGATTCTTCTGGGTGTTGAAGTTGCAGCTTTTAAATCAATTAAGAGCAGCCTACAATTTACTTTCGCTGTGTCTGAAGCCATTCTAGCAGAGAAAGATTTAATTTTTTTGTGGTGCGGAGGCAACAAAAAATGAGTAAAAAACAAAGCAAAGAAAACTTATAAACGAATCATTCTCATTTAAAATGTAATTAAAATCACCTTTCTTTCCTTTTTACGAAACTATTTTATAAGTTCTTTTTTTTAAAATTTGCATGTGGCATAATGGTTAATAGTAAAGAAAATGGAATCGTCAGGTTGAGATCAAATTTCGGGCGGGATTGTTGCTTGGATTCGTACTAGAAAGGTATGAGCCCATCACGAGATCGTAGCTTAATAGTAGGGTAAACTTGTCTATTTATCATTGGTAGGACAACTAATCTAGGACAAGCTTCAAAATTATGGTTGGAAACCAAAGATTGACATGGTTATTTGACAGATATTAAAAAAGAAGCTGTGGCGGGTTATGATCGGCTATGTTCTGAAGGGAAATGGAATTTTAAAAATACCTTTCGAAGAAAAGTTATTAGCTAAACTTAGCAAGGGATTCATATTGAGTATCTGTGTGTGTGTGTGTGTGTGTGTGTGTGTGTGTGTGGAGATGAATTTCACATTTATTAACGGTGAAATAATGGATACCAGCTCGGATTGAGGAATCGGAGAGCCAAGTTCGAATTCCAATCGAGTTAGTTATATTCACTTGAAAAAGCATGAATCCATCCTTTCTCCCCTCCCCCAGCTATGGGAGAACAGATTGGATCCTACAGTCTTTTTTGACAGCCGGTCTAAAAATATTTGGAAATACCTTTATTTTTAAACATTTACAAAATAGCATTTAAATAGTGTTTATACATTTGAAACATTCAAAATTCATTAAAAATATAGCATAGGCGATAGGAGAATTTAGTAGACATTGCTCATGTCGGTGTTCATCGTATTATTGGAGAGTTTCAAGAAGAGTAGCAACACGTAGAAAACGAATGGGAATGCATTCTCCAAGGAAAGTCTTGTTAAAAAAGAAACCAAATGTGTGTTTTTATCGGGGTGAAAGGCTTAAAAATATATTTAACGATCGTGAAAACCGACCTGAACTATCTTACAACTCTTGCTCATAATCTTTCATTGTAATTATTTTTATATATTCTGGTTTTATATTTTTTTGAATGAATTTTGAATGTTTCAAATATATAAACATTATTTAAATGGGATTTTGTAAATGCTTAGAAATAAAGGTATTTTCCATTTTTTTTCTTTTTGCAATTTCTCTCAAAAAGTATTTTCGGGATTCTGATCTTTCAGGATTTTAAATTTCGGTATTCTGATTTTACGGGATTTGGAGATTTGAAATTATAATCCAAACCATATATATATATATATATATATATATATATATATATGTATGTATGTATGTATGTATGTATAGTCATCAAGTGAATATATGGTAATTACCCCACAACGGAAATGGAGGAAAGCAAGGGATGAAGAGGAAAAGAGAAATCTAGAAAAAGTAGCAAAGAAAGCTAAAAAAAAAAAAAAAAAAAAAAAGAAAAGAAAAGAAAAAAAGCGGGTAAAAAGGAAATCTTCAAATACGATAACCAGAAATAAGGAGATCCAGAAATGCCATATTCACCTTGTGAAGCAGACCAGTGTGCCAAACCTTTGATAGACTCTTTCTCTAATAATCCCAGAGAAGCGAAAGCCATATTGTTTATCTGAAAAATGACCTTGCGAGGTGAGATGTTTAAGCAATTCAGAGTTGATTAGATCCTCTAGTACTTTGCCAAAAAGAGGTAGAAGGTTAATAGTCCGATAGTTAGAAGGATCAGACAGTTCAACTATGTTCTTAAGACTGGAACTACAGAAGAGAATTTCAAATTATCAAAAAATTTGAAAGAACAAGGCATTCATCGTAATTTCATGTCAGACTCTAAATTACCAGACTACCACTCAACTGAATTAGCGACTCACGTATATAAAATAAAAAATAAATAGTGGGTTTTTCACCAATTAAGATTTCATCTGAAATTAACTAGTGTTATTCTCAAAATACGTTTCATTGCGGTAGGGAGAGTAAGAGATAGATAGTAATATATATAGAGAGTGAGAACTAAAATATAATTTTATCTCGTAAAGGACGTGAATAAAGTTGGAACAAAAAAGTAAATAAATAAATAAAAAAAGAGATCAAGACGAAAGAATTATAAAGAAATGCTCCAGGTCGGATAAATTCAGATGCATATTTAAACAACTCAAGAAGTATGTTTTGATAGAAAGCCAAAAACAAAAATGAAATGGCGGGAAAAATTGTTATCTGTTGTACGAATCATTGACTACAATGTTCACTTCATTTTGACTTGTGGCCGAAAGAGAATTCTTTGAAATCGGGGATTGTTCGAAGGATATTACTGAGTGCAAGATAAGAAAATGAATGAACGGAACATCTAAAATCTTTCTTCATGGCAAGTCAGTATTTACTAGTATGGGAAAAAAAGAAACTGGTCGTAATCGAGAGATGATGGTAGTTATAAGTGAAAGTTAGAACGAAAGAAAGAACGAAAGAAAGAAAGAAAGAAAGAACGAAAGAAAGAAAGAAAAATAAATAAATATAGTCATAAACCTATTTCGGAGAGTACTGTAATAGTAAAATCATTTATTGTCTACCTGCTGCATCTATTTTCTGGTATGTTTTTTTGAACTAATGACAAATACATATATACACTCGTGAGTTGGGCACCTCGAGGTGGTGTAATGGTTAGCAAGCTTGTCTCTCTAGAGCAAGTTACGACTGTGTAGTGAGTTCAGTCCTCACTGGGTGCGCCATACTTTCGGCCCTGTGCCACATCTGAGCTACTCTTGGAAAATCACTATATACACTAGTGACTTTCAAATAGACGGGGTGGTTTGAATAAAAATAAATGGTCTTACCTTGAGTTGCCCTCGAGCCTTTTATTGGATGAACAATTAGTAAAAAAAAAAATAATATTCACGAATCACTAAATCTCAACTTCCAGAGAATCAGATATTGCAAACCAACACCTACATGGAGTAATCTATTAAAGCCTTGAAATATATATTTTGTTCTCTAGCAGTTGTGAGTTCAATTCCTGGATCTGTTAAGGCTGAAAAAAAATCGTATAATCCGGTAGAGTGCATGAAACGGACGTAATAAGGTAAAGCGGTTGAAATGTGATTAGAATAAGAAGGTGTATAATAACAACCAGAAACATGGTTCAAAGTCGCTTGACCCCAAACAATCAAATAATACGGACTGGAGACAAACACACGTTCTCTTTTATATAAAGAAGAAATCTTGTTTTTCATAACCTTCCGAATTTCATTAGATGAAATGGAATACCTGCCATCGCGTCCTTAAATCAAAATCTAGTTATGCCAGACACCTTAAATTATGTTCTTACACATAATTTTGATAAACTTCCTCCAGGCGAAAATGTGTGTTTTTTAACCGTTTCACCCCAAGCAAGGCGATAATGCCACTAAGACAGTTACAGGGATTGAAAGAGAATAAGATGACTTTAGTGAAGATGATTGAGGAAATGGAAAAAAAAAATTACCAGGATTCAAGAGGCCAAAAGGTGACAATTGACGTTGCATCTAAATTTTTGATGAGTGTTGTTATAGGCGAAGCAAGAAATCGGGAGGGAGTTCCGCAGGTGGGAAGTGCGAGAAAAGAAAGTGTTAGAGTAGAAGCGGCGGTTGCATTTAGCTAGTTCAACAGACAAACGGAGAGACCTAGTTGCCAATCTAGTAGCATGCTTAAATTCTTGAAACGAGGCACCAAGGGGGTCGGAAGCACATCAGAACAGTAGCCATGAAAATATTTGTAAAATATAGTAGAAGAAGATAGAGGGAAGCCACATCACGTTGCTGAGAAAGTAATTGATGTCGAAATGCCAGGTCAGGATTACAGAGCCTTCTTTGAACTTTGTCAAGAATCTCGAAATGTACAGCAGGAGCATCGGATCAGATATGGCCACAGTATTCAATGCACGTACGAATGGTGGATTTATAAATGTGCCATATGTATTCTAACGAGAATATTTTCTAACACGTCACAGTGAACCAACTTTCCTTGCAGTAGATGTAGCAATTGATTCGACATAGTCGCTGTGTTATGTATAGCCAACTCTGTAAATCTATTCTAGACTGAAAAAGACACCTGGAGGTCCATCAATCAATTAATCAATTCGATCTAATAAATCCTGTCATGGTGACCTCAGTGCATGTCACACACGCTTCAAACTTTACAAATCCTCGGATAAGTCACAAATTTCTTCTGGTTTTCCCTTACACTCTTTGCGGTATTTAATTCAATGACAGTCACCTAACATTGGAGGACAGTCTACCCTTATATTTAACCCATATCCCAGCGGGAAGCAATGATTTCGTGCTTTTATTCAGGGCTTTAGCGGCAAAGCGAAAACAACAGGCCAGTAAATGAACACACCACGATTGCACTTTCCGCTCCAATAATCAGCGGTTGTGCCGCTAGCATACGGAGCGGCACAACCGCTGATTGTTGGACCGGATGATAAAACATTGAAATACAAGTAAAGCACAATGCACAGACTGAAGCTGCAAAATACTTAAAAAAGAAAGCAAAGGCAAATGCGACCAACCAGATACAGAAGCGATGGCAAGATAAACCGCTTCACTCTGCCCTTACCATACAATCTGATGTAGACAAGCCCCGTACCCATAAGTGGCTATGTAGCGAAGGGTTAAAAGGTGAAACCGAAGTTTTTATCCTTGCTGGACAGGACCAATGCTTATTAACTATAAATTTTCAAGCACGAATAATAAAAAATTGTGTTAACCCAAAATGCAGATTCTGTGATAAATATCCAGAAACAATTGATCATCTTGCATCAGGTTGCGCGGTATTGGCACCCACTGAATATAAAACCCGGCATGACAGAGTGGGCCAATATCTGCACTGGAAAATCTGCAACTTCTACGGAAAGGAAACTGAAAGAAATTGGTATGAACACCACCCAGACCCAGTTACGGACATAGGACCTGTAATAATTTTATGGAACTACACAATACATACAGACAGAACAATCAAAGCTAATCGCCCGATATCATTATTAGAGACAGCAACCAAAAAATTGCCTCCTTATTGATATGGCAGTCCCTGTGGACTGCAATGTATCTTTGAAGATCTTCAAAAAGCTATCAAAGTACAAGGACCTACATGAGAACATCAACAATTCATGTTGTAGCTGGAGCCCTCGGATTGGTTGGAAAAGATTCCAATAGACTCATTAAAGGGATTCGTGGAAGCCCATATATGTAAAAAATTACAAAAATTTGTTCTCACGAGTAAAGCCCACACATTACGAAGGGCTTTATCTATGTAAAATATTTCTTTTTTTTTTTTTCTTTTTTTTTTTTTTAAATTGCTCAGTGGAAAATGTCATAATGCCATTTCTGATCTTAGTTCTTTGGGCGGGACCCGGAAAGAATTGAGTACACACCAGAAATCAGAGGAAATAAAACAACAACAACAATAATAATAATAATAATGATGATGATGATGATGAAGAATCATTTCAGAAACGGTGTTTCATAAGTTGACAACTATTTCAACAATGTACTGCAATTAAACCGAAGTCATCCATAAAGATGCTGGGACCATTATATATCAGTATCAATGTTCAAACCAGAAATGTATGGAATTTGAACATGATAGATTTTTTTTAAAATTTAAGAGTTAGTTTGGAGCAGTCTAATTTGAAACAGTTCCCTGCGTGTTCTTCTACGTTAAAGACACTTCTCACAGAATAGCGGCAGAAATATGTACTAAATTCAATCGCCATTAAGCATTCCAGTAAGGAGACTTTCGTATGGATGTCGGTGCATGGCACCAAACCAGTTCAGAAATATCTAAACTGTCAGGTGTAAAGAACCGCTTTGGAAAATCAATGGTTGAAATGGCTTTGTGCGCGGGAATCCTGTGGGATTTTGGCGAAAACTAACCTTCTTCGAACATCATCGACTGGCGCTACAGAATCACAAAAAACTATACGGAATAACAGAAACACTTGAGGACTTTCAACAGCAGCAACATCTAAAATGGATGTCACACGTAATTCGAAGAGAAAATAATGATATAATCAAAATGTTGACATTCTTCAAAGATAATTTTAGGAAGGATATCCACCCAAAATACTGGCAAGCGTGATAACAGCTACTGGACTTGAGAAACATATTTGGATGTAAAATTGTTTTAAGTGAAATGTTTTTTATAAATTTCATTCTGCAAGAGTACTGGCTCCTCAGTTAATAAATGCCAAATGTTTCCTTATAAGAAAACGGCTAAGATTACCATTAGAGATGAGGAGAACAGATACTACACTTTGATCCTAACGCGATGGCCAGAAAGTGAAGAAAAGTTTAACATATCGCACGGTCGATGAATGCCAAATGTTTTCTTATAAGGAAACGGCTAATATTACCCTTATCATTAGTACACACTATCGCCTTTGTGAGGTTTTTCTTACTAATATCACCATTTAACGATAGTGAGTTTATTATTTAGGATGGTGTTGATTAAAGGTTTCAATACATTACGATTGAGTGGTTAATCTTTGTTCAACTCTTTTAGATATGTTCCTTATCCAATTTTTGGATGGTTGGATCGAATGTTTTTATATGATAACGCATTATTCGGTTTCCTAAATAACACAAAGAGCTTTTTGCTAAAATTTAATTCTACGTCCAGAAGAATCCATTATTTTTAATTTATCTCGATATCAAGGTTGAGTCATCTCTTTGAAGAACTTATCTTTTTTATTAAAAGTCATTTGTTCCACTCTTACCACCTTCAACAATTATCAACCCATCACCCCTATACAGGAGCAGTGGCCATCTTCGTCTATAATTTTTACGAATTTTCTGTAAGATTTCAATCCTCAACACACACACACAGAGTATATATATATATATATATATATATATATATATATATATATGGGGGAATTGTATGATAAAGAAGGAAAAGTTTACTTGTGACGCGTTTCGACATTCAGGACTAAATTTGTTATGATAGTTCGACTACACATGCTCCCGAACGAGAGGTACTGGTAATTTTAGAATAAGACTTGAAATGAATTCGGCTAGATATTAAAAAAATTCTAAAAAATGTGTAGTCGTACCAATATAACAAATGAAGTCCTCAAGGACGAAACGCGTCACAAGTAAACTTTGTCATACAATTTCTCCAATATTGTTCTTGATATATAAAATTATATATCGTCATCTCATATATATATATATATATATATATATATATATTGCGCCATCACAATATCACCTATGGACATCAAATCTTTTACATGGGTTTTACATCTTTACCTTTGGCAAAGCTTGTTATAATATGAAATTACAGAGGAACCTCGGTTCTCGAACACCTCACATGTCGAACAAATCGGTTTTCGAAAAGAAAATTCGAGATGAAAATGCCTCTGTTATCGAACAAAATTTCGATTCTCGAACAACATTGCCTAACCAAGTTAACACGAACGGAATCATTTTTAAGTCGACCGCCGTGTTGTATACATTTGTGTGTTGTGCCGTGCTTTTCTTTTCCAAATTTATTGTACTGTGACTTTTTTTCTCTACATTGCTTCCTATTGGAAAAAATAGTTTCGGGTTACGAACGGCCTTCGGGAACGAATTAAATTCGTGAACCGAGGTTCCACTGTAGTTTCTTGTGATTGGAGATCATTTCCATTTGGTAACTGCCGACCACCATCTTGTGCACTGCTGCCAGCGCATTTACTTTGTTTAGTAATTCCTCATTTATGAATATGTATTTGATATCGTATTTAAGGAAAACATATTTTTCATAACTTTTTTAATTTAGTGAACCAGTTCAAGCAATCTTTAATGCCCCGGTGTTGATTGACATTAAGAGTTATTCGTAATATGTTCATACTTTGTTTTTTGTTTTTATCTTAACCATTTCCGCTTCTACAGAATGATGCTGAGGATACTGTGGATCGAACAAAAAGGAAACTAATACTTCAGGAAGAGGTAGTTGAGGTTTCTGGGGGCATATAATGAGGAAGGAGGGCTTGGAAAATCTGATACTCATGGGATAAATATAGGACAAGTGGGATAGAGGAAGACGACGCATAACATATTTAATGAGCTGGCGGAAAAGGGCTTAGGAGGAAAACAGAAAAAAATAATGTTTATTAAGAGCTATGAGGGACAGGGAGTTGTGGAGAGCTATGATCGTCTACGTCCTGAGGGGACACGGTGCATAAAGCAAAAGGTGGTTCAGAAACCTGCGTACAGTTTTATTTTCAAAATTGAATTTATGTTGTTTATATATTAGGTTGGTGCAAAAACAATGTCGGTTTTTGATGTTAAAAATACGTCAAAAACCGATATTATTTTTTGCACCAACCTAATATAATAAATGCCTCGTTCTTACAAAATTTCTCAACGCTGTCGCTAATTTTCATGTAAAAAAAAATGCACCCCTACAAATCGACAATAGAGAGTCGAACACAGTACACTAGTAAGAAGATAAATGAATTCTGTAACTCAAAAAAAAAAAAAATTATCAACACATTGAGGCTGGTCGGCATTAATTTTAAACCGATAATTACTGTTTTTTTTTGGGGGGGGGTATCTTACCGGGCTTCTTTTTGGAAAACTATCGGATTGAGGAATCGGAGAACCGAGTTCGAATTCCAGCCAAATCCAAAACACTCACTTACGTGTTAATACCCTTGGGAAAGATATGAGTCATCTTCTTCTTCCCCAGCTATGGGTAAAATAGCAAAACAGACCGGTTCCTATAGCCTTCGATGGCAATTAGTCTACTGCAAAAAGAAATGGCAACCTACCCCGGAAAAAAATCTGCCTCGTCAGTCATGTACCGAAAGATACATGATCGCTTAAGCGTGTATTGGCACATAACATATGGATGTTGGTCGTTTTTGTTTCGCGGCCTATCAGCATCTATAAGTCATTTAATACTGAAATATCAATATTTTGTACGTGATTTTGGTGGGGTCGGGGGTGGTTGCGGTGGGGTTAGTAATGGTTTTAGTAATACAAATTTTACTAATTAACCCATAGCGGGAGGGGAGAAGAGGTGTATTCATAACTTTCATATTATCACGTAAATGATTATAACGAAATCAACTGGAATTGGAACTCGGCCCTCCGATTAACAATTCCGAACCATTATCCCTTACACTAGCCGCACGTCCAAGCTTACAGCACCTGGTATTTGCAATAGTTCACCCATCTTGGTACTAACCAGGCTCGACGTTGCTTAACTTCGGAAACCGGTGTTTCAACGTGATGTGGCTGTTAGCCAGAAAAGTACGGTAAATACCGGATGTTTAGAAACTTATAATTAATAGCGGATTTTTTTTTTTTAATTAATACTGGATTTATATTAATTTTTATAATACTGGATTTTACGGTAGGTATTAATGGGTTATAAAGTGAATATCAATTTACTAAGTTTAACTAAGTCTGGTGGAGACACCGAATCTGTAAATTCAATCCACTCTCTCTCTCTCACACACACACACAATATATATATATATATATATATATATATATATATATATATATATATATATATATATATATACCATTGCAGTAGTGAATAATCTCGCAGTACTGGCTTGCTGAACATCACCCTACGTTAGGAAACTTAAATCGGTTTGGTTACATGCCAGAGTTGATGGACACCCAGTGATTATCGAACTTATTGCACTGGTAAATTGATCTGCTGACTAATGTTCACCCGCATGTAGTCTGAAACTATCAAACTGGGTAACACGTGTAGAGAGCAGGGCACCTTTTGGCGTCGGGGAAATGCTTAGCCAGCGAGTTTGGTTGACCATTATTACTAAGAAATAAGCTCGATACACATTGGCTGCTACATACATGTAGCCTTATACCAAAGTTAGCTTGATGAAAAGCAGCTACGGTAGACCGGTGGCTGCAGACTAGTTCTGAAAATAACTTAGTAAATTTAGTAATATATATATATATATATATATATATAGAGAGAGAGAGAGAGGGGGGGGGGCTCAAATTCCAGTCCATTATATTCACTTACGTGCTAATAAATACCCTTGGAAAAGGTATGAATCCTCTCCTCCTCCTCACAGCTATGGTAAAATAGCAGGACAGACGGGGTTCTATAGCCATGTGTGACAATCGGTCTAGAAGGAGTCTGAATTAAAAAAACTGGCCTGTAGAGGGACGGGCCCGTGAGGCTATCTTGCCCAAGAAACATCATTTCTATTGCAGCTGGAGTATATGTGTATATGTGCTGCTCCTACGAATCTGATGGGTTACGGGATTCACGGTCGATCGTGCGCTATATATATATATATATATATAATTTAAATAAAGGACTGCGGATCATCAGACTTTAATTCCAAACAAAAAATTTCACATATTAAGATTTTTTGTTTGGATCCGCAGTCCTTTAAAAGGGCTGTGGTGAAATAATTTATTACATGGAACCTTAAAGTGGTCTGTTTTTATTTAAATTATCTGCTCTGGATTTACATTGAGCTCTCTGGATTTTATCTTCCTTAGGTTTACCCATACAGATTACCTAGTTTTTCTTAAACTATATATATATATATATATATATATATATATATATATATATATATATAAAATGAGTAGTAGTAGTAATCTTATAAGTATAAATAATTATACTCATTCGGAAAACCTTCAGTGTCTTGATTTGCGAAAATTCAAACCAATACCAAAGGGGGGAAAAAAGGTATAAAAAAGAAAAAACAAAAAACATGTACGTTAGCCGAAAATAATCGTCCAGCATGCAAGTCCAAAGTCAAAAGAAAAAAAACCCGATACGAGTAAGCAAAATAATAAATAAAGTGCTCAATACAGTAAGTAGAGCAGACCTAATTAAATCTAGAGAGCCAGACAAACCTACCAAGGTTTCACCTAAGCAACTCGTCTGGGAAGACAATACATGTGTGTATATATATATATATATATATATATATATATATATATATATATATATATATATATCAGGATCAAATCATGAGTTCTGTCACCTATTAAGGTTTTAGGGGCACTACATCAGCCATAACCGCAGTGGTGTGTCGTTTAACCCTCCCCAGGCTGATTCGAATTCAGAGTTTTTCTTCTTCTCGGCTGGTCTATAGGGTCCCGTCCTGCTATTTAGCCAGAGATGGGAGAAGAAGAAATGGGTTCATACTTTTCCCATGGATAATTGTGCGTAAGTGAATATAACGAAAACGAAGTCTGGTCTTCAGAGTTTTCATTCTTTTAGGCTTGTTACTAGTCAAGGATAGATAATCCAGTCACACCTGCTATTTAACCCGTAGCTGGAGGGGTGAGTGAAAGAGAACGTATCAGTTGACATTCATTGGAAAAATAGGTTCGGCTTACCGAGACAAATTTCCACGCCGATAACCGCTACACTGCCTACACATCCTATTTACTTCCAGAGTGTTCGTAAAGAAAAAAATCGACGAAATTATCTACGTATATGTGGCCACTTCTTCCGAACAGAGTAACGGTGCGCTCTGGGTTTGGTCAAATTATTATGTCCGAGAATGTCTTTGGAAACGTCCGCCCTTTTGAATGTTCAACATAGCAGCTCCATACAACAGAATACTCGATTACCAGGAGCCTCTCCTCAAGTTGATATCATGATATATTTGTGTATAAAACTAACTGTTCATAAGTGCATGTGTGATTTATATATATATATATATATATATATATATATATATATATATATATATATATATATATATATATATATATATATATGCGAAGCGCTGACGCAAGTAAAATGCCTCGACCATTTATCGTTTCGATGCAAAATAACATAGGAAAAAAAAAAAAAAAAACTCAACATCGAATCACGTTCTTATCGACATATGAAATCAAGACATCAGCATACATGTAAGAAATTAACATCGACCTATACCAGAGACTTCACTCAACCCAGGGTTTCTCTATATGAATGCATTTTGACACACATATTTCTAGTGTTGAGTATCTAGTGTCACAGTATTTCATGCTGACACCAGCGGTCGGGGATCAAGCCCAAGTGAAATGCCAAAATTTCAATGCTGAGTTTCACGGCAGGCTGATCCTGTATGTTTTGGAAGACAGGTGAAATACAATCTTCCGCTGACCCATATCCAATTATTTGCGTACAGGGTTGGGTAAAGAAAGAATAAAAAGAATAGGACACTATAGTAAAAATATGCATTGGGGAGAAAAGAAAGAAAGAAAGAAAGAAAGAAAGAAAGAATAAGGAACCAGAGATAGAGAATAAGTGCATTGTGAAAGGAAGCCAGAAACACTTAATGAATGAAGAAAGAAAGAAAGAAAGAACGCGTGATCTGTGAAAGAAAAAAGAAAGAATAAAATAGAGAATCAGCGAAAAAAAGAAAAAACAAGATAAGGGAGAAATGCACAGAGAAAAAGAAAAAGAAAGAAAGCAAAGAGAAGTAAAGAAAGAAAGAAAGAAATGAAAAGCCGAGCTAAAGAAAAGAATGAATCAATTTGCAACAAACTCGTGAACCAAATAAAAAAAAAACGACCGAAAGAGTGAAAGAAAGAAGAACCAGAGTCAGTGAAAGGAAGAAAGAAAGAATTATTTAATGATAGACCAAAGAAAGAAAAGAAGGAAAATAGAGAACCAGCGATAATGGACAAAGACACTGTGAAAGAAAAAATAAAGAAAAACAGAGAGGAGAAGTGCATTGAGAAAGAAAGAACGAAAGAAAGAATGAAGGGGGAAGTGAGCCGTGAAAAAAAGAAAAAAGAAAGAAAGACGGAAATGAAAAGCTTAGACAGTGGAAGATAAATTAAAAAAGAAAGAATGAATTAATAACAAACTCAAGAAAAGAAAGAGAAAAAGAAAGAAAAGGAAAATCTTATATAGCGTAAGTGGAAGGAAGGAAGGAAGAAAGAAAGAAAGAATGAATTAATTAATAATAAAGTAGGGAACGAAAGAAAGAAAGAAAGAAAGAAAAAGAAAGAAAGAAAGAAAGAAAAAGAAAGAAAAAGAAAGAGAAAGAAAAAAGAAAGGAAAAAAAAGAAAGACAGAAAAAGAAAGAAATAAAGAAAGAAAAAGAAAAAAGAAAGAAAGAAAGAAAGAAAGAAAGAAAGAAAGAGAAAGAGAAAGAAAGAACGAACCAGAGACTAAGTAAAAGGAAGGAAGAAAACATTAATTAATAATAAGCAAGTGAACCGAAGGAAGGAAGGAAGGAAGGAAGGAAGGCTCGAGATTTATTTAATTATTTTATAACTTATTTCTGTCTAATTTCCTATGGCTGTTAGAGTTTTCTTTTTTTTTTCTTTTTTCCGTCGGTTCTGAGAAGGTTAACGATTGGGAGTGCCTGTGTACGGAGACAAGCGTTTTGTGTGGCCGGGATGGAGTTCGCTTATTTAGTATGTGAGCAAAAAAAGCGGATGGAATTTCATCAGCAACCTGATTCCAAGATATTATCTCTCTCTCTTTTTTTTTTCTTTTTTTGGAATAGGAATAACAGAGCAGCGGCAAAGTATGTGTGTACATACGAGCGACATCACACACGCGCGTACACACACACACACATAATATATATATATATATATATATATATATATATATATATATATATATATATATATATATATATGAAGATAGAAGCTAATTGAGCCCACACGTAGATGGATCGATTAGATTGTTCTCAACCAGGGTCACCTCAGCGATCTATCATCCTTTAGGACCCAATGTATCCCAGTGGGAAAAGGTAAGAGTGCGTGTTCCTCGGCCTCCAGGCTGGGAGGAGAATGCAGTATCTGCTCTTAACCTCTTTTCTGTATCTCTACCCACAGACTGATCACAGTTCTGTAATGAGAGATGTCTTGATCCGGCGATTCCAACTCTGCAGCAACACCTCCTTTATTGATCTTACTTCATTAATTTAAGCGTTGATTAAAGATTGGCAGTTAGATCGCATCAATTTAGTATTGAAATTGCTAAACCGAAACGTGAGTTCTATTCTAATAGATTCTTCTTCCGCAATTCTTGTCCGTGGAGCTCTCTTCCGGTCTTACCTTCTTGTCAACTACAATCTTCGAAAATTTAAATGCAATCATCATTTTGAATTTTTTTAAATCCTTTTTTTTTAATTGTCCTTTCACCTCAGTCATATTTTCGCAGTTTCATTGACTTCCGGTAACACCTTGCGTCTTAGTCGCTTTATCGCCTTGACTAGGGTGAAATGATTAATAGAAAAATGAAAGAGAGATGTGGGTTGGCGGATACTGCAACCAGAGTGACAGTGACCGCAGAGATTGGCCAGGTTTTTACACTAGCTCCTAAGGGTTAGCTAGGCGAACAGCGAGTTAACTCATAGGAGTGTTCAATTTTGAAAGATAAAGAGTTAATCTAGCGGAAGATTTACTGAACGGAGAATGTTTAAATCATCCCAGATTTGCGGTAGATATTCTATTAATATCATCATCATCATTATATATATATAAGTCAGGTATGTGTCATGCGTGATACACGCTTAGGCGATCATATATCTTTCCATACATGACTGACGAGGTAGATTTTTTTTCCCGCAGTAGGTTACCATTTCTTTCTGTGGTAGACCAGTTGCCATCCAAGGCTATAGAACCCAGTCTGTTCTGCTATTTACCCATAGCTGGGAGAAGAAGACGAGGATTCATACCTTTCCCAAGGGTATTAGCACTTAAGTGGATGTAATTTAATCATTTTATCCCTAGCAAGGCGAGAATGCCACTAATACGCAGGGGATTACAGAGAGTGAAAGTGAAAGAAATGACTAGGTATAGGTGAGATTGAGGAAAGGATAAAAGATGAAAAGGGGTCTAAGATGGCGACTGACGTTCCAATTTTTGAAGATTGTAGTTTCCAGGGAAGCACATAAACGGAAGGGAATTCCACTGTGGGGAAGTGCGAGAAGATAAACTGGTAGAATAGAAGTGACGGTTTCATTTAACCATTTCAACAGTAAAAGGGTGTGACATAGATGCTAATCTAGTAGCATGCTTAAATACATGTAGACGGGGCACCAGGGGAAAAAAATCTTGTTAGAGCATTTGGCATAAAAATATTTTTAGAAAAGACAGAGGGAAGCCACATCACATCTGTGCGAAAGTGACTGAAGTCGAGAGACCAACTCAGGATCGATTACATTTTAGATCCTTCTTTGGATTTTGTCAAGAACTTCAAGATGAATAGCAGGGGCACCAGACCATATATATATATATATATATATATATATATATATATATATATATTACAATGAATCATTCATACAGAATAGATTAGTGAAGTTAATGATATAAAATGGCAAAATCCCTTCAATAAC
>OZ010580.1:28750734-28775734 GCA_963932145.1 Acanthosepion lycidas | reverse complement strand
CAGTCATTGATAGTAGTTGCAGTTGTAATGGTGAACGTCTGTTAACTAGGAGTCCAAGTAGTTAACTGGTTTGCGAGCAGACAGGACAGAATATACTTTTTGTTTTGTTTTATTTAATAGTTTGTTTTATAGAAGAGATATTGAAAGATAGCAGCGGGAGTTTTTATTTTTATTTGTTTATGGAGGTTTTTGGCTTTGGCATGGTCTGTAATGCGGTCTAAAAACAGGCTATTTTTCCAGCATATTAGTAAAAAAAATCCGCGTTAACACACACACACACAAGGATACATACATAGAAGTTCAGATCAATACATCCGCAGTATGACAGGTATAAGCTGAATTTTGATCTGAAATTTTCGGTCTATAATGTCCGATCTGTCTCACTACTATTCACCACTGGATCAAGTGCACTCAAAAGAAACGAGATTATGTTGAAAAACAAATATTATTTGTGGGAAATAAAAGATTTATTTCATTTTTTCGGCTGCAGACTTATCGATATCTCTCCGTAAACGTGTTGAAATAAAAGTGCAATGTACATCATTTCAATGTTTGGTTTAAGTTACACATCTGAACCAGATAACTGTTCGTACACTTAATTTCCAACAAAAAAGAAAGGTCGCTACTTAAGAGGTGACAGTTTATTGAATAAGGAGGGTTGCAAAATACAATATCAAAGTGTCAAATGGTTGTATTGAGCACCTGACTGTTGGGCGTTATTCGGGAAACAACTTTGGGGAGTCAGTTCCCACGTTTTGCTTATCAGCCAAGACAGAACATGGCCTATGATATGGGCAAATTCTATTTTATGACAGTGTAGAATGTTCTTCCTATTTATGGACAGATATAAAATTAATTCGATTTGCAACAAGATGCTTTAATTTCCTCTTAGTTGACTTATTTATTGTGCATCGTATAATTCCTCCAATAACTTCAATAGCGTCTGATAACAATATATTCTTAATGCCTCTGCTATTTTACAGCACTTTAAAAACAATGGACAGAATATATATATATATATATATATATATATATATATATATATATATATATATATATATATATGTAAGAATTCGGGCGCAAATTTACCGCAGTTGATTTAGCAATCAGTGTACTTTCTATAGATTTTCGCTTTAGCAAATTGCTTTCTCTTAATTATAGCAGCATGATTTTTTAATCGAAATTAATCAAACAATTTGATCAATACTTTATTTCCACTGCTTCTTTCAAAGGAGTGGGCTCTTGGCTCAGTCAGTCAGTTGTGTGCCATGCGTGATACATGCTTAAGCAATCACGTATCTTTCGGTACATGACTGACGAGCCAGATTTTTTTCTCGCAGCAGGTTGTCACTTCTTTCTGCGGTAGACCATGGACCAAGGTCAGTCCTGCTATTTAACCATAGCTGATGTGGGGAGAAGAAGAGGGCTAATACCTTTCCTGAGGGTATTAGCACGTAAGTGAATGTAATGGATTCGACTGGAATTCGAACTCGGCACTCCGATTCCATTACTCCACCGCCCTCGTGTGTACTGCTCGATGAAAAGAATATAAAATCCGTATTATTAGGTTGGTGCAAAAATAATGTCGTTTTCTCACATCTAATACATTGTTCGCAAAAGCTTTCAGAAATTTACAAACCATTTGACATCATGTCGTATATAACTGTGTGCGCAAGTGTGATTATGGATGAAGGTATGCGAACGTTCTATACCTATAAGCATGTTTAAGTAAAATTATATATGCATATATGCATATACATGATAGAGCATGAGATGGTTTATGCATATATATGCAATAACGCAATTGCATATCCTCATATGTATCTGTGGGCACCTCGAGGCGGTGTAATGGTTAGCAAACTTGTGTCGCTGAAACAATTACGACCGAATAGTCGGTTCGATTCTCACTGGGTGTCCCATACTTTCAGCCTTGTGCCACATCTAAACCGGGCTTAGAAAATCACTATCCTCATATGTATCTGTTTCAAGCATCATACCGCTGGCCCAAATCCATGATGCTTGTGTCGTATCGTAACGGTCCGAGTTCGATTCCCAGAGTCGGTAGAGGATGTGCACTGCTAATGACTCTGCCCAAACTACGAAACAACAGGCCAGTGCTTTTCTGAATGTGTGTGTATTGAGAATGCTAGGTTTAAACATGAAAATTATACAAATCCCCAAATTACTAATTAGCTTATATATATATATATTGAGTTACTCTTTTTCCATTTTATACTCTTGTGAAACTATTTATTTTCACCCCACTCGTTAAATTTTAAATTTTAATTTTGTATACTTAAAATTTTCTTTTAGTCGAGTTCCACGTTTCCCGCTTCATTTACTTTATTAAGTGTGTCTTTGTATTCATTTATATTTAATATTGCCAACGAATACCTTTGAAAATGTGTTGGCCGGAAGGTACCTAAGGTATGACGTCCGTTTTGTTTAAGGCTATATATCAGTTCTCTGGGTACAAATCTGTTTTTTTTTTGTGTATATATATATATATATATATATATATATATATATATATATATAGTAAAAAAGGCTTAAACACTAGTACTCCGTGGTCATAATTTATTACATTGGAATCGTAATCACGATCCAATTCATCAGACCTACAAATTAAAAAAGAAATCAGAAAAAATAACTCCGCGAATAAAAAATTAAATTTAGTGAGAGTGTATGTATGAGAGTGTGGGACGAATGCGAGAGTAAATGAAAGCTATAGGGAGGGGAAACAGACGAGAGAAGAACAGGAAGGTCTAAAGGTGAAGGTGGGGATTAAAATATGCACACACACACACACACATATATATATATATATATATATATATATATATATGGTTGGATAGATGTGAGCTTGTGACCCTGGGTTTCACGCTTTAGCGATTGTCTGACGACCGCTAAAGCGTGAAACCCAGGGTCACAAGCTCACATCTATCCAACCATATATGTTAGCTCTATCTCTGATATTGAGCGCTTTCTAATAAGTACCGCGCATATAATATAAATAATTATACGTATATATATATTTATTTATATTTATATACACACACTTTTCACATATATATATATATATATACATACATACATACATACATGTATGTATGTATATATATATATATATATATATATATATATATATATATATATATATACACATACATAGATGTATGTATGTATAAGTGTGTGTGAAAACTTTTGCATTTAAGCTGACACAAAGTCTCCGACGGGAAACACACCGTGTGGATCGAACTTACAAGAGAAATCATTATGTACACGACAAACTTGTTTGACATTTCTCGATGACCAAGAGTTCTCAGCAGAAACATTTCCAAAATCATCTGATGATCGTCCATTTGGTCAATTTTGGTTGAAAATGGGTCATACCGGGAGTCGTCTGAGCAACACCTTTGTAGCGACCAAGTAATTGTTTAAGCAATAACAAAACAAGAGGTTGCAGATAAATAGTGTATTGAACAGTAAATACAACAGAAGGGTGTTACACGACTTGGGAGTGTGTGTCGGTTGACCAGCGTTCAGTCTATATCACCGTTATATTGAGTGACCCATCCCCACGAAGGCACATGTGGCACAAATCCGAGTTTAACGTGGGTCATCCGAGCCCATAGGCTCGGTCAAAAAATCCCAGTAGAATCCGCATAAACGGGTTCGGGTCTGTCTACGTCCCCGGACGAAACTCTGCCCTTCGGCACAGCCTCGTCCGGGTTCCTCTCCGCCAAAAGCAGAGAGGTCGACAGGAGCTGCGAACAGCGTCAGTAGAACAGTCTATATCACCGTTATATTTAATGGCCCTTCGACGTGGTTCGCATGTGGCACAAGGCCAAGTTTATCGTGGGTTCTCCGAGCCCGTAAGCTCGGCCAAAAATATTCCCTTTGAACCCGTATAAATGGGTTCAGGGCCTGTCTACCTCCCCGGACGAAGCTTTGTCGAAGTCAAAGCTTTGTCCTGGTTCCTCTCCTCCGAGGCGGAGAGTTTGACAGCAATGAACACTTTGGCACCGTTATATTTAATGCCCACCCACATAACACTCGCAATTCGAATGTTGATGTTTCAAGGTAGTGATACTCTTATTAGTTTGGACGTTAGGCGCATTACAATCTTCCTATTTTCCGTTACACCCACCAACTATTTAAAAGCATTGTAGAGTATAAAGCTAAGCTTAGTAAGTATGAATATCATACATACAATATTTATCTCAGTTTTTCATTTTCTATCTATTTATGTTTTTCCTATCTCAGCTTGTTTATATCTGTGTTCTACTAGTTTGTTTATATCGCTGTCTGTTCATTCTCTCTCTCTCTCTCTCTCTATATATATATATATATATAGCTCTCACTCATTTTCTTATCTATTTTTTTCTATTCTAAATCTCTCTATACTTTCCTATCTCTCCCAATCTAATCATTACCTATCCCAGTCTGTACATATCTCTCGCTTGCTCTCTCTTTCTTTATATAAATTTTCCTATCTGACTGTCTGTCTCAGTCTGTTCATATGTATCTGCCTATCTATGTTCATATCTATCTATCTCTCTCTCTCTCTATATATATATATATATGTTCATTATCTATCTATCTATCTATCTATCTATATATGTTCATTATCTATCTATCTATCTATCTATATATGTTCATTATCTATCTATCTATCTATATATGTTCATTATCTATCTATCTATCTATCTATATATGTTCATTATCTATCTATCTATCTATCTATCTATCTATCTATATATGTTCATTATCTATCTATCTATCTATCTATCTATCTATCTAACCAACTCTGATCATATCTATCTATTGATCTATTTATCTATGTTTCTCCTATCAATCTCAGTCTGTTCATATCTATCTACCTATACATATGTGTAATATTCAAAATAATCTAATAGACCAAACTAGAACATCAAATAAGCTCCTCCCTTCACACATTCTGCATGTATTTTTTTTTTGGTTTCCTTAACATAGAAAGAGTTCTTAACATGACTTTTCAAATTGGATATTGTCGACATATGCAATTCATGTTCAGTCCTTTTACTTGCTGCTCAGACACAGCAGGAAATTATGAAACTTACTCAGGGGAGCCGAAATAGTCAAACGATTTAGCATAGAAGAAAAGAAAAAATATTGCATTTTTTGTATCACTTGGTCTTCAGGGGAATCATACGGTCGCACAGGTGCGACTTCAGAGTGTGATCAGATGCTACGCAGTTGCTAAAGGACCATATATATATATATATATATATATATATATATATATATATATATATATATATATATATATGAAGAAATATAGTCTTAAGGTGTGCTATATTTATGGAATAAAGTGCTCAATATCAGAGATAGAGCGTGTGTAAATATAAAAGTGAACATAGAAGTCAACACTTAAAGGCGACAGTCTGTTTCATGCTATATGCAATCGTCAGGCAACATATACTGTTATTTTTCTCGGCTATTTATATATATATACCGGTTAGTGGTGCATTGTGGGTATTCTATTATGGCGGTTATTTATATATATATATATATTATGGCGGTTATATATATATATATATATATATATATATATATATATATATATATATATATATATATATATATATATGTGTGTGTGCGTATAGTTGAAGTGAAATAAATTTCAGAGGCGTGTTGATACATATTTCTGGGTGATCTCTTGTCTTTTATTCGATATTTTTAGAGCCTTAAATTGTGACTACACAACGAATGACGGATTGGAAAAATTGAACTTTATGCTTCCTGCTAAAAATAGCATAAACTGTTCAATAATTAATTTTCTCTTCTCAGATTTTAGTCGGTAACAGTGGACATTTTTTAGCTCCCTAATATTACGATAATCGTTAATATATATATGGAATATTTCCCAGATAACGAAAGGATTTATAAATGTCAAGAAGGCACTGATGGGTACATTGGCATATATGACGATGGACTCATGAAAATTAAAATTAATCTACAATAATCTATTAAAAATATTTTCGACATATTATAGAGTACAAACTTGTTCATGACATGGAAACAACACACGCACACACACACACACATATATATATATATATATATAAATCGACACTGAGTGGAGACAGTCTGTTTCATGCTTGAAGGCAATCTTCAGGCAATCACACACACACACACACATATATATATATATATATATATATATATATATATATATACATTAAAAATAATCGTTTCACCCCTATGTAAGGCGATAGTACCACTAAAACGTAGTAAGTGTCGGGGTATTTATTGGCAAACACTATATATATATATATATATATATATATATATCGAGACATACACACACACATACACATATATATATATATATATATATATATATATATATATATATAAAATCAATGAATACTGTCAAAATGCAGTACTGTTAAATAGGGCCGGTGCAAGTGTCTTGTGGGCCCCCACCGAATGTATGATACGGCACCCCCTACTCTACTACATCTCAATTTTCATAAAATACTATTTATATAAAAATACAAATTTTATTGTAACCTAATTATGCACAATAATGGATCATATGAAATTTAGGTGAACAATTCACCTAGATTAACTGAAAATAAATACATCTCAAAATACAAATTAGACACCTGACATAATAGACATCTTCTTTTTTTTTTTTAAATAAATCAAAAATATTTTGCGACAAAATTTGAGATTTTCCTTGTTAAAAAGATGAATAACTTTAACACATTCAACATTATGGACAAGCAAATTATGAATTTTATATAGTATATTGTTTGGACGAGCAGAAATTCAGGGACTTTAGAATGATGTCAAAATCCGCGAAAATGTTTTATCCTTTAATAGTCAGCAGTGGTTCGTTTAATATGCAACATATATAAATGTATGTTTAAAAAAAGAAAAGCAAATGTTGATAGGGGTCACAAAGCAAAATAAGGCTTACCAGGCCAGACAGTAGGGAGGGGTGTTGTCGGGGTAGTATGCACTTGGCCCTGCTGGCAAACAGTTATATATATATATATATATATATATATATATATATATATATATATATATATATATATATATATATATATATATATATATATATATATATATATATATATATATATATATATATATATATATATATATATATATATATATATATATATATATATATATATATATATATATATATATATATATATATGTGTGTGTGTGTGTGTGTGTGTGGTGTAATGGTTAGCAAGCTTGGCTAGCTAGAACAATTACGAATGAGTTGTGTGTTCGATTCTCACTGGGTGCTCCCTAATTTCGGCCTTGTGCCACATCTAAGCTACGCTTGGGAAATCACTAAATATATATATAATTGATTTTATATATATATAATCAATGAATACTGACAAACACAAAGCATACTGACACTTATAGGATAAGTTTTATATATATATATATATATATCGGTGAGCTGCTGGATCATGCAATTTAAATTGTGTATATTTCGCCAGCAATTTTTCATTAATGCATGTTTCATGGAATAATATATACAAGTTTAGTCTATTTATTTTAAGTAAGTTCCTTTTATATTGTCTGATAAGCTTAATCACATTATCGTTGAAAGACAAAAGGAAATCACCATATTGATACATGTTTAAACCCAATCTAAGCTTTCGGCTTACATACACACACACATATATATATATATAAGCGTGTGTGTGTGCAATATCTACATACATACATTTATATTCTGATAAAATAAAATAACAAACAGGAAATGTATATTAATCTAACATGTTTCACTTTTATTAAAGCTTTGTCAGAGAGTGAGAGAAAACAAACAAAAAGACAGAAAACACTGGTATTTCCAATTATATTTGGGTCAGTTCTCATTGGTCAGACAAGTGTCATGTGTACTAAACTGGATAATTCTATGTGTATGTTGGTTAGTGACAATTCTTGTATGTCTAAGCGAAGATCAGATTGTAATGTGTATTTGTAATTGTGTGTGCATCTGTATGCGCGTGTTCGCGTCTATATTATGACACATATTGAAAATTCCTATTCACTTGCAGAGATCCGTAAATTAAAAAAAAAAATCCTACCCAAATATATTTCCATCCTACAACTGACAACTGCTTACCACCGAAATTTCAGAATTGAATTTGACGCCTTGAACATCCAGACAGACACTCAGGCGACAAACTGATGATATTGCAATATATATATATATATATATATATATATATATATGTAGGTATGTCTCATGGGGCAAACGGCTGTTGGTCTGCTTGTCCGTATTCGTCTCTCACATGCAGGTTAGCGAAGAGCAATAAATTTTACATATTACGAATGTGTGTCATGCGACATAATAAGCATTTTATGTTAGAGAAAATCGTTATGCTAACAATGGAAACACGAAAATCCTTAAGAGTTTTTCGCTCAGAATGGTCCACTTTGCTGCCAAAGTATTCTTTTTTTTTGACTTTGTATGTTTTTTTCTTTTTTTTTTGACTTTGTATGTTTTTTTCTTTTTTTTTTTTGACTTTGTATGTTTTTTTCTTTTTTTTTTTGACTTTGTATGTTTTTTTCTTTTTTTTTTGACTTTGTATGTTTTTTTCTTTTTTTTTTTTAACTTTGTATGTTTTTTTCTTTTTTTTTTTGACTTTGTATGTTTTTTTCTTTTTTTTTTTTTGACTTTGTATGTTTTTTTCTTTTTTTTTTACTAGTAGAATTACCCTAGTTTGTCATATGCAAAATTTTCATTACAGTGGTTTCAGTCTTTCATTTCTCTCAGCCGGGATATATTAACACAAAAGAAATACTCATTATTGTATTATAAAAATCTACTAACAAACCAGATATTAAAGCACACATTGAATCTATCTAAACTCTGTTTCTGCATATCTCTCTCTCCTCTCTCTCTCTCTATATATATATATTAGTCTGTTCATATCTATGTAAAAAGAGATATGAGTAGGACAGAGTTAGAGAGAACCATCTCCCGTTGTTCAATGCTTATTGGGCAAGTCCGTTCATGTTGTGAATTGATAGTGTATAGCTGAATTCCGTTTTGAATGTGTGCCTCACTACCATAGCTCTGTACGAGAGGAAGTTTGACTTTGAAAATATGATCATCTCTCTCTCTCTCTCTCTCTATATATATATATATATATATATATACATATATATATGTAAAGTTGTCGTCTCTGTATACCTGTTATAGAAACTCTTCCTACATAGACCCCCACCCATAACTATATATATTCTGAAACGGCATTACACAGAGTACTTACATAAGTATATTTAATTTTGATCAAAGGGGGCCCGGGGGGGGGTTACAAGCCCCCCCTCCACCACTAAAAATGTTTCCCCTTTGAAATAAATTAAATTTAAACTTAAACATAGGGTACTAGGATAAGTATATTTCATTTTGATCAAAGGGAGTCCCCGGGGAACATAAACCCCTCACTGAAAAATGTTTCCCTTTGATTTAAATTAAATTTAAATTTGAACAAGAGAATGACTCCTATTCAAAATATAGGAGAAAGCCAGAAGTTTGTGTTCACATCGTCAAGATCATTTTGATGAAAGGGAGTCCGGGAACACACACACACACACACACACTGAAATTTTTTTTCCTTGATTTAAATTAAATTTAAATTAGAAACGAAGAAAGCCAGAAGATGGAGGTCACATCGGCAAAATCATTGAATAATATTGAAATGCATCATTTTTTTTACTCTACAAATTATAACAATGATTTAAAATCAGTCATCATTTTCTTACAAAAATGTGTGACACACAAGGCGCGGGAAATTCGGTTAGCATTTTATAAAGTGATTTATAACATTTGTATATCAAAGATTTTACAACAATACGAATGTGTAGATTACCAAAGACCTTCCCTGTTCAGGAAGTCAGGTACTCGGCTTCAGTCATTAGTGGAATAAGAGAAACCTGCAATCGATTCAATCATAAATCAGGCCTTCTTCTTCTTCTTATTATTATTTCCTTTGTTTTTTGTTGTATAAAAATTTCCTTCCTAAGGTCCGAAATGGTTTCATGATATTTCCCACTGATTCTTTTTGTAAAAAAAAACAACAAAAAAAACAACCTAACAACATAAACATTTTACATAGGTAAAGGTGTTCGTATTGTGTGAACTGTATTTATGAGAACATTTTTTTTGTATTTATTTTGGGCATAAAATACCAGGAATCCCTTCAATGAATCTAATAAAATCTTTTCCAATCGCTTTGACGGCTCCGACTACAACTGGAATTGTTGATCCCATCGTGTGCCACATTTTTTAGGTTTCCACTTCAAGATCCTTATATTTTGATAGTTTTTTTTTGAAGATCTTCAAATATACATTACAATCTTTAGGGACTGTCATGTCAATAAGAAAGCACATTCTGTTCTTGTGGTCTTTGATCGAGATGTCTGGGTGATTATTAGGTTGGTGCAAAAATAATGACGTAACAATGTCGTTTTTTGACGTTAAAAAATACGTCAAAAAACGACATTATTACGTCATTATTTTTGCACTAACCTAATAGCTTTGATTGTTCTGTCTGTGTCTATTGTAAAGTCTTATGAAATTGTTACAGGTCCTAATCTTTGTAACTGGGTCTTTGTAATGTCCATATTAGTTTCTTGCAATTTCCTTCCCGTAAAAGTTGAAGAAAAAGTAGTAGTAGTAGTCATAATAATAATAATTACTACTACTATTGTATGTTATGTTTCCTGTAGAGCCGGGTCCAAACTATGGTCCTTAGACTCTATCGGAGAATTGTCATTTAATTGATAGCACTTTTCTTAGTATATGGAATGTTCCTAGAAGGGCGATCTTCTGGGCAACTTATATGTTGATGTTACTTGGGACACTATTAGTAAAATTGTCCATTCCTTTTCTCACGAGGCCCAGTGCTCCGATTACTATTGGTACAGCCTCAGTCTTCATTCCCCACATCCTGTTAATCTCAATCTCTTTGTCCTTGTATTTGGACAATTTCTCGATAAATTTCATGGCGGTGTTTCTCTCAGATGGTACTGCTATGTCAATAAGCATACATTTCCTGAATTTCTTGTCTTTTATGGTAATATCAAGTCTGTTGGATTATTATTTTATTATTATTATTTGTGTATATTATGTTTCCTTCTTTGTATCGTGTAGAGCCGGGTCCAAACTATAGTTCTTAGGCCCTACAGGAGAATTGTCATTTAACTGAGAGCACTTTTCTTAGTATATGGGATGTTCCTAGTAGGGCGATCTTCTGGGCAACTTATATGTTGATGTTACCTGGGACACTATTAGTAAAATTGTCCATTCCTTTTCTCACGAGGTCCAGAGCTCCGATTACTATTCGTACAGTCTCAGTCTTCATTCCCCACATCCTGTTAATCTCAATCTCGATTTCTAGGTCTTTGTATTTGGACAATTTCTCGATAATTTTCATGAAGGTGTTTCTCTCAGATGGTACTGCTATGTCAATAAGTATACACTTCTTGAATATTTTATCTTTGATTATAAATATCAGGTCTGTTGGCTTTTATTTCCCTGTCAGTTTGAATTGGCATGTCCCAGAGGATAGTTACATCGTTATTTTGGGTAACTGTGTCAGGTTGGTGCTCTTGTTATGTCTGTGGATATATTTATTTTTTGCTAGTTCCGGATATCTTGAGATAATATGGTCGACAATTTCACCATATTTTCCGCAGATCCTGCATTTCGGGTTCGTTCTATCCTTGATTATGTGATAGTGATTTTATTATTATTATTATTATTATTATTATTATTATTATTATTATTATTATAAACGAGTTTATCTTTAATAAGCAACTCATTTATAAGAAATTTTACTCAAAATTACTTAAGTCTTAAGCAACTGCATTAGAAAAAAATTAAAATTAAACAAAATGAGTTAATAGTTATTTTATACTGTATTAAAAAATTTGACCAATTCTACTAGTTTAGTTACTCTTCTATTCATTACACCCAAATATAAAGAAATTAAGCAACCTTTTAAGCAACTTGAGTACTAATTCACATTACTTTTTTTAGTACTAATTCAAAGTCCTAATTCTTGCGCAAATTAAAACAACTAGAGTACTCGTCAAAATTCTAAGTTGCTTTTCTTTCAAATACTAATCTTCATCCAATACAAGGCCCAAGAGTCACTCAATGTAGAGGGTGACTGTTGTTATATAAAAGATAAGAAGTGAAGTTTATGTGTGCTTTGCAGGAAAGATAATGGTTAACCAAAGACTTGAAGAAGTGATTGTAGTGATTGGGAAAACATCCTGCCGAGAGTCAGTTCCACAAAGCAGCAGCTCTTGGGGGAGGGCCTATCCGAATGGAACTTACTCCTTACTAATGGAATACGAAGGGAAATGATTCACACTTGTGTACGTGGAATGGCGGTTCCAACTTGTAAAGGCCAGGGCTGGTGAATTCAATTCAAAACCAGTTTAGCATAAGGCTGGTAACTCCGCTCCGTAAAATTTTATTCTCCGGTGAGTAGTCTAATCACACTCAGGATACTGTATTCAAGAATTCTACCAATTCTACTAGTTTAATTGCATTGTCTTTTTTTTTTTTTTGACTTCTTAAACTCAATTATAAACAATCTTAGCCACCATTAAAACAACTTGAGCATTAATTCTTCTACAAAAATGAAACAACCTGAGAACTGGTTAAAGTCATAATTTGCTTTTATAAAAAGGTGTAATCTTGTATGCGTGCGTAGAAATAGAATGACTGAAACTGAAAATGAATGATTGTGTCAGTTTTGACATGGTTATGGGCCTTCTTCTGAACAGATCAGTTCAAATTTTCAATCCACAGATATCTTATCTCAAACATAACTATGAGTATGAGCTTTAGAAGGGTCGAGACAGAGTTAAGTGCAAGCGGATGATATGCCACGGAGACACACACGTACATCCTTTGTTTAATCAATCTGCTCCCAAGTCAACTTTGATCTTCAAAAATTTAAATGTAATGTCTTGTATTCTTTATTCCTATTCTTTTATTCTTCTCTATACTTAGCAGTGTTTTTTTTTGTCACACTCAGTAATCCCTTGCGTTTTAGTAACTTTCTAGGGGTTGGGGTCAGCGAGAGATCGGAGCGTATGGCTTCAAAAGGTTGGGTAGTAATCTCGGGAATTTCTGCGCGTATTAGATGTGATACTTCGGTGTTGCTTCGATGTTGGCAACAGTGATTAAAAGACCATTCATACATCCGCAGACCAGGTTCTGGACGGTCACACAGCAATGATAGAGCGAACGGAATCCAGTGCAGGAATCAAAGCCATCATGCCACTCAGGACTGACATAAAACCGTCAAGCATAATACGAGTGCGTCACCTGGGGAGGATCAAACAGCGCTCATTGAAGATAACAGGTCCAGCATTTAAGGTCGTTTGCGCGTGGCATGTAGACCGGTGAGGAATATCTTCTAGATGATATCCAATCCATGGAATTTTGCCGTTGGATGCCATTAGTTACAACTCTCGCTCATCTTTGGTGTTAGTGGAGAGAACATTGGACAGCACTATACACAACCCGTTCTACCGTTTTTTTTTCCTGCAATAAGAAGGTAGTATGCTATTCCTATATAATAATGCTCACATTATGCCTATACTATTCAAAACACTCTTTGATATATACAGTTACTTTCCTGGCCGGTTCCATCAGCAGACCTGTTTCCCATTGAAAATTTAAAAGGAAATGATGGGACGACGCCTGACTCATTCAGTCATTCCACCTATACATTTTGAGGCATTACGTCAACAAGTACAAAATTCGTAGAATAATGCATGGCGGGAAGGTATTCGTTATCTGTACGATCACATTCTTGTGAGAGGCCTGTGTTAACGAACAAACAGGATGTAGTTTATTAATATGGCGTCTGATTATCACTGATAGACCTCTTATTTTCTAACCTATACATATACTGATCCTTATATACGATCATTTAATGGCATCCAACTATATTTCCCTTCTACTTTTAATTATATTATGAATAAAGCATATTCTGAGTTTTGCAACTCTGCTTTTCAAAAGTACACACACACACACACACACACACACATATATATATATATATATATATATATATATAAATGACAATAGGAAAACTGTAATATAAGCCGACGCGTTTCGTCCAATGTGAACGCGTCGGCAACAATTACAGTTTTCTTATTGTCATTTATATTTATAAATATTGTCTTTTTCTACAGGTTAACTGAGAAATTATATATATATATATATATATATATATATATATATATATAGTACGTGCAAAACTTAAAGGACACCTCAAACTAAAATAATTAAAAAAAAAATTTTTCTATATGAATGCTTTGTACATCTTTTTTCACAAACTAAAATAATTAAAAAAAAAATTTTTCTATATGAATGCTTTGTACATCTTTTTACACAGATGAAATGTTGACCATGTGTGTCGTTTGCGTAACTAAATTTTATAGTCTGCTGTGGAATTTTAAAATTTGAGGGGAAAATATTTTTGAGGGCAAAATAACGTAGAAAAATGGCCGTGTATATGTCTGAGACCACTTTGCAGAAGTTAGAAGCAAAGGGAAATAATTTATTGGAATTTGCAAAAATTGCATTTTACCGTTATTACTGGTATCTAATTTGCGTTAACCAATTATTAGGTTTTCTTTAACGGACATCTTTGTAGGTTAGAAAATATATTTCCGTCCAATTTTAAATCCCTGCAACAGACTATGAAGTTTAGCCATGTAAATGACACTCACAGTCAACTTTTCATATGTAAAAAAAAAAAAAAATAAAAATAAAAGAGATACAAAACATTAATTTACGCCTAGATAATTCATTGGAAATTTATTATACAGGGTGTTCCAAAAGACTTGTCACCCTTATAGAATTTAATTTTCTATTTGAGATGGCTGACACGAAAATAATAGTATTCATACAGACCTTTTCGATGCAATGAAAGTGAATAAACTGAATCCAGTACACGTGCTTTGTATTACTGTATTACTGTATTACTGTATTACTTGTTCTCATTACTTTTTGGTAGTGGTGACAAGACTTTCAGACCACCCTGTAGTTTGAAGTGGCCATATATATATATATATATATATATATATATATATGATTGGTTTAATGGCCTAATGGTATGCTATAAATATTATTTGTTTTATTATTATTATTGATATTAACAAAATAACACGAAATCATGTTCTGTCCTCTCAAATTTCCTCCATCGGTCTCAGTTATGTGCCATGCGGGATACACGCTTAGGCCATCATGTATCTTTCGACACATTACTGACGAGGCAGATTTTTTTTCCCGCAGTAGGTTGCCATTTCTTTCTGCAGTAGACTAGTTGCATTCCAAGGCTATAGAACCCGGTCTGTTCTGCTATTTACCCAGAGAGTAGAAGAAGAGAGGGAGAAGAAGAAGTTTCACACCTTTTCCAAGGATATTAGAATGTAATAGATTCAACTGGAATGCAAACTCGGCTCTCCAGTCAAATCCATTTATCATCGGTCTACTGTATTTACATATAAAGGCAGGAAGCTGTAAAACGATGTATTGAGTAAGTATTATACTAGTATTATAATATCGCTTATAGGATTTATTTAATATCAGAATTCATTAAAATCATTTTTAATATTTTTATTTTCATAATTATTATCGATATACATTTATTAACATTTTTATTTTTTTATAAATAAATAACAATAAATGTTTAGCATGTAAAGAGAAAAAGACCAAACAAATAAGTTATTTTATAGAAGTTAAAAGGGGAGGTTTTCTTCTATTCTTCAAAAAAAAAAAAACACCCTATCTTGGCCGCATGTAGGAAGATCACTACAACCATGCATACCTAATCTATAACTTCGAATAGCCCAAGTAAAGTCTTGATTGGTTGTTGTTTACGGGGGCAACTTATATAATGCACGTCCTAAAGCTAGTGGCAGATTTTGTTCTAGGTGCGGGCCGAATACTGATCATATTCGGTCGGGTCGCCCATCGAAGAAATCTGTTGTTTATTTAGACCGGAAACTTCTAGTGACATGAGAGCAACAACACTGACGACGCATCTAGATTTGGCATTTAAAGGTGTATTTTAATAATAATGTTTTGCATGTAGGAGTGTGTAAATGACGGGAGCAAAGAATTTGAGGGATTGATAAGTTTATTATTTATATATTATTAATACAATACGTTTTGTTTTACATTACTCTCTCTATATATATATATGTGTGTGTGTGTGTATATATATATATATGTGTGTGTGTGTGTGTGTGTGTGTATATATATATATATATATATATATATATATGTGTGTGTGTAAAGAATATACAGAAAATAGGAAAGAACTCGTTAGGTAAATAATTCAAAGTTCTTTAGTATTTTTGTTATTATTTTTTTAAAAATAGTGCTCGATACAAAAGTACAGCATAAATATAATTATTTATTTAAAAATATGATTCCAACACGCTACATAAGAGTCCTCATGTTTCAAAACAAGAGCCGAAAACTTCAATATAATTATTTGAATTAAATTGAATTAAAGTACTAAGCTCTGTTCCATCCTCAAGCGAAATTTTTTTTTTTTTTGTTGAATAACTTATATCAGAAATTTACGTGTTTTATAAGCATATTCATTATTGAAATCAAAATTTCTATGGTAACGGCTAGAGCAATTGTTTAAAGAAAAAGGGGCGTAAGGTGTTAATAATTTGTATCAATGTCTCAGTTACATTCAACAGATGTCAAGTCAGGGTAAGGTTGGGGTGTCTAAATTTAAAGCGGAAGAGGACAATGCCTAATCTGGTTTTGGTATACCCCTCCGTTCAACCAAATGGTTAGTATTAAGCTAGGACAGAAATTCCTAGCTTTAATTGAAAAACACTTTCCTACCAATAGTAGACTTAATAAAATATTTAATAAAAACACCCTAAAATTAAGTTACAGCTGCACTGAAAATCTAGAAAGTATAATAAAAAACACAATAATAAAATCCTGAACAAACCCCCCATGTCTGAATAGTATTAATAAAAACCCTACACTTAAATTAGACAAAAATAGTGAAAAATTATGTGATTGTAGAAACCCAGAAGACTGCCCATTGGAAAATAAATGCTGCGTTAAATCTGTGGTATACCAATGTACTATCTCATCCATTGAGAGTCCTAATACTAATATGATATACGTTGGGTCTACGAATTTTTTTTTTTTTTAAGCATTTCACCCCAAGCAAGGCGGGAGGCTACTAGGACGCAAGGGGTTACAGAAATTTTAGAGCAATATCAGACAGGAGTGATAGAAGAAAGGATGAGGGTAGTGGATAAATCAAGGCAACTGGAGATGTCGATTGACATTACACTTGAATAGCTGGAGATTATAGCTCACAGGGAAACAGGAAAAGGGAAGGGAGTTCCACAGGCGAGAGGTGCGAGACATGAAGCTATTAGAGTAGAAGAGACGGCTACATTTAGGAGTTTCGACAGTGAAGGGGTGAGAGCGGGATGCCAGCCTCGTAAGGCACTGGAACACATGACGTTTGGGAACCAGCGAATGCAGCTCCTCGGAGCAATTTCCATGAAAGTATTTGTAGAACGGACAGAGGGAGGCGACGGCGCGTCTTTGAGAAAGTGACTGCAGACGAGACGCCAGAGCAGGGCCAACTACATTGCATATCCGCCTCTGGAGCCTATCAAGAACCCCGAGGCAAACAGAAGGGGCACCAGACCATATATAGCAGCAATACTCCATGCAAGGGCGAATTGTTGATTTGTAGATCTGGAGGATCGACTCCGGGGAGAAAAACTTCCTGGCGCGGCTCAGGGAGCCAACTTTCCTTGCAGTGGACGAGGCAATTGATTCAATGTATTTATTCTATCTCAGGTCAGCAGTCAACGTGAGACCGAGAAGCCGCAGAGAGTTGCTCTCGAGAAGTTGAGCGTCAGACATTCTAATGGAGGAAAGGGAAGGATCTCTGTGGTGATTAATAGCGAGCAGTTTTGTCTTGGAAGCGTTGAAGTTGACCAGCCAATTCATGCTCCAGTTCACAATGGATTGGAGGTCCTTTTCGAGACGCACGGCCAGGCGAGTTTTGTCAGCGAGACTAGATTTGTTTTTGAGGCAGGAATAAATTGTGGTGTCATCCGCGTAGATGCCAACTTGGGAAGTTATTGCGTCAGGAAGGTCATTTATGTAGATAAGGAATAGAGTGGGGCCTAGGATGGAGCCTTGAGGAACACCTGCGTTCGTGGGATAGGAACTGGAGAAGAATCCATTGAGAACGACCTTCAATTTACGGTTTGACAGGAATGATCGTATTAGGTTATATAATCGACCCGTAATGCCATAACCCTGGAGCTTGCGAAGAAGGGTGGCATGCCAAACCCTATCAAATGCTTTGGAGGTGTCTAGTGCCACGGCTCGGGCTTCCCCGTTATTTTGAAGAGCTCGGTAGACTGTTTCAGTGATGGCCGTAAGCACATCGGCTGTAGATCGGGCAAAGCGGAAACCATATTGCTTGTCTGAGAGCAGATTATGGGATGTGAGGTGGTTAACCACTCCTGTATTGATTAGGGCTTCGAAGACTTTGCCGAACAGGGAAGGAGACTGATAGGAAGGGTCAGAGGGATCGCCGGAGTTCTTGAAGACAGGAACGATCGAAGAGGACTTCCAGCAGTCAGGAAAACAAGATACCTTGAGGCAGTAGTTGTATAGTTTAGAAAGGGCGGGCGCCAGTTCAGGTGCGCATTTCTTCAAGACAATAGCTGGTATCCCATCTCCACCACTGAATTTAAAGCCAGATGGAGACAGCATAAGTGTTCTTTCAACAATATAAATAAAAGAAATCAGACATCTCTATCTAAATATTTTTGGCATTTGAAGGAAATGAATAAAACACCAGAAGTAAAATGGAAAATTATAAACAAAACTAGAACTTGTAAAACTTGGGATGACCCATGCCATTTATGCCTACATGAAAAACTACACATTATTAAATTTCTAAATAATAAAAATCTATTAAACAATAGACATGAGTTAACGGTTTTTTGCCGGCATCATCAAATTTTTGCATTGAATAATTAGCATAAAAACAAACAAACAATAAAATAATTTTTAAAATACATAGTCCTAATAAATAGTTTAAATGCCCTACAAAAAAAAGATAACCCTTTATGAAGTCGTCAAAAAACAAATGTTAGCGATTTACGACAATTTTTATATACACAAAACCCTTTCAGAAAGAATAAAGAAATAAATTAAGGCACCCCAACCGTACACTGATTTGACATCTGTTGAATGTAACTGAGACATTGATACAAATTATTAACACCTCACGCCCCTTTTTCTTTAAACAATTGCTCTAGCCGTTACCATAGAAATTTTGATTTCAATAATGAATATGCTTATAAAACACGTAAATTTCTGATATAAGTTATTCAACAAAAAAAAAAAAAAATTTCGCTTGAGGATGGAACAGAGCTTAGTACTTTAATTCAAATAATTATATTGAAGTTTTCGGCTCTTGTTTTGAAACATGAGGACTCTTATGTAGCGTGTTGGAATCATATTTTTAAATAAATAATTATATATATATTATTATTATTATTATTATTATTTATATATTATATGCGCAGTACTTATTAGAAAGCGCTCAATATCAGAGATAGAGCTAACATTGATGTGAATTTGTGACACTGGGTTTCACGCTTTTGTGATCATCAGACAAATTGACAATAGCAAAAGCGTGAAACCCAGGGTCACAAACTCACATCAATCCAACCAAATATATATATATATATATATATATATATATATATATATGTGTCATAAGTGGGGAAAAGTTTTATATCTAGCAGATATCTAACAACAAAGTGATGGAAACAAAAAGGAAAATAATCTAAATGAAATCGGTTAAATTATATACCCCCACCACTTCCATCTCCGCCGAATTTAAATTTCCCAGCATCCCTCGTCCTTGCGCATGTGTAGTCGCACCGATGTAACCAATTTAGTCCGATAAAGTCCTAAAAGATGAAAGGCGCCATACGAAAACTTTTTCCCACTTTGTCATATATTTTACTCCAATATTGTTCTAAATATGTAAAAAATTATATATCACTATCTCATACAGATCACCTAATTAAATATATATATATATATATATATATATATATATATATATATATATATATATATGTACACGGTCAGAATGTACTGGCCGGGTTTTGAAGTTAATAAGTCTACTTTCACCAGCTTTTATACTGTCTACGATAGCATATAAGAATCATTTATTATAATTTATATTGCTTGAAAAAGGCTAACATTTTTGTTAAAAGCATTCAGGACTAACACACTGTTGTGCACTTTTCACATTTACTTAGTCCTAAAAAGAAGACACTTTAACGTATAAAAGTATCTTGCTAGCTTTGTTCAACGAAACACACACATGAATTTAATATATATATATATATATATATATATATATATATGGTGGACTCTCCCGTCGTATTTGATGTATGAGGGTCAAGGTCTGATTGCTAAGAAACTGGGTTCACTCTAGCGTGCTACACAAATTTTCTCGCCAGAATCTATCTTACATATTTATAAGCCATTCATCCATGCTTTGAATATTGCTGCACCGTCAGGTCTGGTGCTTCTGCTATATATTTAGAGATTCTTGATAAAATACAAAGAAACATCGTTAAAGACATCGGTGTGTCATCTCAGCTTCAGTCACTTTCCCATAATTCCTTTTACGGTAATTGATCTTATGAGGTTTCCTCTATCGTAACTCGACTTTATGAATTTAAGCGTAGTACTAGAGGTCTCATCATTTTACAATGGGATCGGCTAGATGTATCCGCAAGTTCTATGTTAACAATTTCTTCTCTCGCACTCCTCGCTTGTCGAACTCTCTTCCGGCTTGTTGCTTCCCAGTCAACTTCAAAAACCTTCAAAAATTTAAATGCAATATCAATCGTTATATTCTGTCTTCTTCATTTCTGCTCTTTTATTGTTCTCTCTCCTTAATATTTTTTCTTTCTCATATTCACTCACATTCATTAGCTCCTTGATTCTTAGTGGCTTTATTGCCTTGCTTGGGGATTAAATTATTTTAAAAAGCACAGTCTTTGGAAAAATGTTTAAAAATTAGATAGATTGATCTTGCTGGTAATGTTATGCAAAACTTGATTATCATAGCCCCTAACACCCCGCTCTCTCTCCCTCTCTCTCATATATATATATATATATATATATATATATATATATATATATAGCGATTTTCTGAAGAAGTAATGGATTTTTAAAAATTATGAAACCGATAGATTTTTATCATTTTAAACGTTATTTTTAGTGAATATTCTTATTTGAACAGACTCTCCTTTTATTTTTAAACATTATATTTATTTTCGGCGACCGGCCTGAATAGTTAAGGATTCTTATTGAAGAAAAATATACGCTCTTCGACCCTGTGTCACCCTGAGAAAAGAGAACCGTCGTTAGATCCAACGTGCTCTAGACTGACTGAAACTCGAAGTAGGCATGGGTGAATAGTAACTCTAAGAAAAAGTATTCTTGTCATAAACTCTTGAAATTTTCTCAGTTTCTTATCCAAACCAGAGAGCGCATTTTTTTCTGATATGAGCAAGAAAAAATAAAAAAATTGAAAATGATGAACTAACTGATTATTCATAAACCAAATTTTAAAATATTTTAGTGGATTTCTTTTATACATTTTTCTAGCACTATATATATATGAAACGAAATATAGTCTTAAGGTGTGCTATATTTATGGGATAAAATGCTCAGTATCAGAGATAGAGCGTGTATAAATATAAAAGTGAACATTGAAGTCAACACTTAGAGGAGACAGTCTGCTTCATGCTAGACGCAATCGTTAGGTTAGCATGAAACAGCCTGTCGCCTCTAAGTGTTGACTTCAATGTTCACTTTGATATATATATATATATATATATATATATATATATATATATATATATACTGTTACATTAGAATATATACGTAATTACTACAAAATTGTAAATTTTGTTTCGGCGAGTAAATAAAATGTCTATTCAGGTAATTAACAATGATGTTAATAAACGATCTTATTTAAAATTGCAATTTATGAAACATCACTTCATTTTTCGTTTTTGGAATATGTTCCATACAAGATAAAAAGGAATTTCATAAACAAAAAGGAGGAAAAAAAAAAAAAAAAGAAATCAACAAAAGGAAAAGGAAGAGAAAAAAAAAGAAAAATGAAAATTAAAAGAAAGCATAAGAAATAAACCCTACTACTAGGATGAAAGGCAAAAGAAAGAGAAGAGTATATTCAAAATTACGCAGATATAAACGAAGAGGAAAGTTAAGAAAATAACATGAGAAGTTCTTGATACGATTTAAGCCAATGAAATTATTGAATAAGAGAATTCAAATTTGAACGGAAATGAAACAGCAATAGATACATTGGGTAACAATCTCGCATTTCAAATTGAGTTTTGTTTTAAATTTGAACGTTGTAACTTTATTCTTCGTTCTTTTACACACACACACACACACACACACACACGCATATATATATTAGCTTAAATGGCGCCCTATTGGGCAGCATTTAAACAAGTTCCTGCGGAGGGTTTTTTTCATTGGGCCTTCATCACCATAGATAGGAATGAGTAGATGCGATAAGCAACAATAAACTACAGAAGAACTCAAAATTGATCGTTGCATTTAGTTGTTACATTAATATTTGAGCTTACCTTTTAAAAGTTCAACGATAATTCTTCTGCCGCTAATTGATTTAAAGACTTGGATATACGTAGGCCCTTACTTTCTGTACAAACAATCATTTTTATTTTATGGGTGACCATCATTGGATTTCACAATTAATTTCGATTATTCCCAAATTTATTTCCAAGTTACAAAAATTGTTACCGTACAAAAAATTCGACGCAAAAAAATCACGTAAAAAAAAAAAAAAAAAAAAAAAAAAATCGCCGAAAACAATTGCATTAATGAAAAATTGTGAATCCAGTATTTCAGCATTGTGAGTCCGGATCAGGCCCGGAATATTTTTAATTTGCTCACGGGGTCGGCTTGATTCAAAAATAGTATGTTGGTCTAGCGCCTCTAGAGATAATGTTGAAAAAGCGTGACACAGTGACACACTCATATATATATATATATATATATATATATATATATATATATATATATATATATATATATATTAATTGATTCATCGAGTCTGATAGAAACCTCAGGAAGCACTGGACGGCCTTTTCGTCCTATATTTGGGACTCATCAGCAGTGCGCATCCACTACCGAGGGAATCGAAACCCCGACAGTTGGCAAGCGAACACTATACCAACTGCTCCGCCGGGCCTCGGTGACGAAGAGATTGCAAATCAGACTCTAAGAAGCGCCGCTCACTCCCACATTCCGTGGTGGAACTCAACTGAAATTCTCTCTGACCATAGGACTGAGCCTCCTGGAGCCTAACTGTCGGGGTTTCGATTCCCTCGGTAGTGGATGCGCACTGCTGATGAGTCCCAAATATAGGACGAAACGGCCGTCCAGTGCTTCCTGAGGTTTCTATCAGACTCGATGAATCAATTAATATAATTATCAAATCCTCCTCATTACTATATATATATCATATATATATATATATATATATATAAATAAAGATTTTTGGGCACCTCCAGGTGTTGTAATGGTTAGCAAGTTTGTCTCGCTAGAACAATTACGACTGAGTAGTGAGTTTGATCCTCACTAGGTGCCCCATACTTTCGGCCTTGTGCCACATCTAAGCTACACTTGGAAAACAACTATATATATATAAATATTTTTTTATCCGATATTAAATCTTATTACTATAATGTTTATTATATTTTAGCCAAAACATTGCCTCTACCAGTTCAGTCATGAAGCCAGCCTGGCAGAGAAATGTTTGAATAAAAAACGTATTAGTGAAAGATTATTTTTCTTGTTGCGACCTCTACGAAGACATATTTGCTAGATTCAGTTTCGTACAAACGGTAATTTATTTGAAATGATTTTTATGCGGCATTTTTTATTTCTTATTGCTATAAACATTATTTTTTACTGGTTACATGCATTTGAGTTGCTATCTCCAAAACTATTTTTCTTTTGTAGGACTTCTTGATCTAGGCCGGTTGATATTAATTTCACTAAGAAAAAACAAACAAACAAAAAAACAGGGATAGCAAATCAAATACGTGTACGTACATACTAAAAATTAACGTTTATAATAATAATAATATAATAATAATAGTTATATATAATGTCATTTAATTTATGGCCCCTATTATTCTAAAAAATTCCAATGCATTTTTCATAGTTTTGTCTTTCATTCCAACCTGAAGAGACTGAAACTACACACACCGTCGGCCAAATGATCTGTTTAAAAGGTTTGACAGTTTGTCCGATTATCTTTCTCCTAACCCTCTCTCTCTCTCTCTCATATGTGTGTGTGTTGCAACTCAATGACTCCTATCAAAATCGGTATAAATTACAAGAATTTAAGTTATTGTTAAGATCCACAGAAGTTTTCTGAGAAAAAGGCTCAAACAGACTCTAGCGTCCTGCGTATTTCAAATTTGAAATTTAGCGTTTGTTTTGGAGTATAAATTTTTCGGATAATATTTCAATAGATTCATCGAACCCTCTGACTAGGATTAGATTTTTACTCGAAACTCTAAAAAACTGGTCAATAAATAATAGATTTTTTTTTACGTCTTATCAACCTTTCGTGGGTTATTTAAATCCGAAACATTTTTGAATTGTAAGAATAATTCCTTTTTTTTTGCGACTGAATATTGCATTAACAAATTTTTGCGAATAACGATATTTTCCCCATATACATCTTACTACTATTTAACCCATAGTTGTGAGGAGAACAGATGGATTTATACCTTTTCCAAGAGTATTTGCTCGTGA
>OZ010580.1:28703234-28748234 GCA_963932145.1 Acanthosepion lycidas | reverse complement strand
TGAGTGGAAAGAGCAAAGAGTAATCAGGAGGACAGTAGATAGCGATTGGGATTGCATTTACATTTTTGCAGATTACAGCTGGCTGGAAAGCTTGGAACCAGACGAGAATTCCATAAGCAAGAATTGCGAGAGAAGAAACTGTTAGCATAGAACTTACGGCTACATCTAACCAGCTTAACTGCGAATTGATTATTTCTTGCCGCCAGTCTCGTGCTGCACTTAAATTAAAAAACTCTAGGCACCATTGCGATAAACGTATTTATAGAAAAGACATAAAGAGACAAACGTTTATATATCTGCCGATTCCACTACCTTGGTTTCAGCCTTTCGGTAAAGGCTGAAACCAAGGTTAGTGGAATCGGCAGATTTCCTTTTATATATATATATATATATATATATATATATATATATATAAGGTTTGCCACTGATTAATGTTATCTTCAGCATCCTGACTCCAGAGTTTCGTAGACTGGTCCTCCGGGAATTACACTGTTCAACTAAAAGAATATTACAATACCCAAATTTTATGGTCTACTTACAAACCATAAAGCAGGCATTACGTATTCACCTCATTATATCAAGTATTGATAGCGCTCCCCCAAAACTAGTGAAAGCCATCTCAATAATTTTAATATCTCTTCTTAGAACAACCAGTTTGTGTGTGTTTCATTGTAGACGACTGTTTTATTTAATTTTTCTTGTAGAGAAATATAAGAATAACAACAAGTAAAATGTAAAAAAGACTAAAAGTAATGGAAGTACTAATAATAAAAATGTAAAAGACAACACTCAATAACATCAACTATGAACACGGCCACAATGTGCTGACCGTGTTTGGAAAATAAAACATTTTCATAACTCTAGATACATAGATATAAATATCCATACATTCAGTTAAAATATGTTGTAACCTAGAAAAGGTCACTGAATGAGGAATAACCAAAACGGAGGTTTGGAAATGAAATGGTAATATTTGTAAAATCAACAAAATACAATACTCGCCAGCGGCGTGAAGTAGGTAAACCACTGCTAGTAATAGATTACTTAGCATATTACCCCCACTTTAAATAGTGTCCAACGAATTTATGAGGATTGGGACATAAACATTAGTGTTCATAGGCACGGTATATAACAAAATAAATCATAAAAGTCATCCTCGATAACGATTAAATGAATAGAAGAACGCGCTCATATATGCAGACGATTTGGACAATTTTTAGACACTTCGTGCCCAGAAAGGAAAACACTTGTTCGATCACAAGAAAAAATAAATAAAAAGCTTAATTGCAATACATTGTCAGTCGTCTTTAATGAAACATATATAAAAGAGGGATTACTACCCAAATACACAATTATATATATATATATATATATATATATATATATATATATAGTTTATGCAAAACTAGGTAATCTGTATGGGTAGACCCAAGGAGGATGATATCCAGAGAGCTCAATGTAAATTCAGAACAAATATGTTTGAATAAAAACAGATCACTTTAAGGTTCCATGTAATAAGTTATCAGACTTTACTTCCAAAAGTTGAAATGAAAAATATTTTTCATTTCAACTTTTGGAAGTAAAGTCTGATGATCCAGAGCCCTTTAAAAGGGTTGTGGCGAAATAACTTATTACATGGAACCTTAAAGTGATCTGTTTTTATTCAAACAAATATATATATATATATATATATATATATATATATATATATATATATATATATATATATATTATATATATATATATAGAGAGAGAGAGAGAGAGAGAGAGAGATAGATAGATAGATAGGTGTGTGTGTGTGTGTGTGTGTGTATGTGTTAAACAGTATGCCTGATTATCAGTGGGTGTATTTCGCTGGGTGGGGTGGTGGGTGTCATATTACATTTTGATCTCAGTCACATTACCGAACTATATTCCTGCATTGTGGAGCATATGTCTGTCGTCAGTGTAATTTCGAAGATGCCTTCGTTTCTAAAAGCAGAGTGACGCAACATAGCCAGAAAAACGGACACACATGCACACACACTTAGAAATGGACACACGCATATATCTATTATTGTAAGCTGTTAATGGATTTTGATATATGAACAATTGCATTTCAGTGACATGAGATATTTTTGTTATCGTCCGTGTTTGATCGACACCGTACGTACGTCACTTTATAGTTGATGTCTTCCAAATATATTCTCGTTTTGTATTTTCAACGGTGACCCGCTTCATGTCTTCTCGCATGTATATGTCATTATTATGCGTGCAGCGTCGAGTGTACAGCATATTTTTTCATTCTATTTTATTATATATATATATATATATATATATATATATATATATATATATATATATATATATATATATATATATATAATCACAAGCGAGTACTTAAACGGGGGTACTCGTACGGCTAAGTCTACCTAGAGTGCGAGATGCCTGCCCAGTGTACTCCGAACTGGTTGATCTTGGGGATGTAAAGAAAAAGACATAATTTGTGTGTTTTTTTTTTATCATGCAAATACACAAATGATTGTAATGCGTCTATATTCCTGAGATGAGGTATTATGTACACTATTTACATTATTCGGACTATTGTCCTCATCGTTGACGCCATATTTATTACAACGTTTCGGCCGTTGTACGCTCCGGCCTTCTTCAGGTGGTTGGAATGTCGAACTGGACCCTTTATTTCGCTCACTGCGGTACACTGTTCTAGTTCCACGTGCCATGTTTAATGGATGTCAGTTATCAGTTATCTCCTGTTAATTTCCTATCTGAAAGTTCTCCACTGCCTTAGCCGGGTATTGAACTCACACTTTTTGAGTCCTGTCACTTGATCTACCTAACGCGAAGTGGATAAAGGCGTTAGTTAGTTAGATCCAGTGACAGGACCCAAAGAGTGTGAGTTCAATACCTGGCTAAGGCAGTGGAGAACTTTCAGAGGGAAAATTAACAGGAGATAACTTGTTCAAACACAAGTGTCACCAGTGACACGTTATTCCTATATAACATTATCCAGGAAGGATAAATATACAGTTATATATCAGAAACTAGCTTAACAGCCGCACGATCGGGCGGCATTTAAGCCAGCTCCTGTAGATGTTTCTTGATTGAGCCTATAGATAGGAAGGAATAGATGCAAGAGGCAACAATAAACTACAGAAGAACTCAAAATTGATCGCTGCATTTTAGTATTGCATTAATATTCAAGCTTACCTTTTAAAACTTCAACGATAATTCTTCTGCCACCACTTAATTTAAAGAAAATGTGATGTACGTAGGTCCTTACTTTCCGTACAAACAATTATTTTTATTTCATGGCTGACTTTCGCTGGATTTCGCAACTAATTTCGATTATTCCCAAATTTATTTTTAAGTTATAAAAATTATCGTACAAAAAAAAAAATTGCCGAAAACAATCGCAGTAAAGAAAACTTGTGAATTTCAGGATTGCGGGTCTAAATCCGACCCGGAATGTTTTAAATTTGCTCACGGAATTGGCCTGATTCCAAAATGGTATGATATGTTGGGCTACGGCTTCTAGGAGTAAAGTTGAAGTGCGACATCGTAACACACTGACAATCGCACTTATTATATATATATATATATATATATAAGGCTTTTTTTATCCGACATCATTTTTATTACTATAAAGTTTATTTTATTTTAGCCAAAAGTGTGCGTCTACCAGTTCAGCCATGGAGCCAGCCTTGAAAATATGTGATATTCTCATTTCTCATATAGCTAATTATGACCGTATCAGCAAAACACTCTTGTCAGCTGCTGCGGAAGAACGTGTGATGCTGCTCTCGCAACCGCTTAACGAGCAAATGGCGGCTGATTAGAAAGAATGCCAGACCATGGAACTTGCCGGATTAAGATGGTCGAACTGTAAATACATTTCAGCAATATGTGCCACAAGCCAAATTCCTGCACATCTGTTAACACACGAAACGAGTTCGGAAAAGCATGAATGGTGTTTTATAGTCGAAAACCTGTTCTACGTAACAGTTTTATTGCACTTTCTGTATAAGTTGTAGCTTTCGGGGGGAATAAATAAGAAACATTACTTTCGGAGCGTCTCTGGTTTACTTATTTTACATCGAGCAGTATCTTTGGCTACAGATGCAACGGCACATGTTTATCCTTACTCTATCGCTATTTCTATGCGTTCTGTTTTGCATTCTTCCACTATGTCTGACATTTACAGCTAGGACACAGCTAGGACACGCTATGCTACGCCCTCAAAGTCGAATCATCCTCATTTCTTTTGAATTCAAATTGTAAGGAGTTTGCTCAAGAACCGCTACATTGTTATATGCTTCCCTGAACATTACAATCTTAAACTCTTTCTCCTCGTTCTCTGCGTTGTATTTTAGTGTCAAAATATCGTTGCGCACCAACGATGGCACTCCCGGGTTTGACTAGCCCCTGATCCCATGGAAAACTGAAGCTGTACAATGGAGGCCAAATACCTCGCAGAAGCATCCTGTGCTGGGTATCGATAACCGTTTGTTCCGCTAGAGAATTTACCCGCTTGCCGAAGAGAACAGTGCTGTCCTAATAGTCTGATGCAGACAGGGCTCAGCATTTGCAATTCACTGACCTCCCCATTTTCCTGGCTGGGGTTGCCCATTTGACTTCATCTACTGGAGTGTTAATCGTTATCTATTTTTCTTATCCTCATAATTTATCAGTTCCTACTACCTCCTCTTACATTCATATGACACACATCATTTAGCAACAATCTACATTGAGTGGTTCTTGAGCCTTGCCGTGGATGAACTTTAGTAAACAAAAATAAAAAAAAAATTAAAAAAAATGCTGCGATCAATTATTAGAACCGTCAGAATTCCCAATCTCAGATTTTATAAAAATGCTGAATTTCAAATGCTGATTATTAAAATTGATTGGTTGTTTTTTACGGTTTATCATCCCTTTTCAGATTAATTAAATCCAAAAAATATATTTAGATCATAAGATTTTTGACATAATAATGATTTACTGATGCTAGTCTGCTAATTAACCCATAGCTGGAGGGAGAAGAATTGTATTCATACCTTTCCCAAGTGTATTTGCGTAGAAGTGAATATAACAAACACGACTGAAATTGGAACTAGGCTCTCCAATTTCCAATTCTGAGCCGTTAACTATTATACATCCTGCATATCCAAGCTTACAGCACCTGATATTTGTAAGTGAACAAAAGCAGGGCACGGGATTGTTTACCCGGTGATCGTACAAGAACCGGCGTTTAAACGTGATATGGCCGTAAGCTCCGATTATCAAAATAAAATAGGCTTCTCTACTTAGAAGATTGGCTCAGTCTTCTAACTATGTAGCGCGACATAAAACTTATAGACCAGTTGGCTTATCGCTATTAACCACTCCATTATTGCGGACTTGTTCCAAGCTAAGGTGAACTTGTAGGTTATACAGGGGCCTATTTTTCACAAATGTCAATGGTAAATAAAGCTATAATTTATAAGCTATAGGAAATAAAGCTATAATTTCGTATGCTAATTTTCAAGGTAGACAGGTCTTTCCCACTTGGAAAGGCGACCGCAATAAAATTCCACGTCATATTCACTTAGTCTTTTCCACAGAAACAACTTCAGCGTCCCACTGTAAACATTAGACTAAAAATACTTTAACTTTTAACCGTTGCTTGGTTGTACTGGCTTGTATTTTGGGCGAAGGCGGGGGCGTTAATAGGAACTTGCCATTTACAGGAAATAAATGTCCTATTATGATGCTAATTTGATTTCTTATTTTTGGTTTCGATCGGATTTACAGACTAAGTTAAACGGCATACGGCAAACAATAAGAATTTTCACAAATGAAGTCGTATTGTATGCTACTATATGTCTAAACTGGTTTGCTAATAACACCAAGTCTTATTTATAATAATTATAGGTAGGTATGAACTAAGTCTTAGTTTATAATACAAACACTAGACCGACATTTCACCCGTCCTGGGTAAGAAGATAACCTACATCCGACAGAAAGGCCTTTGATCAGAAGGTTTTGAGGAGGGTGGAACCACCTCTTTTGCTGGTGTTCCCAGGTTCACCCTGTCCAGGGGTGGTAGCACCTGTCAGGGTCCCAGCTATGGGCAAATAGTTAAAACTCTAAAGGAGGTGTGGGGGGGGGGTCAAAACACTATTAAAGTATAAAAATAAGTTTTAATACTAGCAATGCTTTTTTTTTAGTGTGGGGGGATATTATCAACAATACATTTTTTGGAAAAAATATTGCCAGCTATAAAACTGTTGTCGGCATTAAATAACCCATTTATGTTGATATATCATAAAACAAACCAAACCGACATTTCACGGTGTTTTGAAAACGTATACAAATAGACATAGCGTAGGAAAAATATATATTTACGTGAGGAGCTCTAGTGTGTGTGCGCATATATATATATGAGAGAGAGAGAGAGAGAGAGAGAGAGAGAGAGAGAGAGAGAGAGAGAGAGAGAGAGAGAGAGAGAGAGAGAGAGAGAGAGAGAGAGAGAGAGAGAGAGAGAGAGAGAGAGAGAGAGAGAGAGAGAGAGAGAGAGAGAGAGAGAGAGAGAGAGAGAGAGAGAGAGAGAGAGAGAGAGAGAGAGAGAGAGAGAAAAAAACACTTGGTTTGGAGGAAATTAAGTAGTTGGCATCTGAGATCACTTGGTGATATGTCGACAATGTACATATCGGTAAGACGCATATCTATGCGTTACAACGTATATATACGTCAACAGTAAGTAATGAAAATTTCGTGAAGTTCGTCGATGGCAGTGGAAGCATCAGATAAATACAATGATTTCAGTATTTTTTTTATTTTTATTTAAATATTGAAATAATTTGAGTAAACAAAGTTTGAACAACATGAATTGATTAAAAAAAAAAAAAAAAAAAAAAAAAAAATTCGATCTTACTTCTCAGATGTACAGGGTGGTCCGAAATCCTTGTCACCCCTACATAATATAATTTTCTATTTCAACGCTCTGTTGGGGAATTATTACAGACAGAGTTTCAATACCAGAATACCCATCAGTTGAAGCACGCCGTTGCAACAATCAACGAAGCACAACTTCGTAAAATATCACAGAAGACATAGCCACACATCATTTTGTGCCACTAAAATGATGTTCTTCATACAGACCTTCTCGACGCGTGACATCGTCAATAAAATGGACCCAGTACATATGCTTTGTATCATTTGTTCTATTGTTCTCAATTTTTTTTGAAAGGACTTTCGGACCACCTATGAATTCCGCTTGAATCCTTTCATATGTTGCCAACATTATAATTTTTAGCCGGCCTATTTCCCGGCTTTCATTCTCTACAAGTAATAGGTTAACAGAAGGTTAATCATTCATAGAAGGTGCAGTTAAAATTAATACTATGCTCGAGTTCAACAAGCTATAGCATTCCTTCGGGATGAGGAGCGTCAGAATCATTACCTTGTGTTTGAGGCGTCCCTAAAACAAACAGGGATTGAGAAATTTTGTTTTTATCCCCTTACGCCTGGTCTAACAAGCGACACGATCATGCTCGAGTCGGCGGGTGGTTAAATATCTACGGTTTATCATCGACTATGAGCTTTTTCATTTGATCTGTGCTGTACATTATTAAAATGCAATATTATCAGGCCATTCCATAAGTTCTGTCCGAATTTTACCTTTTTTTTTTTAAATGAACGAAATTTAAAGAGTATTTTATAATGTCTAATGGAGCTGAACATTATTTTTATGTTTAGATGCATTTAAACTGATCAAATTTTATTTCAGGGAACAATAAAATTAAATTTTGTTTGATTTTCCTGCTAAAATGGAAGTACCCAAGAATCATTCGAGGCATATAATGCTTTATGAGTTCAAGAAAGGAAACTCAGCAGCCGAAGTGGCTAGAAACATTCACTGAGTTCAAAGAATTGAGGTTGAGGGAGCGTGCAGGTCATGGAAAAGGTAATCCTTTACTTATCCATCTTTCATTAAAGACGTTAGCCAGTGCATCGCGAACAATGTGACTAAAATGTTCTGGAGCCCCGTCCTGCATGAACCACTTGCGTCTTCGTATTAGCAGGGGTACATCCTCTAGCAGGTCTGGAAGTGTTTTTCGAAATAAAGTCCCCGTAGACAGCGTAAGAAGCGCTATAAGAGCTTTTTGGCCTTGTTTTGGTGTAAGGAACCCTCCCACCAAAAAAAGAAAACGTTGTAAAATTATTTGTGATACACGCTGTATAATAGAAAGAACCTCAATGAACATCGGGTTAAGCATATTCTTCTTCTTCTATGTGCCGGGTCCCTTCAGGAGATTGGCGACCGTAGCTATCATCAATTTCCTGTTCTTTGTAGCCGTTAATAAATGTTATAATTTTGTTATCTCCCCTAAGCCTTGTTTCGCCATTCCTGTACACAAGTTCGCTAAGTTGGTTAGGCGTTGTTTTCCTCTGTCCTTCTTGTCTTCCATCTGTCCTGTGAGTAACAAATTTTTCAAGCCCTCGTTCCTTATTACACGCCTTAAAAATTTCAACATCTCAATGTCTCTTTTTGATGTTAAGTATAAATTTCCTTTTTGCTTACATTTAATTCGTTGTTCGGTCCATAGACTTTTCAACCTCCTTCTGTAAAATCACATTAAAGCCAAGTGCAAATTCCAAAATCGTCTGTTATGTTTAGTTTCGAACAATATCCATAGGAAATGGCATGGATGTATGGATTACATATCAGGATAGACTAGGCTTTCTGGAGAAGACAGAGGGAAATCATTCCCTTAGTTCTTTCAAGATTGCATGATATTTGAAAGATGATTAAGAGAAGGAATCTGTGGATAGCCATGATCACCTATATCCTGAAAGAAAATGGTATTAAAGAATTCAAATATCTGTATTTTAAATAATCCGTTTTTCGCTGCTGAATAGAATTCAGTAAAATGCTTGATTTATATTTTGATTGGCTTGGTTTTTTTTTTTTTTTCTAAAGAGGGAAAACATCGTTTCCATAATACTGATTGTCTGTAATTACAGCCTGTAGTATGTAGTGGCTAATATCAACAGTTGCATTATCAAAGAAAGAGGAATAATGTAATCAGTTATGTGCCATGCGTGATACACACTTAGGCGATCATGTATCTTTCGATACATGACTAATGAGGCAGATTTTTTCCCGCAGTAGGTTTTCATTTTTTTCTTCGGTAGACCAGTTGGCATCCAAGGCTATTGAACCCGGTCTGTCCTGCTATTTACCCATAGCTGGGGAAAAAAGAAGAGGATTCATACCTTTCCCAAGGTTATTAGCAAGTAAGTGAATGTAATAGATTTGACTGGAATTCGAACTCTGCTCTCCGATTCCTCAATCCATTATTCCACTGTAAAATACCTGTGCACTGTAAATATACACTATTTTATGCTGCTGTTAAATTCACCCTTTTCCGCTTTTCTACTCCACCACCAGACGGCGTTGTTATAGAAAATGATGAATATAAATCGCTTAAACACACTGCCATATAAAAATGGGGAAACCCATAGGGTAAGAAGCTACACATGTGGTTACTAAGTCGACTGCTCGAGATTTTGTCCGTTGCTTCCGATACCAGTTAAAGGGAGGCAGAGGTGTAGTCAAGTTGATTCAATAAAAGGATCACCATTGACATTGCTGAAAGATTACTGATTGCAACAAACATGACGAATAACGTACAAACAGAATGAAAAAATATATATATATATATATCTTACTTATTATAAAACTCAGATTGTGTGTGTGTGTGTATCTGTACATTTATATATTGGATCGGATTTCCTACCGAAGTAAATAGTGTCAGAAATATAGACAGATAATAAAAAAATTAATAATTAAAAATTTGAGGTAAAAAAACATTATGAAAGGGTAAAAATACGTTTTAATACCAGAAATACTTTGTAAAAAAATAATTACCAGAAATAATTTTTTTAAGAAAAAAAAACTATTACTAGTATTTGAAAAAAAATATTACTTGCAATACGCTTTTGAAAATAATATTACCATCTATACATTTTTGAGGAAAAAATATTACCAGAAATAGATTTTTGACAAAATAAAATATTACCAGAAAAAAAAAATTTGTCGGCTTTAAATAACCCATTGACGTTGATATGCCGTAAAACAAACCCAAGCAAATCAAACCAAACTCAGATTACAGTGTAATTGCTGTTGATGTCCGTCTAATGGAAAAATGGGTTTTCTTTCCGAGCAGAACGTGAAGTTGGGCACCTTTTTTGAGGACAAAGAAGTACAGCCCTGTATTCCCAAGATCTACCACGTTTTCGTTCATCTTGCTTGACACTACTCTATCGATAGCTAGGCGGTATGCTTTTTGTGGTGTATCCAGAAGATTGTTTTACCGTAAAAAGCTTTAAAATGACACGTCTATAGAAGTATTTTAACAGTATTGTAATGTGTAAAATGTGTTACACTTATGTTATCGGCTTCAGTATGAGGAGGGCACTGATGTGAGTGTTCTTTTTATTGTCCCCTTTTTATATCGACCAGTTAGGAATACGCTAAAGGTCATTCCACAGTGAAGACTAAGGAAAACGGCGGTAGACCGCACGCCAAAATAGTAGCAAAAGATGTATGAACCAAAATAGGTTTCTCTTCGAAGTCATTTTTATGACTCCTTCTGAATTTAAACTGAAGATATTTTCTAATTAATGTAGTATTTTAAATGAGCAAATAATTTAGTTTTGAAATTTGATCATCTGGTCGTCAGTGAAGCAACTGGAACTAAACTAGTCATAATAAATCATCAAAAAGAAAGTTTTAACATGAAGTTTAAAAAAAAAAACGTCTACGTACCATAAAGGAAAGTTATATTTATTCTATTTAATACAAAAATGTGGCACATGGCCGAAGGGGGGATTGGGAAAAGGACGGCCTTCTTCTGTCTTAACTATAACTTAGCTAGCCGCAAACGCTGACCCAATCGTACGAACAATATTCCTTACACCAAAACAACACATTCATACGTACCTTTCTTACTACAACCACCATAATACCTCTTTGTCTCTATGAAAATACTAACTAGTCCCCATATTTACAATTCATTGTCTTTGGGGGAGGGGAATAAAACAACAATTCTAAAAACTCGCCCCAATGAGTATTTACAATATGAATACAAAAAATTATTTACAAGAAACTGAAAGAAAGTTCATCATAACAATTACCATAAAAATATTTATAGAAAAGGCAAAGGGAAGCTACATTACGGCGGTAGACTGGAACCGAGATGCCAGATTAAGACCAATAACATTATAGATTCTTGTTTGTATTTTATCAAGAATCTCTAAATATATAGCAGGAACACCAGACCAGATGTGTCAGCAATATTCAAAGCAAGGATGAATGGTAGTCTTATTAATATATAAGATAGATTTTAGTGAGAAAAATTGTCTAGCTCGACACACTGAACCAATTTTCCTAAATGCAGACTTAGCAATTGCTTCAATATGATCTTTCCCCTCATAATAGCTGGAAATGTTAGTCTAAAAAGGTTCAGTGAGTCATGTTGATGGATAGTAAAAAGGGTTCTCTCATTACTCTTTTAGACGAAATATATTGTCATAAATGTAGTATTATTTTAAATGAACAATTTTGATTTGAAAATTGATTATCTTCTCATCAGTAAAGCGACATGTACCGAACTCGTAATATATAACAATATAAAACATTTCCAGATTTTTTATTTTATTTCATTGAAATTTCAGAAATTACTTACACTTATACATTGATACATTCTAATCAGAGCCCTAATGGCGTTATATATATATATATAGTATTCGTATAAAATACAAATTTTATAATAACCTAATTATGTACAATAATGGATCATATGCAAAATAATTCAACGAGAAAAATTGAAAATAAATGCAATGTATCTAAAAACAAATTAGAGACATGTCATAATAGATCATTCCATCTTAAAATAAATCAATAATGTTTTGCCGCAATTTTTAACATCAACTTGAGATTTTTTCTTCTTAAAAAGCTGAATAATTTTAACACATTCAACATTATGGATAAAAAAAAATAGTGAATTTTATTTAGCGTTTATTTAAGACTGAGCATAACCGAAAAAAATTCAGGATTTAACGGAAAAAAAGGCGCTAAAATGACGTCAAAATCCGCGAATATTTTTCATTTTTTAATAACAGTCCATAGTGCTTAGTTTAATTTGTAGCGTATATAAACGTAGGTAGAAAAAAAAGCAAATGTTGATAAGATGGCTACGGTCAGAAAGCGCTACACAGGACCCCCAAACAGGCCCCTCCCGAGGTAAAACGCACCACCTTTGCAATTGCATTACATATGCAAATACGCAGAAAGTTTTTGACGAACAGGGGATTATCACTTCTTTTATAATATAAACTTTTTAAAAATTAAAATCTGCTCCTTTCTTTTCTTGGTGTGGGTGATATTTAATACTGGTTATGTGTTATTTAAGAAAATATATACGGCAAAATTATGATTATTAACCCACATTCATGTCTAGCACGTTGAAACAGGAGGATCGTTCGTGTAGCTTTGTAGTGTCCAGACAGTAAGCTTGCCGTTTTTTTTCCATTTACATGACGTCAGCAAATACTGGACGTTATTGGTCTTCAGAGAATTTTGGTTTTGGCCAAAATCTTTTTTGACGCCTGCTTAACATCTGGTTGAGCCTTTCTGGGTTGCTTTCCCAATTCCGATCAAATCTAGGTCAAGTTCTCAGTCTAAAATTCGCAGTAATCGTGCCAGGTTTAGCCTGCGGCTTTTCTCATCGCGAGGGTAAGAAAGCAATGTCGTAGCGTTGGAAGAACGTTTCTAAATCCCGCTCCATCGGTCCAATGCTTGGCATAGATACTCTGATTAAAATTAACTGCCTAATGGGCTATTTCTGACCGCGGCTTTGTTTCGACGCTTAGTTTCCGATATTACCCCCTCCTCCACGACCAGGGAGCGATCCGCTTGGAACGGCGCCTCTTTGATCTCTCCTATCCTGCGTACGCACAGCCAGGCATAATGGCGACACAGCTCAAAAAGTTCATCGCCTTTCCGCATCTACTTTATGAAGATTGTTGGTTACTGTCTTTCGAAAGGAGAGCGCACTTAACAACCTGACCAGATCGATCTTATCAAAACTTGCTTCAATCACATTTGGCTTAGCGAACAAATGAAGCGGGAGATTTATATACAACTCCATCGAATAATCACGGCTTACACTTGCTAATTTATTATTGTAAAATTTCGCGTGATTTGTTTATTTTATTTTAAACTCCAGAGGCTATTACATGTTTGAGGGAGGAGAAAGTGAGATAAAAAATAAACGTGTTTATTACTTACTGATAAAAATAAATTCTTTGACTATATATTTCCTGATACATATCATAGATATTTATGTAATAATTAGATTAATTGTTAAGATGAAGAACCTTTGTAATTCACTAATATTTATACACCACACTGTCTTTTGAATTTAACACAAAAACACAAGAGTAGGGTACTAATCAAAACCATTACTCTCTAAAGAAGACGCGTATATCTGCGTTTATATATGTGTATGTGTTTGTTATACCGTACCTATGGACTATAATGGGTATGTACAATCCTTATAAATACAGTGGAATATACTCTATGTGGGAGGAGTTAGTCAATTGGATTCACTGTAGGATTCACCTTCTTCAGTAACCTTTTCCTAGATTACAAGTATATATATATATATATATATATATATACATATATATATATATATGTATACACACACATTGGATAAAGTGCTCAATATCAGAGATAGAGCGTATGTAAATACAAATATAAAAGTGAACATTGAAATCAACAATCAGAGGCGACAGGCTGTTTCATGCTAGGCGCAACCGTCAGGCGACCTGACGATTGCGCCTAGCATGACACTAACCTCTCGCCTCTCAGTGTTGACTTCAATGTTCACTTTTATATTTACATACGCTCTATCTCTGATATTGAGCACTTTATCCCATAAATATAGCACACCTTAAAACTATATATATATATATATATATATATATATATATATATAGGCACATTGCATGACGATTGCTTCTGATTGCTGACTTCAATAACCATTTTTATATTTATATTTACATACGCTCTATCCTTGATATTGAGCACTTTAACCCATAAATATAGCATACCATAAAACTATATATATATATATATATATATATATGTGTGTGGGGGGGGATGGATTTTTTATTTATTAATTCGATATATTTTAATTCTTGCTTAAACGTTTTTTTCTAATGGACACCCATATTTGAGTAAAATATATAAAATAAAATACAAATAATACAAATAAAATACCGTATTTCGCTGCTTATAAGATGCTTCGATCGATTAGACGCACCCCCACTTCTCCGCAAAAAGGAAAAAAGTCGGAAAAGTTTTTTCTTTTACTTCATAAGCCCCCTCACTATCCCTAATTTTGCCCTCTGAATAGCATATTTCATCATGAAAACCTGACTAAATTCGTCACAGACCGAGAAAAAGTACCAAATTTATGGTAACTATTTACAATGTAATAATTAGAAGAGAAGTTAATGTGCATAATACAACTGAAACGTAACCTTATTTCAGCCTGAAATGCCTACTAATTGTGTCGAACTCATCACAAACCAGGATGGGGACCTAATTTTAAAACGTTATCTACGGATGATAATGGTTATGTCCACATCCACGTAAATACAGTCGTAAATACCATATGTTGATCTGCAGTCGGAGATTCGTCTCAGGCTGTGCTGGTCAAACTCTCTGCCTCCTCCCAGAGAGGATCCCCAGACGAAGGGCAGAGTCTCGTTTCAGGAAACAGCTACCCGATCCCATTTTATGCGGTGTCTACGGGTAATTTTTGGCCGAGCCTACGGGCTCGGATGCTCCACATTAAATTCGGCCTTGTGTCACATTTGACCGCGTGGGGTGATTGGTAGATATCTTGTAGTTGGGGATTCATTGTGGAATTCATTTGACTCACTTCTAACAGTTGACTAATTCTTCTACGCGCCACTGGCGAATCTTATATCTGTTGTTCTTGTCCGAAGTATTATCGTTCCAGGAAGCGTTATAAGGACATTCTCAAAAAGTCCCCCGGTACTTGCCACACTGACCATCGCCAGTGGTCGACACTTGCTGCCGCACCGTCCACCAGGCCGTTGAGGACTCTCGAAGGGCCAACCTGAAGGAAAAACGCCGCAGACCAGACCTTTAATTGCAGTCGCAGGGGCTGGACTTGTCTGTCCCGTATCGGCCTGGTCGGCTATCAGCATGCCTGCAGTCGGCGTGGACAGCTCACTTCATAAATCTTCGTTCGAGAAGCCAAGAGAAGTATTATCGTTCATTACCAACGTTCGTTTGATTATTCTATTCAGTAACCTTCCCTAAGTTACACATGTTGTTAATTTAATTTTGAAAAACTGGACTTGTTTTACTTTCAAGGGCTGAGAATCGGATGTAATTGGGGAGGTGACTCTCACCCCACATTCCAAACTTGTAACTCTTGTCACTGACCTTCGATTTGTAGAAGGCAGGGTTGTTTTGGGTGATATTTTATAGGAAAAAACGTAAGTAGTAAATTACGGTAATTCTCAATCTTGTTTCAACCTCACGTTTCCCCTCAGCCGTTGAGACCTTTAATCATCATTTTCAGCCTCATGTACAGAAGCGTTCAGGTATGCTCTTCTGGAAAGCCGATGGCTATGTTTATCTTCGGACTCAGTGACTCAGTGGCTCTGAAGCATTCCGATAGACATTTTGAGAACGGCGAACTGAACATTCTAAAGACGATTCGTTATCACTTATTCGCATGGCGGACCAGGCGGCAGCAGCAGCGGTTTTGCGACCTAGGCAAGAACAGATAGTAACTAGTAAAACGTTGCTGAAAGTTATAACGGAAAGTTGTGGACAGCCATTGTCGCCAACAATTTGGACTCAAAACCGGCACTGAAGTATTATCTATGAAACAAAACAAAAAAAGAAAAATTCCTTGAAATCGGTTGAAAACTGTGGAAACGCATAAACAACATCCGATCACACAGACAAACATACACACATTTTGAGAATTATAGATATAGATCAATGGATTTTATTCTTAATTAGCCATGTTTCAATAGTTGCCCTGTTTGTAAATTACCCGCGCAGGTAGATAGAAATAATCCAAATTGTTAAACAAATATATAGCCCCCAGCCAAATGCGTTTAGTCATAAATGGTTTTTCATTAAAATATTAGGTTGGTGCAAAAATAATGTCGTTTTCTCACATAGTAACATATGTGAGAAAACAACATTATTTTTGCACCAACCTAATAATATTTAGAGGGATAAGGGAAAAATCTAAAAAGAACAGATATTAATTAAACTCACGATTTATTAAAACAAAATAAAAATAAAAACCTCTAACGACACAGCAAAAATAAATATTCAGAACTTCGAAAAAACAATGTTGTCTATGAATCGTCATGCCCACTTGGTGAGTGCTTATTTAGAAATAATAATTAAAACAGCGCATATATTGGTTTCATAACTACTACACTGTCACGCCGTTTAACACGTCAGTTATCGAAGAATAACTCATTTAAGTCACATATTACCAACCAACACCCACGCACAGCAAACACCCGCGAGATACACACACACACACACACAAAGCAGGAAATCAGACAAATACTTCTAAATGACACAAAGTAAACAATAAAAAGCGACTGCACTTGCTGAAGGCATTGAGCATAAAGACCAAGCAAGCCAACATCAATAAAATTGCATCAAACCTCAAACCTAGCATATTAAAAATATTTCATAAATAAATAGAAGAACAAACGAAACGCGATATTTGGAAAGAAAACAGACGACATCACAAAAACCAAAGGTCTTTGATAATAGTTAAGGATAGGCGAAAGTATATAGACACTGGAAAATATATTTTCAAATATGGCCTGAAATTAAAAAAAAAAATCTGCAATATTCCCAAAAATATATTTAAGGAACTTTCGTTGGTATTTAACCAAACTTGTATAAATAAAGAATTGCTGGCCAACTAAGCCCTATATATATATATATATATATGAATAGATATGTTCACTTATCTTCACACTGGTGGTCTCCGGTCTTTTGAACAGGAGTAGAGATTTATCCGTTGTTTCCTGTTCCGGTCTGGATTTCCGGTTCCTTCTAAAGTCTACTTCAATTCTATACGTCTCTGCCTAAACTTTTTTACTAATTATTTATCTTTTCCACAATAGGAATAGATAAGTTCGCTTTTCGTCCGGTTCACCCTCCTCCTCGGTAGAGGTTTATCCGTTGTTTCCTGTTTGACCATGATGTGTCTGTAGCACCCAAAAGTTTAAATAAGCTAAATCTAACGTTTTACCTGTTTAGATGTCGCAAAAAATGGAATTACATTTAAATAAACAAGAAAAGTACGTGCACGCGTACACGGGTACGTACACACATACATACATACATACACACATACATACATAGACACGCGTGCACATGCACACAAGCGTGCATGCACAAGGAAGAAAAAAAAATCAATCTAACATCAATGAAAAGCTCAAATTATTTTTTTAATTGGATATGAAAATAATAAAAATGAGAAAATCAGCACACAATTGCTGTAATCTGTCAAGAGGACCGAACAATTACACAAAGGCTTGTCTACGAAACTTTGGAGACGGGGTTTTGAATATGAATTAAAATTTTATATTTGTATGAATTATATATATATATATATATATATATATATATATATATATATATATATATATATATATATATGGTTGGTGCAAAAATAATGTCGTTTTCTCACATATGTTAAAATGTGAGAAAACGACATTATTTTTGCACCAACCTAATATATATATATATATATATATATATATATATATATATATATATATGAAACATATTTTATTATAATTTTTAGGTACGGATAAAACTTACAACTTACTTACTACAAAGATGCAAGGTTCTCACGAGTGGAGATGCAGCCGCATCGAAACGAGAATGCATCTTTGTAGTCAGTAAGATTTTTCGTCCGTATGTAAAAATTATAATAAATAATTATTGCTCTTGGTAATTGAGCCCTCTATTGAATGAATGCTGTGAACGTTAGAGTTTGTAGTATTTTCGTTCTCACTACATTCGCTTATATTTATATATAAATATATATATATGATTTTTTCATATATATATATATATATATATATATATATATATATATATATATATATATGATTTTTTTCATCAATGACACTGATTTATTTACTGATGACTTTTATTCGTCTCAATGAAACACCCTTATATATATATATATATTTTTATAGGGAATTAAACAAAATAATATATAAAGAGGATAACATGTATCACTGACGATCGAGTCGGAATTGAATCAATCTCTTAGAATGACGATGTGGGTGTTGCGATAACGAGCAACACATGATAAATGAAAGACAAGTAAACAAACAAACAAAAAAAAAATAATACCAATGAGAACTAAAGAAAATTTTAAGAAAAAAGATAAATTTTTAAAGAGAAAGATATTGAATTTATATGTGGCACCAATCTTCCTGTATAGCCTTGAATGCTGGCCAGTTTCCTCACGAATGAAGAGATGACTTGAGGTAGTAGAGATGTGGTTCTACCGCGAACACCATGGACGGAATATGTCTGTAAAATAGTTGCATGCCATGCGTGATACACGCTTAGGCGATCATGTATCTTTCAATACATGACTGACGAGGCAGATTTTTCCCCGAAGTAGGTTGCCATTTCTTTCTGCGATAGATCAGTTGCCATCCAAGGCTACAGAACCCGGTCTGTCCTGCTATTTACCCATACTTGAATAGAAGAAAGTGAGTTGACTGGAATTCGAACTCGGCTCTCCGATTCCTCAATCCGAGCCGCTATCCATTATTCCACCGTGCCTACCATAGAACATATTGGAAGTAAGGGAGACAAACAGGAACAGTGAGTACCGTACCTAATGAGTTCGTTTGTCTGAGAAGGGTGTAGGAGGGATAGCAAAAAAAAATTGTTAAGCGCTATAACGTGTACGATGTTGTGGAGAGCCATAACCGTCCATGGACTGAAGAGACTTGGCACATAAAAGAAAGAATTGAAGTCAGTCTTAAACTCTCAAAAATAAATAAAATTCTGGTTTTAGGCAATAATCGTTATTTATATTTGAGAATTGATGGGGGTTTCGTATTTTCTTTTAATATTTTTTTCTTTTTTAAAATAGTTTTCTTCATCTTTTTTGTTACTTGCATCTTTAACGCTCTCAGCCTTTTATGCAAGAAAAAAATCTAGCAAAAATATTAATAATGGATATAGTACATTTGAGAGAGAAAAAAAAGACACTATTTGTAGTATTATTATGACTACAACTATTCCACAGTAAACAAGTTCTATCATGAAGGAAAGAGTGGTAGATTGATTGCATAGAATTCTGCTTGCCCATGTATGTCGATATCCCGAGGTAATGATTTAGAATCGAGTCTTGGCGGAAGCTACTTCTTCATTCTGATTTCACGCTGGTAGTGGCAATGGAGCGGCCGAGAGCGTGTAGTGATTGAAGAAATGAAGAAAGTAAGGCAGTAAAAGAATTATTGAAATACTTTATCACGCAATCTAAAATAGCACTAGTTTAATAGACTGTTATATAGGAATAAAGTGTCGCTGCCGACACTTGAATTTGAACATAGATTGCCAGCGAGCAAACACAGGCGAACCCATCATTGAATAAAGTGAATCACGTGACCATAGAGGAAACGCATATATAGGAAGTCGCGTTACGTCTAGATTGATCGCTATTCCTATACTATCCTCTATTACTATTCAGATCACCATTTCTCCTCTATCACTACACGGATCGCTATTTCTAGTCTATACTGCTCACTGTACGGATCACTATTCTCCTCTATATTCTATACTATTCACTATACTCTATACTGATTACTATTTGGTGGTTACTGTTCGTGTGAGTATTATCGAGCAAGTACTATTAATGCAAGTGTTATTTGAAGGCGTCTGACACCAGTGTTGTTCAACGGCGTTACTACAGTTGTATCTGCGATTACAAAGTCTCTACTACAACAAGCATTACGAAAGCGACAACGAGTATTCGTTGACATTACAAAAGTGGCAACGAGTGTTCGTTGACATCACAAAATAGAATGATGGATTCGTTTTTACGGTTTCTCAACGCTTTGCAGGTTATTTGAAGCCAGAAAATATTTTTACATTAACATTGGGAGATAATATTGATTTACTGATACAAGTCCCACGAATTAAGCCATAACTGGGGTGGGGGCAGGTGGATTCATACCCTTCCCAAAGGGATTTGCGCGTAAGTTAATGTAACGAACCTGACTGGAATTGGAGCACGGCTCTCCGATCTCAAACTCCGAACCGATATCCATTACACCACCCGCACATCCAAGCTTACATCACCCGCTATTGTGACTCAGTTTGGTACTTACCAGGCTTGAAGTGATTTAACATCTATTAGGGCAGCTAGCCAATCTCTGTTGTATATATATATATATATATATATATATATATATATATATATATATATATATATATATCATTAAAGACGTGTGTAGAAACTGTCCAGATGTTCTGCAATTCCAAGCGTTTTCGACTATTTGTAGACATTATCAACAAAATAAAACATTCTTATCACTCTAAATACACACAACCCTACATTCAGATGAAAAAAAGCATGCTTGATAATGGGTAAACGTATAGCCGAAAGCGCTCGAAATTACAGAACATTTGGACAGTTTCTACAAACTCTGAGTCCAGAAAAGAAAACACTTGTTCGAACACAAGAAAAATTAAATAAAAAGCTTAATCTCAATACCTTGTCTGTCATTTTTAATGAAACATTAGTAAAAGGACTTATTGTTGCCTATATATATTCGTGTGTGTGTGAAAATATATATATATATATATATATATACATATATATATATATATATATATATATATATATATATGAGAGAGAAATAACAGGGATAGTGGCTAGCAATTTATTTATATATATATATATATATATATATATATATATATACAGTACACAATAAAATTCAAAATTACCTCATATAGGGAATAGGCATATTTCCACAGACAAGATTCATCGGTCAACTTCAACCGTTGTATAGACTCTATACGGTCTATACAGGGGTTGAATAAAACTGACGAATCTTGTCAGTTATTGTGTACTAATTATTTGTTCTGCAATGATAAATACATTGAGCTCTTTCTGTGGATCAGTTCTAATATTTTATATTACTAGAATCCACTTGGATTATATATCAATGGATTTATTACCTGTACACACTATCTCTATCTCTCTCTCTCTCTATATATATATATATATATATATAGTTTATGCAAAACTAGGTAATCCGTATGGGTAGACCCAAGGAGGATGATATCCGGAGAGCTCAATGTAAATTCAGAGCAAATATGTTTGAATAAAAACAGACCGCTTTAAGGTTCCATGTAATAAATTATTTCACCACAGCCCTTTTAAAGGGCTCTGGATCATCAGACTTCGTTAATTTACATATGCTTAATACGGCCCGTCAAAAATGTGTGAATTTCTTTTCATTTTTCATTTCAACATTTGGAAGTAAAGTCTGATGATCCAGAGCCCTTTAAAAGGGCTGTGGTGACATAATTTATTACATGGAACCTTAAAGTGGTCTGTTATTCAAATATATACATATATAAGACAAAAAGAAAAGTTAATAACTCCATTTCGTTTTCTGATGGTTAATGCATAGGTTGAAGATGTCCCGTAGAATCACCACCGAGGTCACCAGACGACTCACCTTTTTTTTTTCTGTGGGGCCTTTTGAAATAAGCTGTTTATCAGATAGACCCAAGAAATATTGAGGGAAAGAATTAAATATGAATACACTAAAATGACAGAGCAAACTCTCCGACGTGATAATGAATCATGCACGTACAATATTGAAGTATTTTTTGAAAAAGGAGAAGGACATTTTGAATAGCATATATAACAATTAAATGAATCGTCAGTCATCTATCGAAAGATAGTATCACGCATGGTACGTAACTGATAGAAAGTAGAATTTCAGATTCCGAATTTCACCTAAAAAAAAAAAAGTTTTATTTACATTTTAAAGAAATCCTGCAGAATGAACATATTCTGTTTCGGCTTTCGTAGGGAGATCAATTTACACAACAAACTGGACGGTTCTGTTAATTTCTATGAAATTTAATATTTTTTATATCTGTGGTCTTCAATACTTATAGTGATATAATAATTGTATTACTTATTGTACAGCCTCACGTATTCATTTTATATTTTGCCTTTTACGGGGTAGGAAATTGCAAGAAACTGGTATGAACATTACCGAAACCCGGTCACAGTGATAGTACCTGTAACAACTTTATGAATAGAATACACACAGACAAAAAAATCAAATCTAATCGCCCAGATATCGTGATCAAAGACCACAAAAAAGAATGTGTTTTCTTATTGACATTGCCGTTCCTGCAGATTGTAATGTATCTTTGAAGATTTTACCAAAAAAAAAACAAACTTAAAAACGTGGTACATCAGTAATTCCAGTTGTAGCTGGAGCCCTCGAACTGATTAGAAAAGGTTGCGATAGACTCAATGAAGGGATTCCTGGTAGCCTATGCCTTAAAGAAACATACAAAAAATGCACTCAAAAGAACAGCCCACACATTACCTTTATCTATGTAAAATGTGTGTGATAGGTTATTTTTTTACAAAAATGATCAATGCGAAAATGTTATGAAGCCATATCTGACCTTAGGTCTCCGGTTGGGACCCGGAAAGAAATATGTATACAACAGAAATCAAAGGAAGTAATAATAATGATAATAATGATAACTGGTATGAACACCACCCAGACCCGGTTACAGAGACAGGACCTGTAACAATTTTTTACAATACACACAGACAGAACAATGAGAGCTAATCACCCAGACATCATTACTAGAGACCGCAAACAAACATTTGCCTCCTTATTGATATGGCAGACTCTGCAGACTACAATGTATCTTTGAAGGTCTTCAAAAGCTATCAAAATACAAAATATGGCACATGAGAACATCACCAATTCCTGTTGTAGTTGGAATCTTCGGATTGATTACAAAAGATCTCAATAGACTGATTGAAGGAATAACTGGTAGTTCATGTCTTATAGAAATACAAAAATTGTTCTCACTAGTACAGCTCACACCTAACGAAGGGCTTTATCTATGTAAAATATGTGTTTTTTGTTTTTAAATTGCTCAGGGAAAAATGTCATGATGCCATTTCTGACCTTAGGTCTCTGGTCAGAACCTGGAAAAAAATGAGTAGAAACCAGAAATCAAAAGAAATAAGATAGTAATAATAAAATGAAAAAGAAAGAATTGCTGTTATTGTTAAAAGTTTGAGAAGCACTGGCTGTATAGAGAGAAGAATTACGAAAGATGAGTGTTTAACCTCACTCACCGCGTCAGACGAGATCTGGAGGTAAGAGAAACGAGATCAGAACTCATCAGAAGTTTCTTCTTCTATTCTGTTTGCTTTAACCGACCGGCGTAGAATGTCATGAAAAGGAAAAAAAAAAAACAAAAAAAAACTCGTAGTAAGCCAATATCAGTGTTTGAGTCTGAGTATAGATAATAAAAAAGGTGGCAACCAATGATAAAAAATTTTTTTGAGAAACAAAAGCCTAGAAAAATTGAATGGAGAGATTAACAGAATTATCACAAACGAGAGTTCAGGCACACCATGTTAGACGAGATCTCAGTGTATGAGAAACGAGATTGGGTTTCATCGAAAGTTGCTTCTTTACTGTTATTTTCTTGTAGATTGATAAGCTTATAGCTGCGCGTTAAATGTTACATTGCTTTTATTCTTCACGTAATAAAATTTGATTGAAAAGTAATTGAATGTCGGTAAATGTAATGATTAAAAAAATGGAGTCATGGACGGTAAAAGGTTGAGAAGTACTGGCTAAATTGTGAAGTTATCAAAATTACAATGAAATCTGAAATCACGTGGAAAGCAAGATTTCGATTATCTGATTGCTGAAATCAAACAGTGGTAAATACTTTAAATATTAGGTTGGTGCAAAAATAATTTCGTTTTCTCACATATGTTAGAAAACGAAATTATTTTTGCACCAACCTAATACTTATCATGAGTGATCGCTGCGTAAGACAAGGTACTGGATGTAGTTTGTAACTTTGTGTTAGCCGAAGGAAAGCTTAGTAAATAAAGAGAATTGACCATCTAGACTGAGAGACAAATCCTACAGAGAACAGTTTTCCGTCTGCTTACCTAAATAGTATTTAAAATATTCAGTACTTACAAAGGTGACTACATCGAAACAGCGGGCACTATCAACAACCAGCGGCCTTGTGTTAAACTAAAAAAGGCCTTATTAAATAGGGTTTTAGATTTTGACATCAGTCTGTGAGAAACCTCTTTACTCAAGGGGAACAATGCCTCTTTCGAGTATTCTTTTATTCTGGTTGGTAATATTAGCCGTTTCTTTATAAGAAAACATTCGGCATCTATTGACCGAGCAGGCAGTGTTACTTTCCGTTGAAATTTATAAAATCTTTGTATTAAAACATTTTATCCGGCAATATATATATATATATATATATATATATATATATATATATATATATATATATATATATATATTTTACACTGGTATCACTCTTTCTAGCAATGACAGAAATTTCCTTCCTAACCCTTTGAAGTCGTGTGGATGATGTCATTATTTTCTCTTGGAGTTCTATGTGATATCCATTTCACGTGATGCTTTTGTGGAATCTTCCACAACACAACCAGCCTTACCTCTTTTTAGGAAATGCACTCTTCCTATCTGATAAGCAAAATTCTACTTTCATACAATATAACAAGTATTCATTGGCCATTCACCTCTAATCTGGCTTGCCGATTGGCCAGTTCCGACCAATCTGTTTTCCCGCTCATGTGCTGGGAGCCACTTAACCAGTATAAAAGCAAAAACACGTGTGTGTGTGTGTGTGTGTGTGAGTGAGTGAGTGAGTGAGAGAGAGAGAGAGAGGATTAGTAATTTTCATTCATCTCTCTCGCACGTCTCAAGACGTAACCTTCCCCAACTTCCGTCTTAGTCATTGCTGACAAGACGTTTTTAAGACAATTACCAATATTCATGAACTCTGAAATCCCTTTTATCAACTTTAGAACTCACAATTCCAAACTTTATTCTTCTGAATTACAAGTTCAATATTACAGTAAAAGGTAAATTACTTCTTAAGAACTTTCTTAAAAGACACTTAATATTAACAACTTTAATATCAACATTAACGAACGATTACAGGAGAGACATTCTGAAACCTAAAACATCATACATATTTGCCAACATAACATATACCAAATATTCTGCTTGTACATTGTTTTGAATGTTTTATTAGTTTCTAATTAAATATATCTTGTTCGTAATATGAACTGTGGTACAAATATTTCCAAATCAAAGGGACACGACTCTGTCCTACCTTTTCTTTGCATGTTGTACACCAACCTAAATAAATCTAATTGTTACGTTTTAAAACAATTCAGTTGAATTTTGTATTATAATTTGATGTTAGTGGAAATAGTTAATTGACACGCAACTTATTCTCAACAAATATTACCACCATCCACTATATATATATATATATATATATATATATATATATATATTAACCCATCCACTACACTCTCATCGAAAGTCTACAAAAGATGTGGTTTTTGTTATTTGTCACAACAGTTTATAATTATGTTGACAAGATCGAGTAAAACTATGTTTTGTAGATATATTAATAAAAAATCATCTATATATCTAAAATAAGAAGAATTTTGTGGTAAGTTATTATTTCTTTTAAATTACTTTCCAGAAATAGATATATTTTTAAAGACAAAAAATTTTAAATTTAAATTTAGTTTACCGATGGGGGTGACATGTTTGTTTTTTTTTAATTTCATTCACAATGTCAGTGAAGCAGATGCAATATATCCAACTGCAAAAACAACAACAACAATGACTATAGACTAGTTGAAAACATATTTATAATATTACTTACTAACTCACTAATATCAACTAAAACAATTTCTCTAATCTTAATAATATCAAAATAATTACAACTGCATCCAAAACTATCATGATCAGAACCAAAACTAATCATCACTATAATAATTCGAAAGCATATATATATATATATATATATATATATATATATATGAGTATTATTTTTTGAAAGAAAAGATGTATGACAAATTGGAAATATTTTTGTGATGCGTTTCATCCATTAGGATCTCATCTGATAAAACGCACCACAAAAACTTATACAATCTTTCTTTCAAAACTGTCCTTGATACATTATATATGTGTGTGTGTGTGTGTATAATAATTATGTTTTTAAAAAATATGTATACATCGCGATACAGAAATTATGTTTCGAAACCGAAACTCAAATTAAACTTAAAATTTAAAGCTCAGTATCATTTTCAAGCGATGCTGAGAATAACCTTCGAAAAAATTGATTATAATATTATGCTCTACTGCCTATCTAGAACTGTTTTCTTTTTTTTTAAATAAATGGTAAAGAACTCGGGATTATAAAACTGACTGTTGTTTCATATATATATATATATATATATATATATATATATATATATATACCGACTGAATAACGAGTTCAATTCATACTTTTATCACATCTAAGTTACGCTTAGAGAATATATATATATATATATATATATATATATATATATATATATACCAGGTGTAACAGCATAATTATCAATCCCACAAAATGTTTAATATCTAAAAAAAAAACCATAAAAGTGAGTTTCTTTTTTCCCCAGGTTTTCAGATAAGACGTTTAGCCATCTTGACACCATTTATTGTAAGAATCACTGAAAAACCCTTTGAGTTATTCAGCTAAAAAGAGAACAGGTTAAAATGGTTTTGTCTCAGCCTCACTCTCTTAGTGAGAGGAAAAAGATTATTCCAGCCTTCAGTAATGGTATGAACATTCAGACTCTGACTTTCCATCTTCAAAGTCCATTCAAGAACCATCAAGAGTACAGTGAATACGTTTCAAAAAGAGGGAACGGCAGCGAGGAAAACTGGATCAGGAGGTCACAGCAGCAAAAGGGATCATTATTTCAACTTAGGGCTGAAGAGATCAATTAGAAAAGATCCAACTCAATCCATAAGAGGTTTGTCACGTAATTTTTACTACACAAGTGCTTTGAAAAAGAGGAAAAGTATTGTAAATGTCCCGAAATTAAGGCAAACAACACTGATTGATTAGAGTTAATATATCGATGATGTAGATGAACTGCTAATGATTTTACTATAGAAAATCATTGCAGATTATTTTACTATAGAATTATAATTTTGTTTGTATAGTGACACATCAACTCTTTATGGGTCATTTAATGCTGAAATTTAATTTTTTTGAGAGCATTAATAATTTATTTTACAAAAAATTATTTGATGGTAATATTTGTGTTTATTTACAAAAATTTATTCCTTGTAATGTACTTTACAAAAATATATCGATGATAAAATTAATTATTACAGCAAAAATACCAGCAATACATTTTTTTGTTTCTGGTATTTTTGCTATAATAATTATATTTTTATACTTTCATAGTGTTTTGATCCCAGTTTGGAAGTTAACTATTTACCCATAGCTGGGACCCTAACAGGTGACCCCCACCCCGGATTAGAGTAGACCTGGGAACAACAGCAATTAAGTGTTGGTTCCACGCTCTACAATAACTCTCGATGTGAGGTCTTGCTGCCGGATGTAGTTTATCGTCATACTCAGGACGATAGAAATATAATGAAAACGAGGAGAACCTTTTGTCAATAGTTAGGAATTAAAGTAAATATTACTGACTGATTAGAGTTAATATATGTATGATACACATGAGCTGCTCATGATTTTACTATAGGAAATCATTGCAAGTTATTTTACTATAAAAATGCGTTTAAAACGAGGTAAAAGGATAGTCAGTGGTCAGAAAATCAGAAATCACTGAGAGATTAAATCTATTATATGGCTAATTGGAAAATATATTTCGTATTCGGCTTTACTTGTATTAATGTTTGAAAACGGAGATAGCAACTGTATGAAAGTTTGAATGAAACCTCCCGTGAAAAAAATAGCGGAAATTATTTATATATTTTTCAATTTAATATTTTAAAAAAAGGGTTCGAAGGCCGATGTGAACACAAAAATATCATTTCAAAACATTAATCTTCGCATCGGGTTGACCGGTATATTTTAAGGAAATGGCGGCAAGTTCTCTCTTTACAAAGAGATTAATTTGTTCTATAATTAATATTTGCGTCGCTTGCCTAAATACAATAAAATGTTACAGAGGTCGGTGTCACAGGAAAGGTCGAATTCTTTAGAGTCGGTGAGACAAGCTTGTTAACCATCGCTCCACAGCGAAATGACTTTATTGATATTCTTGAAACTCACCTGTGTACGCCACAAAGACATAAGTAAAAACAAACCAGGAGTAATTGTTGTGGAGAGTAAATTGCTCCACGGCGATGGAGTGTTGATATTCATTAGATTTACCTGAGTATCGAGCTAGATTACAGGTATGCTAATGCTAACGTTAATTGTAATATTTGCCGTTTCTTTATAAGGAAACATTCGATAATCATCGACCGAGCAGCCTTTGCTACATTCGGCTGAAATTTATAAAATCTTTTTCTTAAAATCTTTTTCCAGTAAGACAGGTTTCTCAAGTTCACTATGTGTAATCGCTCTTTCCGGTATTGATGGGCCTTCTTTCCTACGCCAACATCTTGAAGGCCATTCTTAGTCGGGATATTCAATGCGAATTCCACGATTTTTTCCTTGGCTGCGTAGTACGGGCTTCGCTATTTAGAATTGCCCTCCTCCTAGACTCGTTGCTATTCAAAGATACAGAAGCCATGTTACCTTAATATTTAACCCATATTTGGAGGTTTTGAATTTAGAGTTGCCCTTGTTGCAGAGAGTAAATACCGATGAGAATTAAGGAACGTATTAAGAAACAGAAAAATTTCTTGAGAAGCAAAGAAAAAATACTGAAGTGTAATTCACCTACATAACAGTGAATGCTGGCCACTTTCATCACAGATGAAGAGAAGATTTGAGGCAAAGGAGATGTGGTTCTACAGAAGAATATCGTTAAATCAATGCCAAATATTGACACAGTTTTAAAAGTTAAAAGGGGTCCAAAAGAGTAAACCTAAGTCATCCGTGTGTGTATCAGGGCTATCTATTTATCTAATTCTGTTTGTTATCTATCTATCTATCTATCTATCTATCTATCTATCTAATTCTGTTTGTTATCTACCTATCTATCTATCTAATTCTGTTTGTTATCTATCTATCTATCTATCTAATTCTGTTTGTTATCTATCTATCTATCTAATTCTGTTTGTTATCTATCTATCTATCTATCTATCTAATTCTGTTTGTTATCTATCTATCTATCTTTCTAATTCTGTTTGTTATCTATCTATCTATCTATCTAATTCTGTTTGTTATCTATCTATCTATCTTTCTAATTCAGTTTGTTATCTATCTATCTATCTATCTAATTCTGTTTGTTATCTATCTATCTAATTCTGTTTGTTATCTATCTATCTAATTCTGTTTGTTATCTATCTATCTATCTATCTATCTATCTATCTATCTAATTCTGTTTGTTATCTATCTATCTATCTAATTCTGTTCGTTATCTATCTATCTATCTATTTGCTTTTAAAAAGGCGATATGTGCTGAAAAGATTTTGACCCAACCGACTTCCCGCAAATCTGGGGATATGCAAACGGTGTAACGAACTTCATTTTGGAATGAGAAATCAGAGATTTCCGAATTCGAATTGCAATCGCGTCCATTGCACTCACTTATATACAAATACGTTTCGAAAAGGTATGAATCCATTTCCCCCTCCAGCTGTGGGTTAAATACTAAGCTTTATGCCAGGAAAGATCATTATTATTAAAAAAAATGTTAATGCAATGTTTGCTAGCAAAAAAGAATTATTCTTACAATCCAAAGTATGTTTCAGCTTTAAGGGTTGATAAACCGTAAAAAAAATAATCCTTCAATCAGTCCCAAAGTGACGAAATATCAGAATATTTTTGAGAAAGCTTCTTGGTCGGACCTAAAACAGCACCAATTTCATTGATATCTGATCCTCCACCTCTACAAGTGATCGGAACAAAATTGGAGATTCGGGATTCTTTTTATAAGACATTCCCGCCCATAAGGTTTGCAAATGTGAAGTAGCCAAATGGATCTGACAGAAAAAAAAATAACATCAAAAAATGTTTAGAAAAACATTTTTAAATTCTGCCTGTCTATAGTCGACATTATTTTGTTAGGTTGGTGCAAAATAATGTCGTTTTCTCACATATGTTACTATGTGCGAAAACGACATTATTTTTGCACCAACCTAATATGTGAATTGCCGTATTATCCGATATCGTTTTCTATGTTTATTCAGTTTGATATTGGCATTATCATGGCTATAACTCGATACAGCTTCAAAAACAGTGAGGAAATCTAGTAAATAAGATCCCCAGTGAGGATTATCGTCATACACAGAAAGGAGTGGAGACGATAAGAAGCACATGTGCTGATTCGTTTGTGTCTTACGAAGACATTTCTGCACGTTCGCTAATCTTGTGAAAGAAATGTCTGAGGGCGAGGGAAGCCATAAAGCAAAACACAGTTGTCGTCTGCATGTTTCCATTTCACATTGTATTCTCAGGGTCGCCTTCAATGGAATTATATCTTCGCAGACATTTATGACGAACGAAACATAAAGAAACATTTTAGGCCTTATTTTATTCTGTATTGATTGACTTTGTTTGTATGTTTGTGTCTTTTTTATGTGCATTAAAGACATATTGATCAATTCATTTGCAACTCTCGCCGAGACATTCAATTCATTGCTGTCCCTGTAAGGTCGACAACGGTTTAATATGACAAGAGGAAAAGAAAGACGGAAAGAGAGAAAAAGAAAAAAGTCACAAATCTAATATTTTATAAATTCTTTTTATATGGCCCCTAAATAGGGGAAATGTCGAGGATTGCAGGATTTGTCTGGAGATGTTCTTTCAGATTACATTAGATTTTAAAGAGATTCAGTGAAGTGAAATGAATTCCGGCAGACAGTTTGTATTTTTGACGCTATATTTATAGAATATTATGATCGTAATTTGGCGGACGATTATGGAGACAAGTTCCTGAGAAAATGCAAATTTTTGTAAATTTTTCTGAATTTAGTTTTACATGCATACATGCACACACACACTATCTATCTATCTATCTATCTATATATATATATATATATATATATATATATATATTACAATGACTCATTAAGATAAAAAGTAAATTAGTAAAGTTAATATAAAATGGCAAAATCCTTCAGCTGACAAAATTTTAACGATGCATTAACCTACCAATCACCCGATAAATGTTATGATCATTGTTTTTTTTCAAAATTATAAGCTGTATAAGGTCTTTCATAAATACGCAAGTACTTTCGACTGTACATTCAGTCATCTTCAGGCATGGAAATTATTTTGTTTTTGGTAAAATTCAGGTAGCATCCAAGACAAAAAAATATAATGCGAATCGAAATATATATTTTTTTAAAATTTGTTATTAATAACAGATACAAACCTTTGGTGCGTGTAGTTGCAACGCTAAGGTAAATTTTTTTTTTTTTTTTTTTTTTGAAAATTTAAGTGAGTGCGTTTTTTTACTAATATGCTCCAAAATATTTAAAATGACAGACATACGATTGCTTGAAGACGGGATCAAAACCAGACCGATTTGACATTAGTCGGTGACTCTTGTCCCTACGCCATCAGTGTACGCTAGGAAGAAAGGGAATTTTTAACACATTATATACAAGATATATGCATTACCGGCTTTGAGAAGGCTCAATTCATAGCGAATCATCAGTAGCAGCTAACAAATTCACTTCCTTTTAAAACTGCTCAACGAAAGGGAACGCGCGCGCGTGTGTGTGTATATATATATATAGAGAGAGAGAGAGAGAGAGAGAGAGAGAAAGAAAGAGATTCGGTGTATATGGATCGCAAGATTTAATTTAGACAAGTTTTGTTAAATATCAACAAATGCTACTTGTACTTTTTTTTTTTTTAATCTAGCTATTTTTCGATAATGGCTAACGACACCTGAAAGTACTCAGGCACTGGAAAAACATGGAAATCTTGTTGGTATTTAACCAACCTCACGTACACATGTACGTATGTATAAAACATTAACATAATTTTATACCATCTTGAAACGATTTGAACACCTAATGACAAGGAACTGAATAACAAAAAGGTTTTTTTTAAAAAAATGTGTTTCTTTCCTGGAAAGGACTTTATCAGAACTTTTTCATTTTGTTATTCCTTTACGCACTATTAGTCTAATATATAGATTTGAAGATAAAAATTCAAATTCAAAATATGACCCCAAAGCACATGATATGTTACAAAAGTTCGAATTCAAAATATAGCTTAAAAACCATGAAAATAAACCGCCGGAAAAAAAAAATAAAACAAACACCAACTTCTGCTGAAAACAACATTACTCACTGAAGATGGCCAAGTTGAAACTATCTGGAGGAATAGCATTGCGAAATACATCTTTAAATTTGAAGTTAAAATACTTGGAAGAAAACAAGAATGGTTAAACGTTTCAAAAGAAGTTTTCAATCAAATATGCAAAAAAGAAAAATACTTTACTGCCAATATATACTCATACATACACACATTCACATATAGATACACACACACACACATACATACATACACATTTACATATACCCACACATATATATCCACATATATACACACACATATATACACATACAATTACACATATATACATACATATATATATATATATACACATACATAGACACACATATATACACATACAATTACACATATATACATACATATATATATATATACACATACATATACACACATATATACATATACACCCACTTGTGCGTGCATGCAAAAAACATATCAAAATCCATACTTAATTAACTTAATCTATATTCTACCATATTATATATATGAACTCACAACTACTTATATTTATGCTCATATACATACACTATCTATGGAACGACATACATGTACCAATCTATATATACACACCCATACCCACACATACATATATAGAAATTATAAAAAAACTGTATACATACACATCCACACATATACATGTACCCACATACTCACACATACACATATATACACCCATATATACATATAACTACATGTAAAAAAAGAGCTCATCTATATACATACAAGTATATATACCTACATATCTATAACCATACCCCCATTCTAAAAATGTGCCCACAATACATAAAATTAACACATGCATGACTATCTTTCCATATAAACGTATATACATATACATATCAAAAGACGTATCAATGTTCAAGTTCAATTACATAGTTATATATATATATACAGTTATGTGTTCGCACTTATGTGTGCATAGCAACATTTCCAAAAACAAAAAACCAAGATCATGTAATATTAGTCTTCCTATATAGTTATTCCTAAATATATTTAGTTAGATTTATGTTGTTCTTATGTCGGCATTTAAAAATTAGTTCATTATGCTTGTTTGCAAAGAAAATTGGTGACATCTCTTCTTTCTTAACTTCCTTCTCTCTTTTTCTATGTGTTTTTTCTTCTCTACCCCTTCGATTTCAATATATAACTTCTGGTAAGTTAACCGTTTAAATGTGTCAATATCTGCTAACTCACTCATGTCTTCTCTCTCTCCACCCCTCACTTCCTCACTTCGTTAATTTACATATGTTTAATACGGCCCGTCAAAAATGTGTAAATTTCTTTTTCATTTTTTGTTTGGAAGTAAAGTCTGATGATCCGCAGTCTTTTTAAAAGGGCTGTGGTGAATTAATTTATTAGATGGAACCTTAAAGTGGTCTGTTTTTATTATATATATATATATATATATATATATATATATATATATATATATATATATATTACTTTCAAACCTTACTATAATAAATACTTTCTCCTGTTAATTCCCCACTCCAAGTTCTCCAGCGCCATAACCGGGTATTGAACTCACACTCTTTGGGTCCTTGAAGACACATGGCACAGTGGATAAAGGCGTTGGTTAGATCCAGTGACAGGACCCAAATTGTGTGAGTTCAATTCCTAGTTAAGGCGGAATTAACAGGAGATAACTGATAACTGACATGCATTAGACATGGCACGTGGAACTAGAACAGTCAACTCCAGCGAGCGAAATAAAGGGTTCAGTTCGACATTGCAACCACCTGAAGAAGGCCGGAGCGTACAAGGGCCGAAACGTTGTAATAAATATGGCGATAAAGATGTCTGAATAATTTAAATAGTGTAAAAGATCGTTGTTCAGCAATTTGTCTTGATTAAATACTTCCTGAATATTAAACTAAAGTAAGATTAAGTCAAATATAATTAAGCAAAAATAATAATTTACCTTATTCCAATGCTGTGGCTATATATATATATATATATGAAGAAAAATATACGGAAAAAACAAACAAAAATCCTTATATGCAATAATGCTGTTTTAATGTTAATATGTCGACGTCGGACGTTTCGGTCAATAAACCATCTTCAGGACATATTCAATATAAAATATAAAATATAAATAACATTATCAAACTTAACATGACAAAGACGATGGACACAAGAACAAGACTTATCCAAACAGATAACTAAAAGTTTTATGCGATCAGCGTTTCGTTTTAAACATGGTCACGTTGATCGCATAAAACTTTTAGTTTAGTTTTTGCTATAGAAATAACGATAAGCTTGCAACTGCAGGGGAAAGAGGTTGGAGAATATGTGGAGAATAAGTTTTCCCTCACATAACCGCAGAAACGATTCTGAACTCTATCTATCAAGACTGGGAAGTGAAGATTGAGCAGCTACAGCACACTATCACTATTTCCATGGCAAATAATCAGACGAGCTACATTCAGGGTTGAATCGTCTTTTTCATATTCCGTTTGTAAGGAGGAAGTTCCACTCAACTTCTTCCTGAGAACTGCTACTTTAGGGAACAGACTACCAATCACTACAATCTCAACCTTTTTAGATCAACCATTATCAATCCTATATATCTGTAGATCCTCTTTTTACGATTACTCAACATGGTATTCTAACCATTCGTCAGTAAAAACCCTGTATCTTGAGTGGCTCTTAGGTTATTGTATTAAGTGAACAATTAGTTTTTTAAAAAATGGTACTCCTCCTCGGTCTTTTGGACCAGAGTAGAGGTTTTTCCAGTGTTTCCGTTTTAGGATTGGGTTTCCGGTTCCTTCAAAAGTTTACTTCCACACTATACGTCTAACGTCTCCGCCTTTTTTTATTCACTAATTATTTTTATTTTTTCCTGAATAGGAGTAGATAGCTTCACCTATCGCCCGGTTCACACTCCACCCCAGAATAGGAGTAGAGGTCTGTCCTCTGTTTCCTGTTTAGGACTGTGTTTCCGGTTCCTTCTAAACTGTTTTCACTTTCCTTCATTTCCAGCAGCATCTTGCGTCTTCGTAGCTTTATCGCCTTGCTTTTGGGTTTAAAAAAATGATTAAAACTATTTCATTTATACTCTAATCTAGCTCTTGTAAAAAAAATAAGTATAGCAGAAGGGGTCAGGTACCTCCTGGAGTGCTAGAATGAGCCGGCCATTTTTTCCGACATCTTTGGAAATGGATTGTATATATGAGTTCCAGTCGAGGTCTGGAGCGAACTTGCGACTCAACAGATTTAATTTTAATTAATGCAATTTACAAAGAAAAAGAAAAAAAAATTGAAGGCCGGGAGTAGAATTCAACGGCTTGAACGTTTAGAGAAAATAAAGCAGCGATTAAAAAATCTGTGAAAATTTATGTTTTAAAGATTGTTTATTCATTTGTGTTCACAAAAAATAAGTGTGGTTGGGGGAATGAGTGATTATATATATATATATATATATATATATATATATATATATATATATGTATATATATATATAAAACTGACTAGGACTGAAGAAGTCACGCTTTCGATTTAGAATCTTGCGCGTAAGGATGGGAGGGCGGGTTTTTACGGGCGTCTTTAAAAACGGGGAGCTTGCCACTTGCTTTGTGCAAGAAATGTTTACGCCGAGTAAAAAGAGTAAAAGAGCGTTCAGTGAGGACGGTGCACCAAAATGACCTCTCCTGACACTTGACAGAGGAAGAATTGGCGGGAACGGAGGGGTGGTGATAGTAAGAGCAAAGAATGTCTTTGGATAATGGAAGGAGGAGGGGGAGGAGGAGGAAAAAGTGGTGGCGAGATGGAGACAGCAGGCAGCGAGCGCCCCGGTACACTTATTTTTTTATTTTATTTTTATTTTATTTTTATTTATTTTTATTTTTTTGGCTTGGTATTTCTCATTAAAAACGGAAGAAATAAATGACATAGAGACAAAATATCAAAACTTATCACTCGCTTTTAGTCATGATAATGATAAAAAAGACTGGGGGGAGAAAAATTGATCTGAAAAACAAAATAAAAAACAAAATAAAAAAAAGGAAATATTTAAAAAAAAAAAAAAAAGAAAATACGAAAATGAATTCAGTAAAAAAAAAAAATTAAATAGAAGCATAGTTAAGAGAAGTGAATGATAGTAAGAAATTAAAGCCGTCCTCAGAAAAGTGCAGTATTAATGTCTAGTGACACCAACGGAGAGAAGCGACACTATTTTCATATGTAGACATCACAATCAATAGAAAAAAAAGCAGCAGCAGCAGCAGTAATTACAACATGCCGAATGGATTCTACAATTGCTTTGTCATGTCTTGCATATATAAGCGCGCGCGCACACACACGCACGCACAGAAGCAAGCATATAAACACAGACACACAGTACAACTACACATACATTAATGCATACTCGTAGGTGCCTAATAAAAGGGGGTAGTCATAATAATTAGTGAGAGTCGCAGTTATTCTCTATGTGCAATAAACGAGGTATTCTTAATAAAAGTGGTTCGCGGGAAATAATTTAAAGGGTCAAAAAGTGCAAAATTGATAAATGGATTGGTTTTCATAAGCTCGGAGGTGTGGGGCCGGAGAATCCAGACCCCTTAAAAACATAAATAAATAAACATTCCTCACGTCTTTTCGGCTCCTAAGATTACACAAGCAAACATTTACGCACACACACACACACACACACACACAAACACACATATACAAGGGCAACCAAATCTTAACGCATGACTTAGCCTCCACCCCCCAACAACAAAACAACAGCACAATCCAGACACACAGGCGTACACAAACATACACACGCACACTGATGTGCACACAATATTAGCAAAACCAGCAGAAAGACAAACATTACAAGTATGACCATGCACACAGACGCATATACGTAATATACACACACAGGCACAACGGAGCACGCATGCACAGAGACGTGCATGCGCACACACGTATATCACACGCATTTGCAAACAACTAAGCAAGTACGCACATATTCACATATGCAGACCCGGACACATGTACACACCATCAAAGATATTTAAACACGCGTACGCACATATATAAATACTCCATAGACGAAAACCAAACACACGCACACATGCATACATTTGCATACACCTAAACACCTGCACAAAAATCGAAATATTTACTCTTGCACAGACACACGCGCACACATATATACATACTCTAAAACCAAAACACACACACACATATATATATACATACTCTAAAACCAAAACACACACACACACACACACATATACATACTCTAAAACCAAAACACACACACACACACACATATATACATACTCTAAAACCAAAACACACACACAAACATATATACATACTCTAAAACCAACACACACACACATATATACATACTCTAAAACCAAAACACACACACACATATATACATACTCTAAAACCAACACACACACACATATATACATACTCTAAAACCAAAACACACACACACATATATACATACTCTAAAAACAAAACACACACACACACACACACACACATATATACATACTCTAAAACCAAAACACACACACACACACACATACATACTCTAAAACCAAAACACAGACACACACACACACACACACACACATATATATATATATATATATATATATAATGTATAACCAACACCCCTATATATATATATATATATATATATATATATATATATATATTCGTACCGTATAACCCAAACGGATACATACATATAGATATATTCAGTCTATAACAAAAAGACTCAGACACACATATATATACAGTATAACTAAAACACGTACATATATACATACTCTATAATCAAAACAAACACACATATAAACTCTATAACTAGAAGAAAGCATATATATATATATAAATATATATATACTCAAAACGAAAGCATACACACATGCATCTATATATACATACACAAACTCTATAACTGGAACAAGCACACACACACAGACATATATATATATATATATATATATATATATATATATATATATATATATATATATATATATATATATATATATTCTGTATGAGGAAAAGAAAAGCCACATACATACATACATACGACTAGATAGGGAAAAAGATCCATCAATAAGAAAGAAAAGATCATTACATAAACGGTACGTGTCTGTGTCACCCGCGGCATTTTTACCTGATCTGCCGTCAACATCAAAGCTATTCTTCTCCCTCACCTTTCTTCTTTCTTTTTGTTAAATCAGAAGCCTTCACCTATTCAGAACACAAGAGAGTAAATCTTTCGTACGTGTCTCAGCGTGTCGGTACGTAGAATTTATCTTCCTAACCAATATGGTCGATCTTCATGTGCGGACCTTTTGCATGTCCTTAAGGTCTGAAAGGTGGGCACCTCTAAGAACAAATGGTAAGCAAATTTGACTCGTACGCCGTTGCGGGTATGTTCGTTCCTTCGTAAATACCTCGTCATAATGGTGATTTTCTAAGCATAGCTTAAATGTGACACAAGGCCGAATGTATGGAGCACCCAGTTATGATCGAATTCACTACGCAGTCATAATCTATCTGGCGAGACAAGTTAAGGCGCCCAAATGATTTTTTAAGCGTAGCTTAGATGTGACACAAGGCCGAAAATATGTAGCACCCAGTAAGGATCGAACTCAATACTCAATCGTAACCATTACACCACGTCGAAGTGCCCATACCTCTTTATAATTACTTTTTACCAGACTAAAGTGTGTTTGTTAAAATTCATTCTTGAAAATAATTGATACAATATAAAAATATCTATCTGGCAAATGAGAAAATTAAGCGAGAAGCTATTGTTTAGCTCAGCCAAAGAATTGAATATTTTGGTACATTTGTGGTGTGATAACACATACACACACACACACACTCTCTCTCTTTATATATATATATATATATATATATATATATATATATATATATATATATATATATATACCAGTAATTACGTAGTCTGACATTAAGTAAATTTTTTTAAAAAAAAGTAAGTTATTAAGTAAATTTTTATAATAAATCGTTACTGTTTGATCTGCGACATTTTCATAGAGAAGTTCAGTTAAATGTGTGTCAGATGACGGAAATTTACTGTTTAATATTTGATCTATGGATATGCAGGTGATGTAATATTTAGCGTCGTGGAACGAGAAGTCGGCGATCCGAGTTCGAACTCCAGTTCAGTCCGCTAGATTCACTTTTGCGCAAACAGACTTCAGGATCTTCCAAAATTCGCGAGTTCCAATTTGTTTATTTTCAATCTTGCCCTTGACAGATCGTGCGTAGATGCACTTTGCGTTTTCCAGGACTCTCTTACAACGATTGAGGGCGATTCTTAAAGAAGTAAGGGCCAAAATAAACCAGCCTTAGAAATAGATTTTGAAATAGTGGTTCCGGTAAGCTATTGTTGCAGTTCATTCAGGGATAAACCGGGGTGGGGGGTGTCTTTGGTTTTGGTCGGAAATTTTGTTGGGTATAAAACATTCCATTCCAGATATGATCCATTCGGAGATTAGGCTGCCGTTTGGGAGTGAAGCGTGTTTGAAGAAGGTTTGGATAGGAGATTCCGACATATAGGACCGAATGCTATTTGAGACTGCCTCCACATGGCGTAAAATCGTTCTATGGGACGGTAAATCAGGGGATGTCATTGGTCTGGATTCTATCTGGACACTGACAGGGGAAAATGATCTGACGCTCCAGTGGGAGCTAAGAACTTTGCTAAACATTTTTCAGGGCAGATGGTTAGAAAAAGGCCGAGGAAGTTCGCCTGCTCGTCCATCGCGTTCGGGACTCTGGTGGTCCCTTCAATAATCTGCGTTAGTTCATATGTCTCTGCCATATCTACCTTCCTCATTTGTTTTGTTAGAGTAGATTAAGCACTCTTTGTGGTGAACATTGAAGTCACCGCATACGTGAAATTTGACCGCGAGATATTTGATGACGATATTGTCAATCCTTTCTGATATTCGATCGAAGATTACCGACCCTTCGTCCTAAGGACGATACAGGGCAAAGACGAATGAGATACTATGGATAAGTATCACACAGAAGCATATATACAGGAGATCAGGGTCCTCGCTTTTTGTGTCCCAGTCAAAGGGAAACCAGTCCTTGATGAAAGCACCGAGCCCGTGACGATTTATGTGGTCGTTTTTTGTTATAATGGGTTAGTAGTGAGAATTGTGAGCTTCTCAATGCCTCAACGCCATTGATACCGTTTCAGGCAGGAACAGGGGGTTAGGCTTAGGACTGAAGAAGATAAAGTTCCACTTTTGGAAAATTGGAACGCAGATCCCTTACATTGGTCAATAAATGCTATTATTTGGGTCTTTTTTTTTCTTTTTTTTTTTTTAGATTGGGTTTGCTATATTTGTTCGTTTTCAATTTGATTGCTTTCATGTTTGTTTTGGATGGTTAGGTGGATGACGAGTGGGTAGTGAAACAGACACCTATTAAAAATGCACGAATAAATAACCTGGGTTGACTCACCCATGGATACTGAAGTAAAAGTACCCATCATCACGGCATCGAGAGGCACTACCGGAGACTACTGCACGGTCCAGGAACCATTCACAAAATTGCAGTACAATAGACCCGATATTATATATCTAATGATAGGATATCCTCTTTTGAAGTCACTCGAAGGTTCGGACCCTGACTATCAGGTGGATAACGCCCTATCCCACCTCAACGTTTACCTCCAGCGAAGGGACATCCTATTAATCGGGGTTATCGGCACAGGAAGCCAGTCCGGCTTGTCGAGTCCAGAATCTGGTCGAGGTCGTAAGTGTTGGCCTTTGTGCAAATACCTTTGGGAAATGTATATATCCATTTCTTCTCCCCGAGCCTATCTATGGGTTAAATAGTAATGAAGACTGGAATCTATTGTTTTGGAACCAGTCTAGGAGAACAAAACCGAGGAGCCTTAGGAGTATTCTTGCTACACTGTGCACAATTTCTCTGTTATCAGTTCTTCCGTGTAACTGTTTTTTTTTTTATATAAGCCTCTACAACTCTAATCAACTGGCATGTCAGTTATAAAAATACTAAATCGGTCTTCATATATCTAAATCTACAGGAGAATCTACCATGGAATGTGATGTGGCGAGGACGAACGGAACATTTAAAATCGAGAACAAAATGTGTAAATTGTGTTAAGGGGAGAAGTCGACAATAATGCTGTACCCTGACCAACTAAAGATGCTAAACGAAATATCGGACGTAATGACAGTGAACAACCATGCTGAAAATTTCTCCTAGCAAGCTATGAAGCCGGGTGAGAGTATTTATATGAAATATGTCAAAGCAAATTATTTACTCCTTTCCTTCTACTCTTTATCAGTGGCATATTTATGTATATAAGTCTGTCCTGGGATGGAAAATCCAAGTTTACTTTCTGACGATACATAATTGATAGAAACAGCGTTAGAAAGGTTGGTTTTCTAAATATTTTATATATATATATATATATATATATATATATATATATATATATATATATATATATAAAGAACAGTAAGATATATAATCCGGTGTTCTTATAGATATTTTTATTTTTACAAAATAGTGCTCAGTGTAAATTTACAGAGCATTAATATTATAAATTAATTGATTTAAAATATATTTTTTCGCTACACAGTTCTAACCATGTTTCAAAAATGGAAGCTGAAAGATATATATATATATATATATATATATATATACATATAAGGTTGGTGCAAAAATAATGTCGTTTTCTCACATATGTTACTATGTGCGAAAACGACATTATTTCTGCACCAACCTAATATATGCGGTAACGATATATTAGGTTGGTGCAAAAATAATGTCGTTTTTCTGACGTTCAACTTCCAAAGATCATAACTCCTTTCATAATAAACTTTATTAATCGAAATAAGAACCATTGGTATCGACACGTTTTTGCCAATGAGAAACAATTTTATTTATCCCATTAGCATAGAAATCCGGAGTTCTGGAAGCCATTGAAGGCCGATTCGGCATCATCTCGGCTTTTGATGCATTTTTCGCGCAGGAAGTTGTCGAGATGCTTGAAAAAGTGATAATCGGTGTGTGAGAGGTCCGGTGAATATGGCGGATGAGGCAGAGTCTCGTAGCCCAATTCGTTCAGCTTCTACAGGGTCAGTTGAGCAACATGCGGGCGAGCATTGTCATGGAGGAGAATTGGTCCCTTCATATTGACCAATCTCGGGCACATACGTTGAAGCTTCTGGTGCATTTCGTCAATTTGTCGGCAGTACTTCTCCGCAGTAATCGTTTCGCCCGGAGTCAAGAAGCTGTGATGAATGAGACGGGCCGCATACCACCAAACAGTCACCATAACCTTTTTTTGGTGCAATTTCGGCTTCGGGAAGTGTTGCGGAACTTCTCCGGCATCCAACCACTGTGCTGAACATCGCCGGAAGGATCCACTTCTCAACACACGTCACAATCCACTCGAGAAATGGATCGTTTTTGTTGCGCAGAAGGAGCGTAGAAGACATCTCAAAACGACGATTTTTTTGATTATCGTTCAATTCATGCGGCACCCATTTATCCAACTTTTTTGACTTCCCTATTTGCTTTAAATGGCGAACGACTGTTGAGTGGTCGACCTCGAGGTCAACAGCAACTTCTCGTGTGGTTTTGCGAGGATCGGCTTCAATTAAGGCTTTCAAATGTTCGTTATCAACCACAGTCGGCCGGCCGCGACCGTCTTCATCTTCGAGGCTCTCGTCACCAGTGCAAAATTTCTTTAACCACCGTTGTGCGACACGTTCGTTAGTGGTTCCTGGGCCAAACGCATCATTGATATCACGAGCTGTCTCGGCAGCTTTTCGGCCTAGTTTGAACTGGAACAAGAAAATCGTGCGGATTTGAATTTAGTCCATGCTGTCGAAAAGCCTCCAAAAAAAATGAATGAAGAGATTGAGAACGGTAACAAATAACATGATTCGATAGAGCGAAAAACGCGCTTCAAAATGAAATATAACATAGCTATATATATCAATGAATTAATTCAGAAATCATATATAAATGTAACATATGTGAGAAAACGACATTATTTTTGCACCAACCTAATATATGTTTATATGTAAAGAACAGTATTGGGGAAATTGTATGAAAAGTGGAAAGAGTTTACTTGTGACGTGTTTCGATCTTCAGGACTTCATTTGCTTCTACATCCCAAAAAAATAAATAGGAAGTGTGTGTTTGTGTGTGTACAAATGTGTTTACAAATTCCTCGTAATAAGACAGTGTGTATGTATGGAGAGGGAATACCCATATACATACGCATGCTGACAAAAACAAGAAAATGGAATTAGAGGGGTTATTTAAAGATAAGAGTGCCGATAACTCTTTCACCATTTCTCGGACCAATCTTACTTGCTTTATAACCCTTCACGCAGAATTTTTCACTGCCAATTCAGGAAGACATTTGGATCACTAACGCACAAAAAGAGAATGTCTCATATCGAGAATATTTAACATCGAAAAACATAAGAAAAAAATTAATTATTTTTAATATGTGGAAATCTTCACGCTTTGCCTGATGAAGGTCGCGAGACCGGAAACCCGTGTAGCAAAATTATGGAAGATAAAGCATAATATTTAAAAAAGCAAAACAAAAAAACCTTCATTACAACCAAAAACGTTTGCGGTTTCTCTCTTTTTTTTCATATACACACTTTTCTCTCGTTGGAACTACTATAACCTCTCTCTCTCTCTATATATATATATATATATAGATGTATTAGCAGCATGGCCCGGCGTTGCCCGTGCTTGATTCAAAAATCGTACGACTCATACAGCAATCGCTATCACTTGACTTAAAATATTTTTGCCCTTCCTTGCCTTTAAAGGAGTGCCTTTTGCTGTGCTGATGTTGCTACATGCCTTAGATGTTGCCTATCTCACACTGCGATTTTTTTCTAAGATCTATACTAAACATTAAATCTGTTACGAAAAAAGAACTAAAAAAATGAACACAAAACGATCAGCTTTAAAAAAGGACTCGTAATTGGAAAAACCAAATGAAAAAAGAATGTTAACAACAAATAATTTTTCACACCCAACCCAGTTCTTCAGAATCAGAATCAACGTTGAGTTTAAGCAAGCGAATGAGCCAAGTGGAGTAAAGTGCCATGCAGATTTAAATTTTTCCCACTTGTGACGAATGCAGCTATCGATTTTTTTTTGCTAGTTAAAATTCGTGTCAGTTAGCTGTTGGCTCTCACGCTGGCCAAAAGAATCTTCCTGCTTAATCGTGGCAGCCAGCTATAGGCTCTCACTCTGACCAATAGAAAATGGTCACAAAC
>OZ010580.1:28653234-28700734 GCA_963932145.1 Acanthosepion lycidas | reverse complement strand
TACTTCCCGTATTTATTTGGATTGATTATCTTTATTTGTTTTTTCTAACGGTTTTTTCTCGGGATGGGTTTGCTAGTCTTTATTTATTTGGATGAATTTAGGTCAATTTATTTTACTTGTTATTATTTATTTGTTATACTATCTATTTTCTTTTTTCGGTTTTCGATTTCTAAGTAACGTAGTATTTTTTTCTTTTATCGTTATATAACAGTTATATATAACACGCTCTATTTCTTCATATATATCTATATCTATATATATATATATATATATATATATATATATATATATATATATATGTATGTATGTATGTATATTTGGACAGCAACGAAGAAAGAAACTAAAAAAGAGAGAGAGAGTGAGTGAGAAGAGAGAAAGAATGTATACATTAACTCACAGAATATATTGTCTATGTTTTATCTTCTTAATTTTGTCAATAATATTTAAAAGAGAGTATCAGTCTGTGCTATTTCCGACAAAAGTGTTATAACAGACAGACCCGCCTGGGAAGGAACAGCAACTTCCGAAGAATAGTTCAAACAATTTTTGGTTTCGAACATACAGCAGTTATAAACACAAACCTGATGCTGAACTTGAGAATAGTAAAAATAAATCTCTATGGAATTTTGATATTCCGATTACACTCTGCAAGCCAGATCAGACATTTCACGAGTGAAACTGAATCAGAATGTGTAGCTGGAAAAAATATATGTATGTAGAGAGAGAAGTCAAAAATTCTAAATCATGACGTTAATAGTTGCATCCATCATCATCGGCGTGCTGGAAACAATCCTAAAAATCATTACAAAGACACTGGAAGAAGCCGAAAATCACAGTAGAATTAAGAACGAGGCTTGTCTATGGCCCGGATGAACCTTCTTGTAAGGGTCAATGGCCATCTAGAACAAGTGTGTATACTGGATACCATTACTGTAACGGGTAACAAAAGTATTTAGCACATCAGTTTTTTTTATAAATTTTACAATAAAAAATTTTCAATTTGAATGATACTTCAAATATTTTTATGAACATTGTCTAACATAAAGGAAAATTAAAATTGTTTTATGTACTTTTATTGCCAATTTTCGAATTTGACTGCGTGCAAAAGTATTTAATAGGATTTGTTAATAATTAATAGCATATCCTCTGTTCTGTCTTATGGCCTCTAATCGTTTTCTGTAGTCTTCAACGAGGGTCTTGCATGAAGATTTTGGTAGTTTCACCCATACTTCTTCACAGATTCTCTTCAGTTTTTTGATAATTTTTTTATCTCTTGCGTGTAATCTCATCTTCAACTTTTTTCCATAAATTTTCTATTGGGTTGAGATCCAGTGACTGGCTAGGCCATACCATAACATAAATTCCATTTTCACTGAACCAGTGTTGTTTTAATCATGTGTTTTGGTTCGTTGTCCTTTTGGAATACAAAATCTCAGTCAATCCTCAAATCTGTTGCACCTTTTGGGTTGATAAGATTTGCTTGTATTTTGCTGTATTCATTCTTCCTTCAATGACCTCTAATTCTCCTACTCCGTTATACGAAAAACAACCCCATCATTACATTTCTACCCCCATATTTGAATGTTGGAATGTCGTTTATTGGGTTGTATTCAGTTTTTTTTCCTTCATACTTGGGTGCATATGTTTCTCCCGAAAAGCTCAATTTTCGTTTCATCTGACCAAATAACTACTTTCCAGAAATCGACCTGATTCAAATTCCTAATTTTTAACAAATTTCAAACGATTTTGCATATATTTACGTTTTAACAGTGGAGTCTTTCTTGGTGATCTAGAATCCAGGCCTGTACGATTCAGTGATCTCTTAATTGCATTTTTATTAGGTTGGTGCAAAAATAATATCGTTTTTTGACGTTAGAAAATACGTCAAAAAACGATATTATTTTTGCACCAACCTAATACTTCAATTCCGGTATTTTTTAGAATGTTCTGAATTTCTCTTCGAGTCAAAAATATTTGTTTGTTCATATTCCGGGCTATATATAGGTTTCAGTAGCCTCGTTTAATCTACGCAGACGACAACACCTTTGAATATTTTCAGTAGTATCATATATTTTTTCAATTTCGAACAACAGCACCCACTGTGCACACAAGCAAATTTAAATCTTAAGCAATTTTTCGATACCCCTTGCCATCTTTGGGCAGCTTTATAATCTTCTGTCGTATATTATTTGACAATTCTTTTGTTTTAACCATTTTTATAAGTTTAAATAGCGGGACAGTCTATACTGTATCAGACCTGTGACGTGATTGGTTAATAGATTTATTGAAGACGACCTGTGATTGGTTGAAGTACAAACCATATCAAAATAACTTGAAAATAGTTTTAAAATACCCTTTTTGCCGTATTATTTGTATAGGTGTTAAGCACATTTACTCACAGTCAAATTCGAAAATTTGAAATAAAAGTACATAAAAACAATGTTTCTCATTTCTCCTTCATATTTTAATGAACATTGGCTAAATAAGCGTTAGACAATGTTCATTAAAATATTTGAAGTAAGTATCATTCAAATTGAGCAATATTTTTTATTTTGAAATTTATAAAAAAAATCCCCAAAAAACCCCGATGTTTTAAATACTTCTGCTACCCACTGTATGCAGTGTTAACACGGCATCTCTGGGCGAACGGCTTCCTAGACTGAAATCAAAAGCCACTGCGGAGGATTAATTGGATGAAATCGACGAATCCGTGGCCAAGGCAAACCTTGAAGAAGACATCGGCTATGGTTTGAGAAATGCTTACTGCAAAGTTTACTTGACCAAGACATGCTAAACATATATGAATACCTCTCCGGCTTTCAGCTCAGATATGTGGAGGGAACTGATCAGGTATTTAGCTGCGCAACGACCCTATGACCACACCTGGTTATTAGTCTGATGATGATGGTATAGGTTTAGTTCTTTGTTCACGTTTTTATTTATATAATTATTCTCCGGTCTGGACCATTTTTTGATTCCTAGCGAGATTTTTGACATAAGCGAATTCGCCTTTCTTAAACCACTATCAAAGAACGTTTTGACAGAGTTGCGTCTAGACAGTATTTTTTGGTGGTTTGCAATTGTCGCGTGTCTGTGATTGTCATACCGGATGTGTCGCTTCTTTAAGGGACAGTTTCAGGTGTCGTCATACCTATAAAAACGACCTTCTCAACTCGTATTATATTACTCGATAATTGTTTATGAAAGACGAAAGCGCGCAGAAGACATTGGAAAATTTATGTTGAAATTCTTTGGAAGCCCGAACAATTAGAACCCCCCCCCAAAAAAAAAACAACAACTTTTATTGAAAGATTGATACACCCAACATTAAAAGAAAGAAATAGAAAAAAAAAAAAGAAAGACGGCTACATTGTGACATGTCGTCCTTAAAACAGGAAGCCTTTTTTAATCCTGCAAACTGAGACCAAGGCAGAAAATTATAACAACGTATAAACCTTCAAATCCAACCGCAGTTTCCATGAAACACCTTCGGCTTAAGATGCAACCGCATGTTCTGTCCATTGATTAGAGTGTAAATGGATCATTGCGACGAAGGAGGATAAAAGACAATACTTGTAACAACGATTTATCTAAAACTTGTCACATATTTATTTCTGTCGAAAAACTGTATGAAGAATGTCAGCTAAAACGAAATTAAAACAATTTTAATACAATTCATAAAATTCACTATTATAATAATAATGATATTACTACTACTGCAATAATAAGGATATTGCTACTACTAGAATAATACAGATATTACTAATACTGCTACAATAATAATGATGATATTACTATTACTACTGCTAGTACAATAATAAGGATATTATTACTACTACTACTACTACTGCTAGTACAATAATAAGGATATTACTACTACTACAATAATCTACAATAATAATAATATTACTATAATAATACTGATATTACTTCTACTACAATAATCATACCACCACCACCACCACCACCAAAAGTATCGTTTTTCTATTTTTTTTTATAAAACGCTATTGCATGTCTGTGATGACATTGTCTTTTTTTTTTCTTGCGGCTTATCGAAAAAGTCAACAGCGAAAAAGAATTTTATTTCACTTTCTCACGCATCATGGCTTATTTTTTTTCTGTTCTTTTCGTTTTCTTGTTCTTTTTGCTTTGCTCTAACTTTGCCGACCGTGTGTAGGCTTAATAACGGATATTAAGTCACCATGAGAATCAAAAAAAAAAAAATATAAAGAAAAAAATATTGTTGAAAGGGACACGAGAAGTCTTTTAAGAACTGGTAGATTTATTGGACTTGGTATTTGGTCAGAAGAAAATTCTATTTCACCATAGAATAATTTAGTTTTGTTTATCAAGTCTTCAGAAGACTACATATGTCCTTTTTGTGTCACCTTTAAAATGTCAGAGATGAATGCATTAAATACTGATTAAATCCATTAAAATGATTAAGCCTATTAAAATGGATAAAACCCATTAAAATGATTAAGCCTATTAAAATGGATAAAACCTATTGAAATGATTAAACTTAATTGAAAAATTGTGCTGAGGATTATTCATTTTATTTTTATTTAACACTGATATTTGAAAATAACTTCTCAGCTTTAGAAAATAAGAACTAACAAGATATTAATGACAATCAACCTGATAATCTCGTGTAGTCAATTCATATTGTATTACTTCAAAGTTATCAGAATGTATACAAGCGTGCTTGGTTTGGCCGTTTTTGTTTAGCGGCATATCAACACCTCTATGGGTTATTTAAGACCGAAATCTAAATATTTTGAACACAATTGTGTCTTCAACTACAGATAAAATATATTTCTGTAAATTTTGATTTAAAATTGAATTGTTTATAATTTCACTACAAATATGTATTGTTAGTAATGTTCTTTTTATATAAAAATATATTGGTTGTATTTTTACTATTAAAATGTATTTTTAAACTTTCATAGTGTTTTTTTTTTTTTTGGCGCGGGGTGGGGGTTCATTATTTGTCCATAACTGGGATCCTAACAGGTGCTACCACCACGGATCAAGGTGAAGCTAGGAACAACATCAATTAAAAGGTGGTTCCACGCTCTTCAAAACCTCCAATCACCAGATCGGAGGCCTTGCTGCCAGATGTAGTTTATCGTTATACCCAGGACTATAATGCATATAAAAGGAGAACTCTTATGGAATCCTCCACATTTGCCTGTCACCCCCTACGGGAAGAGGCACTATTCCCCAAATAAGCCTTTAACCAATCATCATTTTACTTTTCCAAACTCAATCCCCCATTGGTTAAAAGGACACTAAAATGTAGCAAAGTTGAGACAAACCTTTTTCCCGCGCAGTTCTCCGGAGCCTATTTGGAAACTCGAAAATCTATAAAAAGAATTGCTCGACTTAATTCAAGTTTGTCAGACACTGAGTTTCAAGAGATACCAGCAGACCCCACGCGTACCAATACACTGACTCAATAACGAATCTCTCAATAACTCAACACAACTCGCACAACTATTGCCGCGTGAAGAAACTTGACTTACAATTTAACAGTAAATGTACATTCAATCAACTTTAGCCTATGAGTTAAAGGCGAACAACTCTTCATAACTTAAATCAACACTAGCACTTGTCACACACATACACACTATCACTTGCACTCACACAACTGACAATTTTCCTTGAACATATCAAACTATTTTAATTTCACAAACAAACTTAAACTATCAAATTTTACTCCCTAAATTTCTGCATGGACAATCATGTAACCTTATCTCACGTGTCACATTTAATAAGCAACTTATTATCACTTTGTGTATGTCAAATATATCGATATAAATTCATGTTGTTGTTGAAATCTCTAATGACGTTGTTTTCAGTAATTTCTTGAAGTTGAATTGTCTTTTTATTTTTGTTTCATTTATTTGTTGTGGATAAATGCATTACGATCATGCACATTCTTGGCCTTCACAAAAAAAATCACCTTCTAATACATCTTACTCAGCATAGATTCCGCAACACTCTGAATTCAAACATGGGGACGGATTTTTGGAGACATACTGTGTCCCTGTTCTCTGTTTTCAGTACTTTTTATGGGTGGGGCTAGTTGTACACAGTCAGTCATCACTATAATCAAAGTATCAATACTTGAAAAAAAATATTATAATATTAACGGATTATACAGTATTTATTACCTACTAGTTTAAAAGCCGCACCATTGGGTAGCATTTAAGCTAGCTCCTTTAGAGGGCTATAGATCGAGCCTTCATCACAATAGGGAGGGAGGAGTAGATGCGATAGGCTACAGAAGAACTCAAAATTGATCGATGCATTTAAGCAATATTTACGATTACCTTTTTGAAGTTCAACGATAATTCTTCTACCGCCACTTAATTTAAAGAGAAATTGATGCACGTAGATCTGTAATTTCCATACAAACAACTATTTTTATTTCATGGGTGACTTTCACAATTAATTTTGATTATTCTCAAGTTTATTTCCAAGTTATAAAAATTGTCATCGTACAAAAAATTAATCGCCAAAAAATCATGTACAAAAATCACCGAAAACAATTGCAGTAATGAAAACTTAGGAATCCGAAATTTCGGGATTGCGGATCTGGATCCGGTCCGGAATGTATTTAATTTGCTCACTGAGTCGACGCGATTCCAAATTGGTATAATGTGCTGAGCTACGGCCTCTGAGAGTAAATTTGAGAAAGTTTGACACAGTGACACACTGAGATTCGTATTTATTATATAGAAGATGAGCTATTGAAAGTTAGAGAGTTGTGTCCCTTTAATTGAGAAAGTGCGACACATTGACATTATCATATAGATGAATGGTAATTTCTATCTTGGGTTCGTTATCGCTTATATCATTCCAGCAGAAATTTGGGAAGTGAAATAATGCAGAGTTTTTTTTTTTTTTTTTTTTTTTTTAAGCATTTCACCCCAAACGAGAGCAGATAGGAGTGATAGAGGGAAGGATGAGGAGAAGGATAAGGGATAGATCAAGGCAACTGGAGATGAATTACATTTGAATAGTTGGAGATTATAGCTATCAGGGAAACATGAAAAGGGAAGGGGGTTTCACAGGCGAGAGGTGCGAGACATGAATCTATTGGAGTAGAAGAGACGGCTGCATTTAACAGTTTCAACAGTGAAAGGGTGAGAGCGGGATACCAGCCTCGTAGGGCGCTTGAATTCATGAAGACTGGGAACCAGCGAAAGCAGCTCATCGGAGCAGTTACCATGAAAGTATTTGTAAAAAAGACAGAGAGAGGTGGTGGCAGATGAGATGCCAGATCAGGGCCAATTATATTGCATATCCGTCTCTGGATCTTATCAAGAACCCCGAGGCAAACAGAAGGGGCTCCAGTTCGATTTTTAAATCTATTTTCTTTGTCGAGACATCAGGTCTTTATCTTATGTTGTTAGTGTTTAGGTCTTTTTAAATTTCATTTTGTTTTCATTACTTGCGTGAGCCTCACATGTCTACCTCATGGTATCGCTGTGTGGGTTTAATTCTTGAAATGTTAACGTAATTTAAGTGTGCATTAAAAATTAGGTATATTAGTGCCTTTTAATTGTCTAATAAAGGTGATGAATGCTGGAAGCAAATGTGCAATAACAGGTTGCATCAGCTGCTAATATTTTTATCTTACATTCTTTAAGCATAGGTTTTATGAATATTGTTTATATGAAGAGGTATACTTGGTAGTTTTTTTTTTTAATTATATATTGATTAATATTCCGTGTACGTATTTTTTTAAATCGGTATCACCCCATGCAAGGAAGTAAAGCCCCTAAGACACAAGTGATTATAGGGTATAGAAAAATTAGGAACAGAAACATTAATAATGAGCCGGAAGAAAAATGAGTAATCTAGAGGACAGTAGATAGCGATTGGCGTTGCATTTAAATTTTTGTAGATTAAAGTTGGTTGGAAAGCATAGAGTCGGAAAGGAGTTCCACATGCGAGATGTGCGAGAAAAGAAACTGTTAGCATAGAATTTAGGGTTTCATCCAGCCAGCTCAACCATAGATCGATGAGATCTCGACGCCAGTCAAGTACTGCGCTTAAATTTAAAAAAAGTTTGTGTTCCATAGCGAAGAGCTCATCAGAAGAATTACCATGAAAATATTTATAGAAAACACACAAAGAGGCAACTTTACGGCGGTGGGAAAGTGACTGAAGCCGAGACACCAGGTCAGAACCAATAATATTGCTGATTATCCTTTGGATTTTATCAAGAAGCTCAAGGTAAATAGAAAGGGCATATGTGGGAGCAATATCTTAAGCATGGTCGAATGGTAGACTTATAGATATGCAAGATAGATTCTGGAGAGAAAACGGCAGCTGATCTAGCAATGGATTCAATATAGTCTTTACACTTTAGGTCAGCGGAGAACGTCTGAATTCTCCGAAATTTTATTGTGCTCATCTGTTTTTTGCTTTTTTTAACTCAGGTAGCATTTTTTTAAAATAAAAATTTGGTCACGTTTTCTCTCGATGTGATATGAAGGAATTTAATGGGTTATCACAAGCGGTGGTTTCTTTTGTGTTTGTAAATGTCGGTCTAAGCACAAAAATGCTAATTTTATAGTAGGAGTTGATAGGTTCGTCTATCGTCCAGTTCATACTCCTACTCTGTTTTTTGACTAGGTTTCCGATTCCTTCTAAAACTTTCTCATTCTCTTTCATTCCCAGTAACCCCTAGCGACTTAAGCGCATTACAGCCTTGCTTGGGGTGAAATGATTAAAAAAAAAACTCTCCCAAACATAAAAATTATAACCACTAACTCCAAGACTAAGATTAGGTTCGCAAAACACACGAATCAACAATGTATCAGAATCTGGGATATATAGCGATTTTTTAAGCGTCGCTTAGATATAGCACAAAGTCGAAAGTATGGAGCGCCCAATGAGGATCGAAATATTGATCTGGCTAGACACGCTTGCTAACCTTGCTATGTCAAAGGATCAGACACCAGGATATATAAGTTAAATTGCATGCACTGCCATAAGAAATATATAGGCGAGACATCTAGAAAGCTAAAGACCGCTGAATTTTGATGTGAAATATTCATTTTATAATGTTTAGTCCATGTGTTTCATATTTGTCAATAAATTAAGTACATTGATAAGGTAGATGATTATGCCGAAAAGTAAATATTTACCGTGTAAAGGAAATTATATTTTTATCATTAGACTGCAGATTAGCTATGTATATATTTTCACAAACTTAGCTTCCGGCTGATAAAGGAAATGGAATTTAAAGAATAAACCAAAGATAAAAAATATGTTTATACATTTTACCAATTGATAGTTTCACTTGTTTTAATAATTTACCTAAAAAAAAACGAGTAATTTTTTACTAATTTAACTGAAGCAAGTAGAATGCATACCCATCTCCAGTAAGCTACATATAGAAAGTTGTACACGAAAGAAAGCAAAATAAAAATAAAAATAAAACAAAAACAGCAGGTTTTCACCTTTCAAACTATTTATGTTCGATTATTTTGATATTGACTGGCAGAATTCAACATCTGCGTTCTTAAGATCTCTTCTCTTCTCCGGCTTTCCTCACCGCGTAAGAATCGAGCTGTAAAGCTTAACAAGTTTCAAGCATAGACTTCTCGATGAACAACCAATGTTCAGCCACGTATTTACCTGTTTCAGAATTTTAGAAGTTAAATGTAGCATTCGTAATCATCGAAATAAGCAGTAAATCAAAAGGCAAATATCTTCACGATTTTAATAGATCAATTAGCAAAACTAACCTACAGTTTTAAGTGGATAAGACGAGAAGCAAGTCACAAGTGCCTGTCGTCTATCTACCTACCGATCCAGATGTATCTATCAGAATTATATATATAAAATGTGGAGAAACTTATCACTTAACTGAGTGGTGTTGTTTCACTCTTGCCGACTTCGACGTTTCGTGAGCGTATTGAAGTAATTCTTTCACGCTTCAGGGATGCTGGCTTCTCAGCAGATATATATATATATATATTATTCACTTACGTACTAATACTGATCTAATAATATTAATCGACTTCATCTGCCTCCAGCTATGGGTAAATAACAAGACAGACTAGGTTCTAATCCGCTATCCATTCACAAGAACCAGATCAGTCCTAAAATAGAATATATTTGGGCAGGAGCAGTCTAGTCTTTATTTTCCGGTCTCAATAGGATCTAAAAGCGTCTTCACATCCACCGGTTCTAACCATCACGGCTAGGACCCGCCATTTTATGCACATTATAGCGACCCACCGTCATTCACTCTGTATTCCATTGGTGAGAATAAATTTCACTTGAGAAGCTTCTTCCTACGAACTACTGCTCTGTGTAACCGACTCCCCAGGGTATGTTTTTTTTTCCGAACACTACAATGTTAACCTGTTTAAATCTAGGGTTAACTATTATCTTCCCCATATATCCACATAAACTGTGTCTCTTACTATGTAATCCTCTACTTCGAAATGCTCCCGTGCGTTGTACAGCGTTCAGCATTCACTGCCATATCGGAAGACCGATATCTCATAACTGTTTAGCAATCTTTTCTTTGCTTCTAAAGATTTTTTTCATTTAATTACTTTGAGCTTTGAAAAAAATGTAACGTCATAAAACGAAAAATCACGTTAGTCTGAATAAATAGAAAAAAACAGAAATTATGTTGTTCCTTTGTGCAACAAAACTCATTAGGGGCATAAAATTCATATGAAAACGATAACAGAATTCGTATTTTCTTGCATTTTTAAACTGACGGTAAAATTTAAGTCTGTTGGCTATTATCTGCCACCTTTAATATTAGATTGGTGCAAAAATAATGTCGTTTTATCACACCTGTTACTATGTGAGAAAACGACATTGTTTTTGCACCAACCTAATAGTTTTTAGGATGTCGTTCTTGTTGCTTTTCTTAAAATATCTCAACTGAAACAATTTCTAGCAAGTGTTCCTCATATTTGCATTTAAGGAACTTCAATCATAATCATTTATTTTACTTGCAGACACACAAAATCCAAAGTCATTAATCAGGATTTAACCCAGCATCAATAGGCCAACTTATTCTTCCTTTAAGAAGTTACAGTTACATCACGCTGAAACCAATCAAGTTAAGCACCGTCGATCCTGGTCAGTACGTTGATGGGTGACCGCTTGGGAGTATCAGGTGGTGTAAGTTAGATGTACAGGTGGTGTAATAGATAATGATTCGCAATTGTTAATCGGAGAGCCGAGTTCCAATTCCAGTCAGGTTCGTTATATTAACTTACCCTAGGGAAAGATATGAACCCGTCGGATCTCCCTACCAGCTATAGGTTGATTAGTATGATACTAATAAAATTCGAATTCTTACATTCTAAAAATATATTCTGGCTTTAAATAACCTGCAAATGGTTGATAAACCGTCAAAAACAAATTAATCAATCGTCTTTTATGCAAGTGTCAGTGGTTTCTATTAATATTTTAGAGGACTTTAATTACTATCCCATTGAAGTACCAATCTGAGGGATTCATCGATTTTGTACGGTTTATCAACCCTTTGTAGAAACATATTTTGCCGAAACATATTTTTTATTGTGAGGATTTTTTTTTTTTTTGCAAGTGAATATTGCACTAAAAATCCTTTTGAGAATAACAATGATTCTTTCCGATCCAAGGCCTACTATTTAACCCATAACTTTGGGAGGATATGGAGTTATAATATTTCCAAGCGTATAAGTGAATGTAACGGATTTCGAACTGGAATTCGAAATTCGGCTCTCCAATTTCTCATTCCGAGCCGTTATCCACCACTCGCAGGTCCTCCATCTTGAGGGAATTCACGATTCAAATCACAAAATAGAACCAGCATCAGAAGTCAATACTTTTATTCACTATCGGAGACACGGTGGAGTAATGAATAGCGGCTAGGATTGAGGAGTCGGAGAGCCGAGTTCGAATTCCAGTCGAATCCATTATATTCACTTACGTGCTAGAAAAGGTATGAATCCACTCCTCGTCCTTCTCAGCTGTGGGTTAGTTTATATTGCTAAACCTCTATTATCTCATAAAAAGCAAAAACTGATAAACCATAGTAAGCAAATCAATCAATATTTAAGAACATGACTTGAATTTTTTAGGTTAATGTTTTCTTTTGATACTATCAGTATTGTTCACCTGACCAAACCACATGGTATGAATGTATTCTTTTTTAGGTCTGTATGAGGAACCGGAGAGCTAAGTTCGAATTCCAGTTAAATCCACTACATTCACTTACGTGATAATACCCTTGGGAAAGGTATGAATCCTCTTCTTTTTTCCCCCCAGCTATGGTTAAATAGCAGGACAGACCGGAATGGCAACTGCTCTACCGCAGAAAGAAATATTAGGTTGGGGCAAAAATAATGTCGTTTTCTCACATAGTAACATATGTGAGAAAACGACATTATTTTTGCACCAACCTAATAGCAACCTACTGCGGGAAAAAATCTGCCTCGTCAGTCATATAACTGACTGATTGTTCCATTGGCAATTCAGTGATGATTTTTAGGAGACAAATCTATTGTGCCAAGAGGCTGCTCTTATAAAAAATCATTTTTATTTTATACTATCTTTTATTAGGTTGGTGCAAAAATAATGACGTAATAATGTCGTTTTTTGACGTTAAAAAATACGTCAAAAAACGACATTATTACGCCATTATTTTTGCACCAACCTAATATTATTATTGACACACATCATACTGAATTCTACACTTTACATAATAATGCATTTCTTTGCTTACATCTTAAATTAATATATTCTAGCATGCGACTAGAAAAAAGTTCCCGAAATTCGCTATTTTATCAGCCTGTTCATAATTTGACTTGCTGCTATGTACAGAAAAAGACTATTTTTAAAAGAGATAATAAAGATGTCAGAAATTCCAAGAGATGATTTTTTTTATCTTTACATATAATTAAAACAAATAAGCTAGGCAGATGATTATGCTTAAAGTGTAATATATAAAATAAGTACAAGTTGAAGATTGTGAATCTAGCAACATGTAATCCCAGAGCAGTGTTAGTCAGGAAATAATTTTATCCAGTGGACTGTTTCAATGTTGTTCATAGCAGCATCAGGTGTTGGCATGAACTTGAATTCACACAGGCAAGCTGTTTCTATTTGTTCTTTTTATGTTTACAGCAATAACCTGCCTTGTTTCATTCCAGCAGGGTCTTAATGAATAAAAGAAGTACTAATTGTAATGTGCAGACACCATCTACTTTACATAACAGATAAGGTTGAACATTTAAAAAAAAAAAATCTTCATTGCAGTGTGCTTGTCAGAAACTTGTGTAAGTCATATAACATTGTTTCTTTGACAATTTTCAGCATTAAAACAAAACAAAAAAAAAATCAGCCTTATTTGTTTTTTACTGATACTGAAGCCAAGAAACATTTGTGAATAAAAAACAATGAAAGATAAAAGTTAAGAACAAGATAAAATACTGATAAAGTGGTTTAAACATCATGAAAGTGAACATTTTGAACTGAGTAGAGATTTTATAAAATAAATGTTTTGTTCTAACTATTATTATTCAACGTGTACTAATTTACACGATATTTTACAGGTAGAAATGTTTATCTTACCTGTCTGACAAAATTATTCATCTGACATCTCACAGCTTCCAATAATGTTAGATTAGAGATGGTTAAGCTATTTAATGACTAAAAATCAGAGAATTCTGAAACATTCTGGGTTTGATATCAGTATTTCATAAAATCTGGAGTAATTTTTAGCGGGTGTAGAATGATTGTTGGTTAGGCATTTCAGCACCCCTTCACATATAGGTACATCAATAATTAGCCAAATGTTAAAACAAGCATTTTATTTAGTTTTCAACAATTCCCTTCCTTGTCAATGCAGATGATTCAGTGTTAAATATTAATCACAAGATTCAATAATATACAGTAAAAATTTCAGATCAAAATATTTCAGACTTATTGATCCACTCTTAAACATAGGTACATTAATGTCTATTCTCTTATGATAAGAAAAACATACTTTTGCTACGACAAATATTTATCTTGAATACAGATTTCATAAAATAAGTGCTTCTTTCAAATCTTTATATACGGGTTATTCTGATATTATTCTAACAGCAAGATCTATGTTTATCTGGTGGGTGTGCTGATAATGTAATGGCCATCGGTGCTGAAAATGAAATTGGCAGATGGAGTTCCAGTTCTGGCTGAATTTGTTATGGTCACTTCATGCTATTTTACTCAACACAAGGCTCGAGTGCCACTCAAGGCAGAGGATTAGTTTTAACATACTTTTATAATGAATTAGGCATATATAGTATTTCGTTCGAGTTTATTTCATACAAAATGTATTTCTTGAAACACTTTTCATTCTTTTAATACTCTCTCTTTCCCTCTCGACAGACGAACAAACACACACACACACACACAGAGAGAGAGAGAGAGAGAGAGAAAGAGAGAGAGAGATTGGGGAAAGGAAAATATAAAATGAAACTATGAAAGAAACGCATTCTTTTCTTTGGATCTGATATTGTTTTTTTACTTCAGTACGTTCTCTTAAAGTTCTTTCTCTTCATAATTACAGATTTCAAAAAAGAAATTTATGAAACACCTAAAATTCTCAGCCTCAAGTGACTAAAAATTATCCATTATGGAAATAAAAACATGAAAAAAAAAACCCTTTTCAATAAATCTTAGCACACCGGAATTTTTTCTTATAAGAACGACTTACAAATATATTTTCTCCCTAAAAAAAAGTAATTTTTTTCTGCAGGTTTCTTTCTTTTTAATTTAATAATTATCGTTTCTGTTTGGTTGGTCGATTTCTACGAATTTTCCTTAAAATCATTGTCGTCATAAAATGGAAACAATACCAAATATTAAGAAAACGTACTTTTTTTTAATCATATCACGCCAAGCAAGACAATATAGCCTCTAAGACACAAGGGAGGGGTTACCGACTGTAGAAAACAAGAAAAACAGAAACCTTAGGGAACGAGAAGAATAGAAGATTAATCAGGAAGACACTAAAGAACGACTGACATAGAATTTAAATTTTTGAAGATCAAAGATGTCTGGAAAAAAAATGGAACCGGAAGAGAGAGAGAGAGAGAGAGCCACAAACGAGAAAAGAAACTGTTAGCATAGAATTACATCTAACCAATTTAACTGTGAATTAATGAGTACTTGCCGCCAATCCAGCACTGCGCTTAAATTCTTAAAGTCTATGTACCATAGCGAAGAGTTCAACACCACATTTACCATGACAGCATTTATAGAAAAGACACAGGGAAGCTACATTACGGTGGTGGGAAAATGACTGAAGCCGAGACGCCAGATCAGGACCAATAATATTGCTGATTCTTCTATGGATTTTATCAAGAACCACCAAATATACAGCGAGAGTACTGCACCACATTTTACCTAATATAGTCACTAAAAATTATCTTGTAGGATTTCGCGAGTTTCCATAAAATTACTTATGTGCGGTGAAACACATGTAAAAAAATATTTTTACCAATAAATAAACAATTCTGAAATAATTTGTGAATTAGTCCTGAAAATTTAATTAAAATCTGACAATTATTTGATTTTTGTAAGAATTTACAAATTATTGCCTCTTTGTTTTCATTAAGTTTGGACATTTTTTCATCACGGTATGCTAATTTTTTAGCGATTTTGTGGCGGTATACCTAATTTATAATATTCCCCATATATCTTTAATACTTTACATAAACACACACACAATATTCCCCATATATCTTTAATACTTTACACAAACACACACACAATTCGCTATATATCTTTACTATTTTACACACACATATGAAATAATAATGAATCAAAGTCCGACAATTATTTTAAGACATTTTTATCTTTATACATTCTTTTTATATTATTGTATTAAACAACATTAAATATTATTGTATTAAACAGCATTAAAAATGTCTTAAAATAATTGTCGGACTTTGTCCATTGCATAATGTGTGAGGTCATTTGTTTACATTTGATACGCCATGAGCAGATATGGAAGATTAAAGTTTAAAGACCGAAACGCTCCTCCGTGGCCGAAACGGTTAAATGCACCTCAGGCTATATGACGGTTCCGTATAGGATACAGGTTCGATTCCTGTCGGAGGACGAAAATTTTCTATGAAAATTTCTCGGACATTCAGGCCGGTAAATGTTGTTCAATACTGTTTATTATAAACAGAGCATTTACTTAAATATTTGTATCTATAAAAAGAATGTATAAACATAAAAATGTCTTAATATACATATATATATATATATATATATATTGGTTGGTGTAGAGTACAGAGCCATAGCCTAACCTCACTAGTCACTGAGTTTCAATAGAAAGAAGGATTTTAATGGGTGAAGTTGCTAGCCTCACCACAACCGTTTTTGAATTTATAACTGTCCTTCACTAATACTGTTTGCCAACCAAGGCTAGACAGCCCAGTCTACCTCATTTGTAACTACTAACTGAGGAGAGAAAAGAAAGCATGTATCTTTGTTGACAGCAGTCAATGCAGTGTCATAAGGACGTACAAATACGTCCACAGTGGTAAAAGTGTCAAGAGAGAGCAGTTTCTCAAAATGCTTTTTCCCTCGGTTACGTCGAAGTGACATTTTTTCCCTCGATATCTAGCAAGCAGACCAACACACCGGCAGGCAGATTCGTGCCCTTTTATGTATGTTCTAACAAGTAGCCAAAGAAAAGACTTAGACGAAATATGATTCACTTCGTTCGTCAGTTTTCTGTGCATCTTACGCATCTCCTCAATTAGTTGTTTTCAACTTCCTCCACCTTGTGTTTCCATATGCTAGAATGTCATTCTCCCCGTTCAGAACTGATTCAAAAGGCACATTGTAGAATTGAAGGTTGCAAAAAGACCAATATTCCATCCTGGTCTATGTGGCGGGGAGTGATGCAATTACAGGTGATTGAGAACCTATGTGCTAAAGAATATAGTGTTTTAATTGTCGTGCTTTTAATGCTGGAAGCAATAAATCAAATTGTTATAGCATACCTACGGACGATAATGAGTAGGTCTCTATTCAAATAAATACTGTATGTTGATCTGCAGTTGGAGATTCGTCTCCAGTTGTGCTGGTCAAACTCTCTGCCTCTGAGCAGAGAGGATCCCCAGACGAGGCTATGTCGAAGGGCAGAGTCTCGTCTCAAGAAACAGCTACCCGACTCCATTTTATACGGGTTCTACGGGGAATTTTTAGCCCAGTCTACGGGCTCGGATACCCCACATTAGATTTGGCCTTGTACCACATCTAACCACGTGGGGTGGTTGGTAGATATCCTGAAGTTGGAGATTCATTGTGGAATTCACTTGACTCACTTCTAGCAGTTGACTACTACTTCTACGCACAGCTGGCGAATCTTGTATTATCGTTCATTACCAGCCTTCGTTTGATTATTCTATTCAGTAACCTTCACTAGTTTACAACTCAAATAGTGTTTTTCATTTGTTCAGTTGGTAAAGTTTGTTACGCTTTCATTTCCGACGTCTTTGCGTAAATTTGGTTTGAATTTCTGAGACTAAGCGAGTTTTCGAGTCATTTAGACGAGATTCTTCATCTTTGTTATATTTATCAAAATATTTCAGTCCCAAGATTCTCCTTAAGGAAATAATCTCAGGCAAAAATAGCGTTAGGTAAAAAAAAAAAAAAACAAGCTACAGGAACAGCAGCAGCAAATAACAAAAACAACAGCAGTAACAAAATATAGCAACAGCAGGAACAATAACAAAAACAGCTGCGGCAACAGCGCAGCAAGAAAAAAACAGTAAAATCATCAGCAGCAACAAAAACAGCAGCAGCATCAATAATAAAAACAAAAATAACATCACAAGTAAACGGAAACAAAAACAGCAGCCGCAGCAAAAAGAAAAAAAAAACAGCAGCAGCAACTATTTGAACGTTCCACGGAATGACCGACTGGATGAAAACGTCGGTATAAGATAATCTAGTTTCCTGGATGTCGTGAGTTCAATCTCAGGAGAAGGTAAATCCCAGACTTGATGTCTTTTGTTTTGCGATTATAAACGTTTCTTGCAGTTTCTGGTGAATCGTTTTTCGAAAAAAAATAATCTGTTTTTATAGTCTTTGTCAACTTTCATTAGTAGTAATTTAAAAAAAATAATTATTAATATTATATAGGGCATTTAATACTTCAAAACGTTATCGTTAAACATTCTAAATAGAGTTCACCTCCAAATTGAACGAAATGCCCAAAATATAGTTTGAGGCCGCATGATAGAATTGGTACTGTATGAATCTATGAAGAGAAAGTCCACATAAAAAGAATTAAATTTCATTTGATATTGGAAGAACATATTGAAAAGTATAGTACATTTAGGTTTTTTAATTTTCTTTCTCCCCGCTCCAATGCTAACAAGGCTGCACAAAATATGGCCCACTTGACCCGTGAGGTATTTTCCAAGTAGTAATTTTTTTATGATCATCAGAATAAATTTTTGTTTTTGATCGGTATCACACCATGCAAGGCAGTAAAGCCACTAAGACACAAGAGGTTACAGGTTTTGGAAGAATTAGGTACAGAAGCATTAATAATGAGCGGGAACAGAAAAGAGTAATCAGGAGGATATCAGGAGATAGCGATTGACACTGCATTTAAATTTTTGCAAATTAAAATTGGCTGGAAAGCATAGAGCCGGAAATGAGTTCCACAAGCGAGAAGTACGAGAGAAGAAACTCTTAGCATAGAACTTACGGTTGGATCTTGCCAGATTAACTATGAATTGAGATCTCGACACCAGTCCAGTACTGTGCTTAAATTTTTAAAAAGTGTAGGTCCCATAGCGAAGACTTCATCGGAACAATTAAAATGAAAGTATTTATAGAAAAGACACAGGGAGGTAACTTTACGGCGGTGGGAAAGTGACTGAAGCCTAGTGGCCAGATCAGAACCAATAATATTGCTGATTCTTCTTTGGATTTTATCAAGGAGCTCAAGATAAATAGCAGGAGCACAGGGCCCTATGTGACAGTAATAGGTTAAGCATGGACAAATAGTAGACGTCTAGGCAAGTAAGATATTTTCGACAGCTGATAGATTACGAAAATTTCAGTTCTGTGGAAGCATGATTTTCGTTTTTGATTAAGATATGCTTCCCTTGACATGCATTTGCGCCATTTTCAGTCATTTATTCGAAAAATTCGCTCTTGTGGCCCGCGGGTAATTTTCTGCGATTAATGTGGCCCTTCGCATTTTTAATTGTTCAGGCCCGACTCAAACAATGAAGTACTTAAAGGCCGAATCCTAAGAAAAAATTTTCGAGTCAAAGACGCGTAGTAAAGATTCTTCAACAGGCAAAAGGAATGAAAGACAACTGTGAACGAATGAATTTTTCAACAGGCAAAAGGAATGAAACAGACGACAAAGTTCAACAGAACTCAAACCATAAATTATTTTTCAAGAGTTTAAAACAAAATATATAAAACTCCAAACTTTGATTTGTTCAATCGACCGTCTTTAACACACGACAATTGTTGTAAGATAACCAACTTTCTTTCGGTTCAGGTATCAATCTACAAAATTTTGTTTGAAGCCGTCAGCTCTTGGTCTATGTTTCTGGACTTACAGAATATCAATCTTGTCTTCTGGCTGACATTACTAATCACTCTCAGCTATTTTTTTCTCTCCTCCCGTTTATTCTTTTCTTTATTTTAAGCTTTTTCTCTTTTTTTTTATTTTTTTTTTCCTTACATGAATGGCGTTCACTTTATTTTCAAGAGAGAAACTTTTCTTTAGCAATTCTGGTAGATTCTCTCAAGGTAAAAGGCCACATGGCTTCGCTTCTGAGAAGGAAGAATTGATTTTGTCCTTGCGCGAAGATCACAGAAAACCATTTCCACAGACACCCAAGCCGAAGACGCTTTGATGTGTTCGTTGAAGCGGGTAATGACGAGAGGAGATGAAATGGACACGGGGAAAAAAAAAAGAGGATTTTAAATCGGTTGGCATCGACTCAAAGCGGGGACGAAGTCCACTTGACGACTGTCAAAGGGTCACATGGGCACACGGAATCGGCAACTGTCGCTGGTAATCACTGTTCGGACGACAGGCAAACGAACAGACTAGCTTATGGCAAGCGGCCGATTAACAGTGATTATGGCTGAGTCCTCGAGTGATTCGGGTTAAACTGGTTGGGTTGGATTGAAGCGGTAAGTCATTTGTGACAGTACTTACTCGACGTCACAGAAAGATTTTCAGAACACACATTTACTTAGACGCTAACGTAGATATGCTCTCTTACACACACACACACACACACACACACACACATATATATATATATATATATATATATATATATATATGTATGTATGTATATTTATGTTACATTACTTATATGCTGTCATAGAAAGACTTTAAAGACACACACATATATTTTTATCTTTAATTACTCGGATATCTTATAAATGCGTGAATATATATATATATATATATATATAAGGTTGGTGCAAAATAATGACGTAATAATGTCGTTTTTTGACGCATTTTTTAACGTCAAAAACGACATCATTACGTCATTATTTTTGCACCAATCTAATACATATATGTAGTGAGAGAGGGGTAGTTAACGCCAAACGTTTACACTTGTCAGCTAGAATCTGTAGCTTGTTTCGAGGTCTTCTTCAGAAGGGCATTGATATATGAATTCGCACCAAATAAATAAGTGGCTGCAGACACAGCCATGCACACAATTTGGCGTTCATTCTCTGAAATAATCATAAATTACCACAGAAAATATTCGCACCGACTCATTGATTTTGTTAGAAATTAAAAAGACTCAAATTTACAAACTTTGCTTAACACACACACAAAACAAAACTCGTGAAATTTCACACTTTGATGCGAAATGGTTTTCGGCCAATAGAAAACTAGGTAACATTTAAAAACAATATTCAAATAATCTTCAATTCTCAGAAACAAATTCTTTTACGGGCCTTTTCGCGAGCCGACAAGCCTGAATCATATCCGTGAGTGAATTCCCAAATGACGTTTTTAAGCCCCCAAAACAAAATAATAGACGGCCAAGTTCGCTTGTCACCAGAGAGAAGGGGACGAGCGTATTAACACGTCCCTTGACAAACGTCAAGCGATCGTTATTATTACCTTTACCTTTCTTCCTAACCTTTTTTTTTATAATTGATAAACGAACGGAACATTTTAACACTTACCCTACGATAACGCTCATACATACATTCCTCCCTATGTACACATAAACTCCTTCTTGTAAGGACTACAACGAACATTTCGACGACATTATATCAACCAAAATACATTAATGTTATTTGTAAAGACCTAAATTGATTTATATGTATATAAATTTATTGTTTCACTTTACAATTTGATTTTCTTGTTTTCTACCCCCCTCTTATGGTGGGCCATCTAACTAACAAAGGCCAAATCAAACTAATCTACTACACTTCACTATAACTGATAACCCATTATACGTTCACTGGGACCAATTTCAAGTTGCTTAAAGGTGATGCTATTTATAATGGTCAAAATGACGTAAATATTCAGCTTGACCCTTGTAAATGACGCCAACATTAAGCGACTTGAAATAGCTTCCAGCAACCTAGGGAACGTCAGAATTAACTAAACGTACTTTCATAAATAGACTAAACATGCAATTCTTGGCAACGACTGTAGTGACAGCCGTAAACATTTGAATACACACGCAGACATATATATATATATATATATAATATATATATTATATATATATATTATATACATATTATATATTATATACATATTATATATATATATATTATACACATATTATATATATATATATATATTATATACATATCATATTATATATATATATATTATACACATATTATATATATATATATTATATACATATTATATATATATATATATATATATATATATATATATATATATATATAAATGAAGTCATTTAATTCATGGCCCCTATTATTCTCAAAAATACCAACGTATTTTACACAGAGTTTTGTCTTTCATTGCAACCTGAAGACACAAACCGTCGGCCAAACGATCTGTTGAAAAGGTTTGACACTTTGTCCCATTATCTCTCTCCTAACCCTCTCTCTTTTTTTCTCTCATATATAGTCATATATGTAGAGTATATAGCAGAGAATTTATTTATATATACATAAACAATTATAAGAGAATTTATATATATATATATATATATATACGTGTAGGCGAATTTTAATATGAATATAAGATAATTTTAATATATGTATATATGTCTTTACACACACACACACATATATATATATATATATATATATATATATATATATATATATATATATATATATATATATATATATATATAAATAAGTATAAGATAATTTTATATATATATATATATATATATATATATATATATAAGAATGCTTAATGCCCACGATATATATATTTAAAAAATGTGTATTTAGGTAGCAACCTCTCTGTTATACAAGTTTCATTAAAGACAACTGAAAAAGGTGATTGAGCTTTTAGCTAATTTTTATTTTATTTAATTCAAATTTTACTTATCTGAGCACAAGAAAAATCAAATGAAAAGCTTCATTGCAGTACCTTGTCAGTTATCAATGTAATTTATATATATATAGATATGAAAACTTTCTACATGCTTACAATTTTTAGGAACCCTCTCTCTCTCTCTCTCTCTCTCTCTCTCTCTCTCTCTCTCTGTCATATATACACACATACATACATTTTTGGTGGTGGTGGTAGGCGATTTGCCACTTCTTGCTTTTATATCAATGTAGGGATGACGATAGCTGTGTGTGTCTGATTGCCCCAAGTCTTGTGAGTGAAATTGGGTTGACAGAACAGTTTGGTTGTTTTAGCACGAAGTCACAAGTCATCGTGACCGAAATATGAGTGTACTGGCGATGTTCAAACTGCTAATCATGCCAGACGATGCACATTTTTGCCGAGAAACTGTAACTAATGTCCGATCTGTGTAGTTGCAGCATAAACCGCAGATAGGTCCTGCGGGTGTTGAACAAACTCATATGTGCCTGAGCAGGCATTTGCAACAGGAATTGGCTTGAAAATGAGAAACGGCACCTATATATATATATATATATATATATATATATATATATATATATATATATATATATATTTCTGAGATGAGATGTTATGTACACTATTTACATTATTCGAACTATTGTCCTCATCATTGTTGCCATATTTATCTCAACGTTTAGGCAATGATAACAGCAAAAACTGCAATATGAGCACTAAAAAAAAAATGATGCTGAAGACATTAGGTTTATAATAGCCAGAAATATACAGATTCAAATTTTCGCATTGAATAATTAGCATAAAAACAAACAAACAATATTTTTTTAATACCATAGTCTAAATAAATAGTTTAAATACCCTAAAAAAGAAAAAGAAAAAGAAAAAGATAACCCTTTATGAAGTCGTCAAAAAAACAAATGTTAGCGAATTATGACAGTTTTTTTTATATACACAAAATTCTTTCAGAAAAAAATAAAATAAAAAAATAAATAAATCTCCATAGACACTTAACCAAACTAGACGATGTCATCTTCCGCTTTAAATTTAGACACCCCAACCTTACCCTGACTTGACCTCTTTGAATGTAACTGAGATATTGATACAAATTATTAACCCTTACACCCCTTTTCTTTAAACAATTGCTTTAGCCGTTACCATAGTAATTTTAATTTCAATAATGAATATGCTTATAAAACGCGTAAATTTCAGGAATAAGTTATTCAAAAATAAAAATTCGCTTGAAGATGGAACAGAGCTTGTTACTTTAATTCAATTTAATTCAAATAATTATATCGAAGTTTTCGGCTCTTGTTTTGAAACATGAGAACTCTTATGTAGCGTTGGAATCATATTTTTAAATAAATAATTATATTTATGCTCTACTTTTGTATCGAGCACTATTTAAAAAAAATAATAACAAACATACTAAAGAACTTTGGATTATTTACCTAACGAGTTCTTTCCTATTTTCTATATATTTTTACACACACACACACACACACATATATATATATATATATATATATATATATATATATATATATATATATATATATATATATATATATATATGTGAAACGTGTGTATATATAAATATAAATAAATATATATATATATGTATAATTATTTATATATTATATGCGCGGTACTTATTAGAAAGCGCTCAATATATATATACATAGATTTTTTTGTTTAGAATTTTTGTATGTTATTACGTTATCCAGATGAATAATTTGTTTATAAACTCATACTCGAATAAGCATACTGGACCTCTAGGAATAGTTGCGTGACAATGCATACTAACTGTAAAGTCAAAAGTTCAATTCCAAGAAACGGACTAGTTGATGCTTGATACCAAAAAAGAAAGGACGTTTCACAGACCCGAATAGAAAGGTTAGGTTTGACTTCCGTCATGCTCCTTCAACATGTAACATTCACACCTTCTCAAGACATTAATATAAAACCTAAGACTAATCGACATGCCTGCAAAAATATGGCACATGCAGTAAGTTGAATACGTTTACTTGTTTATACTAAATTATAAGAGGTCACTAGAACATCTCCAAAATATAATGTCAATAATACAAAAATCGGTGATACATTTTAACTAAATTTCTGCTATCAATTTACCTCTTAAATTCCGCATGCCAAGCTTACGACAAAACGAAAGAAAGAAAGAAAAAGAAAAGAAACGTATTCATTTTTGAATGCATACGTACACAGACATGCACGATGTACGTTTATCGAACTTTACTGGAAAACACAATGATTTTTATGTTTGATGACGAGAGACGCAAACATAGTTAAGAGTGCGTCAGTAAATCCATTGGTATTTGCGTAGATATTTTTAATAAAGATTCAACTGCAAGAAAACAGTAATCTTTCTACGCGGCCTCACCCACACCCGACACCCAGCGTCTATCCCTGCTTTCATATCAAAGCAAAGGAAACATTAACAAGAAATAAAATCATATATATATATATATATATATATATATATATATATATATATATATATAATTACATAACAAAAGTAAGTAAAGAAGATAAATAAACTCATATAAAAACTCAACAGAGATAGAAATTAAACCAAAGGGGAAAAAACAGTAATAGACTAAAAAAGGGGGAAAAAAAGAAAGAAACAATAAGATAAAAAAAAAAAAAAAAACGGAAAGAAAGAAAAATCCGAATCCACCTTTAGTGGCTCCATGTTTAGAAATTCTCGAATGTATCATACTTACTTACTAAAAAAAAAAAAAAAAAAAAAAAAAAAAAAAAAAAAAGGAAAAAAATAAAGTTTTATTTCTTATTTTATTATAGTCTCTTATTGCGTACATAAATCTTCCCCACCCCTAGGATGTTTTTTTTTTTCCCCCTTTTTTTTTTCTACTGAATTATAAGAATTAAAAAAAACAATAAAGGAAAAAAAGACGAACTAGAGTAAAATTATCAATGGATCAATGACTGAATATTTTTAACGTTGCAGGAACAGAAGAAAACAGGAAGAGAGAGAGAGAGAGGGAGAAGTGGAAAGATAGAGTGAAAGAGAAAGAAAGAGAAGAGGCAAGACGTAAGTGTGTAAACAGAGCGAGAAAGATAAAGAGAGAAAGGTGTAGGGAGTGAGAGAAAAGGAAGAAAGAGAAGAGGCAAGACAGAAGCGGGGAAACAGCACGATCGTGAAAGTTAAAATGAGAAAGGGATAGGTAGTGATAGAAGAGAGTGTGGGGGGGGGAAGAGATAGAATTGAAGACGAGGAAAGAGAAGGCAGAACTGGGAGAAAGAAACAGAAGGTGAAACAGAGAGAGAGAGACAAATAAAAAGGGGAGAGGAGAAGAAACGAGGTGAGGGAAGGTTAGGGAGAGACGGGAGGAAAGACAGTAAAATGAAAAGAATTGGGGGACAAAGTGGAATAAAATAGTGGTAAAAAATTAGCAAGACTATGGTAGATAAAATAAAATATACGAAGAGAAATATTTGAATTAAAAAAAAAACAAAAAAAAACAGATAAAGAATTAAAAAAAAAATCAAAGAGGGAAGAAAAGATATAGAAATATTGCATCATCTTCCCCCAAAGTTGTAACGAGTAAAAAAAGGTGCAACTATTTAATATTCATAAAATATTGCTGCTTCTAAGTTCGGATTCATCCGACTGACACATTTATATGAATGTGTGTGCGTGTGTGTGCATGCATTGAACAGTGTAAAAGAAGTGTACTTAATTCTAACACTGTGTCATGAATGCAAGCGCGCGTTGATATAACTGTGTGCATTTAACAACTGGCATGGATGTGTTCCATATAAATTAAGTCAGGACTATATGATTATTTGCATGTTCTTCATGCAAGGATATGCATGTTATATATATATGTGTGTGTGTGTGTGCATTATATATATATATATATATATATATATATATATATATATATATATATATATAAACATGCATATACTTGTATGCAGAACATGTAAAGAATCGTATATTCCTTACTTAATTTATATGCCACACAGCCATGCCATTTGTTCAATATATAGGGGTGGTACGGTTGAGTAGCAGCTCGGATTGAGGAATGGGAGATCCGAGTTCGAATTCCAGTAGGATCCTTTATATTCACTTAGGTGCTAAGACCTTTTGGGAAAGGTATGAATCCCATGGAAAAACTATACGTAAAGACAGACTGGGTTCTATTGCATTGGGTGGCAACCAGTCTAGATGGAAAAACTCTGAATTCAAAATCGGCCTGGAGTGAGCTGGGCTCCGTCAGGCTATCTTGCCCAAGAAACACCACTTCTACTGCGGCTGCAGTACATGCAGTAACCCTACGACTCTGGCGGGTCACAGGATAACACACACACACACATATGTAGAAACGAATTACAGACAAGAATAAAAGAATTAAACACAAGCATATTATTTATATATAAGAAATTGAATGTGTGTGTGTGTGTATACACATAATCACTTCACACGAAACATATTTGGGTTGATTATATGCTTAGAATTTGTTTTGTGTTACCAAAACAAACAAACAAAGAAGTATTGTTTGCATGTGTAGATACATATCAAACTTCACCTATTCTCAAACACAGAGCAGCAGGATCCGCCCAAAATATATTGAACACAATATCAATGGTTTGCGAGATGACTTAGCTGACCATATTTGTACGAAAACATCTGAGTAATACACAACATATTGTTGGCCGTCATGCGTGAATACAGGCGATCTCTGTCTCTGTCTCTCTCTCTATATATATATATATACTATTCACCAATTCAAAATTAAAACACCAAATAGCCCTTTCGAAAAAAATTTTGGGAATTGAAGGAAAAGGGTCTGAATCTTCAAATAAATTGGAAAATTTTAGCTTTCGCGAATACCCCCAATAATTTTAGGGATTGGTGCAAGTTATGTTTAGAAGAAAAAAATCAAGATAATAAAATATAAAGATCAATACAAACTATTAAATGAACGGAGAGAACTAATCACGAAATGTAGACATAGATTAAAAATTATTTTTAAAATACATGAGTATATATGGCGTGGTGTATGTGTGCGTATGTAAATGTAGATATATGTATGTATGAAGATTTTTTTTTCTAAGCATTATGCCCCGAGCAAGGCCCTTTTGCCACTAGGATGCAGCGGGGTTGCAGAAGATTTGGAGCGAGAGCAGATATGAGTGATAGAGGAAAGGACGAGGAGAAGGATAGTGGATAGATCAAGGCAACTGGAGATGTCGATTGACATTACAATTGAATACTTGGAGATTATAGCCCTCAGGGAAACTGGAATAGGGAAGGGAGTTCCACAGGCGAGAGGTGCGAGACATGAAGCTATTGGAGTAGAAGAGACGGCTACATTTAGTAGTTTCGACAGTGAAAGGGTGAGAGCGGGATGCCAGCCTCGTAGGGCGCTTGAATTCATGAAGTCTGGGAACCAATGAAAGCAGCTCATCGGAGCAGTTACCGTGAAAGTATTTGTAAAAAAAGACAGAGAGAGGCGACGTCGCGTCTGTGAGAGAGCAACTGTAGACGAGATGCCAGATCAGGGCCAATTATATTACATATCCGTCTGTGGATCTTGTCAAGAACTCTGAGGTAAACAGAAGGTGCACCGGACCATATATGGCAGCAATATTCCATGCAAGGGCGAATGGTTGATTTGTATATTTGAAGTATCGATTCCGGGGAGAAAAATTTCCTGACGTGGCACAGAGAGCCAACTTTCCTTGCGGTGGACGAAGCAGTTGACTCAATGTATTTGTTCCATCTAAGGTCAGCAGTCAACGTGAGACCGAGCAGACGCAGGTACGCCTATAAGTGTGTTGGACAGAATGATTTATTCCATTGGGTGCTCTGGTATTATCTACAATCTATAAATCTATCATTCAATTAATTTACATTAATCTTAACGTGTTTAAGTTTAAATCCTCCATCGTTTATTAATAATGGAAACCTGTAGTACAAAAACTATTTACAGTGAATCCCAGGAAAACACACTTGGGGCCTGTATAAGAAACACCACTTAGTAGGAACTGATATTAAACTACAAACAACGAAAGGCTTTAGCCATAAATAAACTCTAACCCCAGGCAGCTTCCCCCGGAATAAGATACATTACACCCTCCACCAGTCACTAAACAAGCCTCTTCTCATAAAGAAAAGCATCTACCAGATGAGAACTGTCATTGAAAATAAATTTAAAACAATGCTCCGAGACATACACTTAGGGTTGATGATAGCTGCTTACAGATCGGCCCGGCTTGAAATAGACCATCCCCATGTTGAGGTGATTTTCGTTTTTTGCTATATATATATATATATTAGTTAAACCTAGAGAGCCAGACAAACCTACCAAGGTTTCACCTAAGTGGATCGTCAGGGAAAGCTGGCCAATTTTCCCTGAAGATCCGCTTAGTGAAAATTTGGTAGATTTGTCTGGCTCTCTAGGTTTAACTAGGTCTGCTCTACTCATTGTATTGAGCACTTTATTTAGTTATTTTGGGTAGTCGCATCGGAGTTTTTTTTCTTTGGGCCTTGGAATCGTCTGCTGGACGATTATTTTCGGTTAACTTACATATTCTTGGTTCTTTTTTTTATACCTTTTTTCCCTTTGGTATTGGCTTGTTTATTTGCAAATCAACACACCGAAGGTTTTCCGAGCGAGTATAGTTTCTTATACTTATAAGATCTCTATTAATAATAATTATATTATATATATATATATATATATATATATATATATATATATATATATTTCTCTGCAATGTATGTGTACTTAATAATCTCTTTGAGATATGGGTAGTAATTGGCTTTCCCCCAGCAGAGTTGACCATATTTCTTCCACACTCTTGTATTAAAGACTAACCATTATGGAACGAAACGTGTAGGGTGGAGGTTTTGCCCATCTACTCATGTATATTTGTACATCATATATATACTTGTTGGATACAAGTTTTATCGCACAACATTTAAAGACACATGTCCAACTTCACAATACAAGAAAATACTTGGTGACAACACCAATATACTACACCACGAACATAAATAAAAACTTCAAATTCTTGAGGTCCTCTATATAAAAAAAAAAACAACCAACCAACGTTAAACAAAATTTATTAGTATCAATGTTTGTCATTTGCATTTTTACCATCTCTGATAAGCGCCATTATACTGTGGACGCTTGTTTACAAAGCAGAATTATTAGAACGGATAAATTTTAAATTTGAAAATAATTATAAAAGAGCGCGTGCATGTCCGTTTTCAAAAATCAGCATAACAATGATCACAGTTACAATAAGTTTGTCTTCGCAATGCACCCCTGATGATGATCTCGAAGGAGATCGAAAGTACTTGGGTTAACAAAAACTACGACATCTTCCTTGATGAATTTCATCTTAACATCAAGAACCTAATTAGAGAATTAGGGATTATTATAAAAATAAATAGCTATATGTCTATTATTCAATGAAACATACATGAATGAAGATATGCTACCTATATATATATATATACTGGCTGTTGGTTCCTAGGAACTGAATTGTTTGATCCTCATACGTCGGAAAAACGGACGTGAGAGTCCAGTATATATCAAATTGTAAGAGAATGAACAGTAAGATTACAGGGTTCAGAACATTAAATTAAAAATAGTGCTCAATACATAAAGTAGAGCCGTAAATATTTTTTATCGTATGCAGTGTTACATTAAAACATGTACATATCCACTACAAAATTGTACATTTTCGTTTCAACGTCAACAAATGGAAACCTTTTTTAGACGTCTCATCAGGTGCAACACCATAATTTCCCATCTGATGAGACGCCTAAAAAAGATTTTCCCTTTTTTTGACGTTGAAACGAAAATGTACAATATTGTAGTGTACATGCACATGTTCTAATGTAGCACTGCATATAATATATATATACAAGGTGGACATTGAGGTTAAAACAAAGCGGCTTAAACGCAGTCTTATTTATTATTGATTACTTTTTGATTTGTATTATTGTTATTTTTGTAAAGTAATAAATAATGAGTAAAAAAAAAAAAATGGTTACAAACATTATAAAATACCTACAAATAACTGCATCCCGATCCACAATTATTTGTACTCAATAGCCGCTAGAATGATTTGAAACATAACTGTTACCGCCCACCCAATAATTGTTAGAATAATTCTAGAGACTTTCTACCCACAATGCCCCATTTACCAGCATAGATAAATAGTCGAGTGAATATACAACTCACATGACCTGAAGATTGCGTTTAAGCATAAAATGGACGGTGTTGATCTCAATGTCAATTTTATATATATATATATATATATATATATATATATATTATAATTTTATATTTACATACGGTTTATCCCTGATATTGAGCACTTTAATCTATAAATATAACGTATAACTACAGTATTTGATGGCATATAAGACGCACTTCTTTTTTTACTAAAAATATCTGTTAAAATTCCCTTGCATCTTATATGCCATATGTAGATTAAAAATAGTTTTCCGAAATTAGACAACTCCTATTAGATTAGACTTTAGAGTACCTTTCATATACCTATTGTCATTATTTTAAAGGCTATTATGCAGATTAAAAGTGTTATCATTGATAATATTCATTATATTAATTTTATCACGTTTAATATTAGTACTTTGTTTCAATAAAATTATAATCAATAAATTCAAATTATATATTTGTAAAATATATTTGTTTCGTTAATATTTTTCTCGCGATAACTTCTGGTTGCATTGGTATAAACACAATCAAAATTTTTATATCCTAATTATTCTACTAAGACGTTTACAAGTTACAGGTTTTACAGATCATATAAAGGATATAATAAAGTTTTTATAGGCTTGTGTTCTTTTTTCCTATTATTTTTCTATCAATTTTAATCATGCCTTGCTTAACCAAAATAATACCTCATAAATATAGCCATTTACTAATAATTTTACTGAATACTTTTTTTTTTTTTGATTTGCCATGCTGAAATTGGGGTGCGTCTTATATGCCATCAAATACGGTATATATTTTATCATATATACAGGGTGTATCAAAAATACTTTTACAAACTTTGGAAGCGGGTTCCTGATATGAAAACAAGGCAAAATGCCCATATAAACATATATCCAAAAGGCCACCTTCGTACTACAACACAGCAAATTATATCAATTGTTCAAAATGTCCTTCGCTTGCTTGTACACGCGCATGTACTCGTCGCATTGCTGACTGACGAACTCTTACAAATATTCCCACACGGTGTCGAATGGTTTCGCAGGCCCCAATGACATCTTGATGAAGCGTCTCATTATTAATGTCTGCTGCATAAATCAATTGTTTGAGGTGATCCCACAGATAAAACTCCAAAGGATTGAGGTTGAGGAAATGAGCAGACCACGGGAGGGGTCCTCCCGTATTTATCTATCTTTCATGGCAGATATCAACCAGTGCTTCGCAAACAATATGACTAAAATGTACTGGGACCCTATAATGCATGAACCACATGTATATTCGTATTAGCAGGAGTACATGCTCTAGCAGGTTTGGAAGTGTGTTCGAAAGACATTCCCTGTCTTGTAAGACGTGCTGGAGAAACAAGCAGTCACCAACAATTTCAGCCCACACATTAATCGTAAACTTATGTTGATGTCTAGTCTATATTATAACATAGGGATTCCGATCCGTCCACGATTGTTGTTTGTGTAAATTTGTTATTTCTTCTCCTCCAAATGTTTCCACATCTGTAAACAAGGCTAAAGAAATGAGCAACGGATCGGCAGTTTGTGCAATAAACTATCGGCAAAAGTTCTCCTGTGTATGTGTATATAGTCAGACAGATAGATGTAGGTATAGATAAATATACATGAAAACTGTCATTCATTTTCTTAATTACCCGAACACACATACACATACATATATGTGTAGAGAAAGACAGAGAGAGAGAAAAAAAGTGAGGGCCAAACAGATCGATGGATATAAACACACACACACACACATTAGATAGATATTTGAACAGACGGAAATAGATAGATAGATAATGTACTGATTGAGATAGACGGATAATGAATTTATTGAGATAGGTAAATAATGAACTGACTGATATAGATAGATAATGGACTGATTGGGACAGATATTTGAACGGAGATAGATAGATTGATAGATATGATCAGACTGAGATAGATAGGTAGAGAGATAGATATGATCAGACTGAGATAGATAGGTAGAGAGATAGATATGATCAGACTTAGATAGATAGGTAAAGAGATAGATATGATCAGACTTAGATAGATACTGACAAAGCGACGTTTGTCGGTACAGGAAAATGAAATATTATAAATAAACTGATATAATTGTTATTGGCATCTTTTATGATACTTGAAGTTTGCCCCATTAAAAAAAAAGAAATAAGATATTATAAGATATTGATTGATGGGGACTTAACTTTAGAAATTGCACAGAATTTGAACACAATGATTAAAAAAGAAATTAGCAACATTGACAAGATAAAAAAATGATCAAGCCAAAAATAAAAAATAAATAAAAATAAATAAATTAAAACGGACATAAATAAAAGTAGATTAAGAACAAAATATTTGAAGAAATCGGTGTTGCGAATGTCAACAGTGAGAAAAGACACAGAATATTAAAACCACATTTGATTAAAACACGAGAAAGCAACCTACACTCCCGAGAGAATGCTTCCCTGACAACTACATTCTTGGTCACTTTATCTCTGCGATCAATCGATATGTATCCCACTCGTCTTTTTAATACTCGTACATTATCCCTCGGCAACTCCCTACTTGGAGTGGCTTTTGGGCCTTGTATTGGGCGAATTATCAATAAATAAAAAACAAAGTATCATCTTTAAGTAAACACTGTCTAAATTTTTGAGATGAGGTATTGTAATTATTTACACTATTTACATATTTGTTCGGATTCTTGTCCTCATCTTCGTTGCCATATTCACGATGTTTCGGCTGTTGTACGCTCCGGCCTTCTTCGCGTGAATGAAATTTCTAACTGAACTCTTTATTTCATCCATCAGGGTAGATTGTTCTAGTTCCTCGTGCCATACCTCTTCCGAATGTCTCAGTATCCGCTATTTCTCTTTAGTAACTCTACTCTCAAGATTTTGTTCCCCTCAGCTGTAGCCAAGTATTTAACTAGCAACTCTTTTATCTACTGGAGCATCCTAAAGGACATATGGACCAGTGGATAAGTGTTGGTTGAATCCAGTAACGATCCAAAGGGCTGTGGGTTCAATATCTGGTGTAAATCACTGTCTAAGTTGAGATGGGCTTGGGGATGGCGCTTTCATGAGAATAATCAACCAACACGACTTATAGGACAATAAGGGAAGTGGAAAATATTTTGGCAGTAAAATCATAAGCCTTTTCCAAGATAAACACAGAGAATTATCATTTATTATTCTCGAAATAAAAAGGTTTGAGGGACACATTTCACAATCAGCATTCATTGATTGTCAACCATTTGAAGATTATTTAGAGCTAGAAATTGCTTTTAAATCCTAAGAATTTTTTTTGGTGATAATAATAATTTACTGACACAAGTCGAATTAATTAACCCATAGCTTAGGGGGTGGTGGTGGAGAGAAGAGATAGATTCAATTTTTTTCCGAACGTATTTGCGCGTAAGTGAATATAATCGGACCCGAATGGAATTGAAACTCGACTATCCGATTAACAATTCTGAACCATTATCAACTCCACCACACAAGCTTTCATCACCTGGTATTCCCACGCGGTCATCCATGTAGGTAGTGATTAGGCTCGAAGTTGCTTAACTTTGATGATCGTGCCAGAACCGTATACATTTTATTAACCTCGTTTTAACTCTGGTGAGCGAGTTTCGAAACCGGTTAGCTAGCTCGTTTTTCATCACCACCCTTTAATTGTTATCATGAGCGGTAATAAAAACAAATTTTGTCTATTTATGGCGTTCATTGAGTTTTGTACCACCAATAAAATCTCTCTCTCTCTCTCTCGTGCGTATATATATATATATATAAGTTTCATTAAAAACAACAGACAGGATAATGCGGTTAAGTATTTTTTTATTTTTTATTTTTTATTTTTTATTGTGTTCTTACAACTATTCCCATTTTGAGTTTGGAAATGCTCATTTTGAATTTGTAATTATATAGAATGGCAGCTATCTCTCATTTTACAATGGTTAGATGTAACCGCAAGTTCTATGCTAACAGTTTCTTCTATAGCACTTCTCGCTTATGGAGCTCGTTGACATTACAAAAGTGGCGACGAATGTTCGTTGATATCATAAAATCAGACAATAAAGTCACTAGGACGCAAGTGGTTACTGAATGTTAGAGAATAAGAGAAAAAAAAACTACTATTAAGGAGAGACTAAGATAAAAGAACAAGGACAGAAGATAACGATTGACATTGCATTTAAATTTTTGAAGATCAAACTTCACTGGAAAACAAGAAGCCGGAGGAGAGCTTCACAAGCAAAAAGTTTGATAGAAGAAATTGTTAGCATAGGACTTACAATTAGACTTAGCCATTTCAATGAAAAACGAGGAGACCTTGTCACCAATGTAGTAATGCGCTTACATTCCTAAAATCTTGCTACAATAGCAGAAGGTTCATCAGAATAATTGCCATGAAAATATTTATAGAAAAGGCACAGGGAAGCTACGTTACTTACTTTTTTTTTTGCTTACATTTTCAGTACGATCTCTTTTCTTGCCAATTTAATTAAAAGATGACCAATAATTGTTGAAAGCGTTCGTGCATATAGGTATGAACAATTTTTAAACCGGCACTGGATAGAAACGTACGTTAACTTGTCACGAGAATAACAAGAGAAAATCACGTAAAATAAATCTGAACAAATCTTGTCTCTGCTTTTTAATAAAAACCTGCTTAAACGAAAAACTGATGCCAACATTTTATACGGTGTTTTATTTTTCCTTTAAGGATTTAGATTAATGCGAGATTTTTTTTCTCCTTCGGTAAGTTTATATCCAATTTTTCTTAAATAAATTGTCTAATGGAAAGATAACGCCCGAATATTTTATCAATACGGATATCAGAAAACCACGTGCACGGGTAGATTATATATATTAGGTTGGTGCAAAAATAATGTCGTTTTCTCACATAGTAGCATATGTGAGAAAACGACATTATTTTTGCACCAACCTAATATATATATATATATATATATATATATATATATATATATGTGTGTGTGTGTGTGTGTGATCATAAATATGTACACCCGACTTCTCTAGGAAACCATACGCAAATGATTGCGTGTGTTTTCCTATATTTCCTTGATAAGCTCGGACGAACACGTCCATTTCTAAGATTCTTTCTTATCGAGATCAATTTATCACGTGATTTGGCACAATCAATTTATCACGTGATTTGGAACAATCATATTATTTCTCTGAGTAATGAAGGTTAATAAGTAATGTCCATTCGCTCCTCAAATCACACTCGAGAGGTGATATATGGACCTAGCATCTTTAGCTTGATTTATAGCGTGCCTTGTCGTCGGGGGTTTAAAATAAGCCGTCAACGTCCTCTTCAGAGGTGTAAATCCAATCCAAAGCAGCCACTTTCCGGCTACTTGTAGAGTCAGGTATAAACCCGAGCAATATCTGACATTTGATTCAAACACAAAAGACTGTAGCTATCCAGGTTAACCGCCTCCCAAAATATGCTGGGTACAGTTTTACCTGAATGTGCAAGCCGCGAAAAATAGAAAGCCGAGTTCAAATTACACGTTATTCATCTGTGTACAATTTCGCACAGAGGCCTTAGGGAAAGGTATAGATCTATACCTATCTATATGTACATCTCCTGATATAGGATGGAATGCAGAGTAGAATTAATTCTCAAGCCTTGTGCAGTTTATGAGAAGGAAAGCTATGATTTCTAAACCATGATGAGGGAAACCACTACCTTGCCCAAGGCATAGTAATTCAGAGATAACAATGTTAAGGGTAGTATTAACCGTTTCCTTATAAGGAAACATTCGACATTCATTGACTGGGAACCCAGTGTTAGAGCCGGTTAAAATTTATAAAATTTTCTATTAAAACATTTTTTCATGATAATAGATTTTTTAATTCCACTGTTATCGCAATACTGATGGGGGGGGGGTTCTTTCCTGACCTTTTGTTTGGAGTCGTTTGGAATATTAATATTAGGTTGGTGCAAAAATAATGACGTAATAATGTCGTTTTTTCACGTATTTTTTAACGTCTTGATTATGGCATTATTTTCTCTATTTCAAGTTACGCGTGCTATCAATTTAAGTTTTTTTTATGTTGTTATTGGAAGTCCTCAAGTGGCGTGGTTTCTGTTATTTGTTACAGTTCTGTGCTTGTGATGCTGTAGCGTGAGTCCACGAGGTACGAAGAGGGGTGGTCCACGCTAAGACTTTATCCGCTTCATTCGCTCGCAAGCCACTTTTAACCGCTGAAAGAAAAAGGTTGCATATAGCCGACAGGTTAGATCTTTCTGAACGAGCTTGGCGCCCTGCATAACAGCCATATGAATGTCTCGATCCTGACGAAGCTATTAGGTTGGTGCAAAAATAATGACGTAATAATATCGTTTTTTGACGTTACGTCAAAAAACGACATTATTACGTCATTATTTTTGCACCAACCTAATATTTAAGAACATGACTCAAGTTAATGTTTTGGTTGTCTAGCAACTTGTGTGCGGAACGAAACTACCCTGAGCGCAGAATTTTCTATGTTCAATTTCTTTATCACCAATAATAAATTTGGTATACAAGATCCATAAACCAATGTATCTGGAGTGTTTAGTATTTACTAATTCCACATACTGATTTTTATGATTAGGTACCATCATTGCTTTTACTCGAATTCCAATTCATAGGTTCTGTTTTGGAAAGGTTTATCCCGAGTCCAACTTTTTGGAATACTTGATAAAAGATTTTGATTTTTTTGTTCAAGATCATTTTAATCCAAACTATGAATACCTACGCCATGAGCATAGCCGCCACAACATCATCTGTGTATTGATCTCAGATGAGGAAGCAGGAATATTATTCTCTATCAGTGGATTCATTTGGGATGTCATATTAAATGCTTAAATGATCAGTACCTGTCTCTTCACATCTGTGCTTGTAGATTTGCAGAGAACAGAGTCTAGGAAGAGATTAAATAGATTGAAGCTCTCATTTTCTGCTTGTCATATTCTGGACGAGGTTTGGAATGTCCTGGTTTTGTGATCAACACCCAACATATGGACCAATATATTAGGTTGGTACAAAAATAATGACGTAATAATGTCGTTTTTTGACGTATTTTTTAACGTCAAAAAACGACATTATTATGTCATTATTTTCGCACCAACCTAATAGTTTTTCTATCAGATCTAGACATTCAGTGGATTTGGAGCTTGGAAGGTGGTCTCTAACGGATAAGAAAAGAAAGTCTCAATTGATAGGGTCATATGCCACTGTGAAGTCAACAATACAATTGGAGAGGTAAGCAATTTTCTGGACATGTTTGATGGCATATATATATATATATATATATATATATATATATATATATATATATATATATATATATATATATATTCCAATTTCAATTCCAGATGCCATTCCAATACGAGATGATAGTTTCCGTTTTGGAAAGGTTTATCACGTGTCCTGTTTCTTAGAACATTTGGTAGCTGATGTTATTTTGTTCAAGATCATTCTTAGCTCAACGATGGATAACAATGTCATCAGCATAGCCCCGCTCAACATCAGTACATTGACCTTAAGAAAATAAAGGAATTGGAATCTGTGGAGAGCCACGATCGTCTAGGTTCTGGGAACACATGACATTTATAACTTAGCCTCGAATAAACCAATGGGTATGATTAAAATTAGATTGGTTCATACCTCGATGTATAACATAGCCTAGTCTAAACTATATACCCCAAGGCCCGTTTATCCATACTTTCCATCAACTTTTTTTCTTAACAGGAATGTTATGGTGATTTCTAAGCGTAGCTTAGATGTGGCACAAGGCTGATAGTATGGGGCAACCTAATGAGGATCAAATTCAGTTGTAATTGATCTATTTAGCCAAGCTTGTTAACCATTACAATACGTTGAAATACCTAGAGAATGTTATGTGATGGCTCCTGTTTATAAACTGATAATAAAGTTACTTTTTAAACTGTTGTTCAGCCAACATATGGCCCAAGAGCCACTTAGGGTAGAGTGTTACTGAATGTAATTTTTGTAAGGATGTAAAGGGAAGAGGATATGTAGGTTAGATAACGGTTGACCTTAGACTTGAAAAGGTTAAGATGGTTGGGGAAGCATCCTCTAGGGAGTCAGTTCCACATAATGACAATTCTGTCTTGAGTGAAACCTCCTCTTTATCAATGGAATACGAAGGGGATGAGGTTGATTTCATTCCGTGTACGTGTCAGGACTTGTCTTAACTATGAAAGTTTCACCGGTGGAAGTTGTTACGTGTTGGAAATTGTAACAAAGAAAAGAAATGATTTACCAAAATACAGAGCTAAATCACAAACAAATATTTAATTTACAAAAATGCAAGATAAAATATATTCAAGATATACAATGGTAACATATCAAAACAGAAAACAGAGTTTACTGGCGAAGTTTTATGAAGGAGAAGAAAGGGGAGTCAAGTTTCTTTACCACGTTAGGGATAGCGAAGTGCTATTACTGGAAATCCACAGATGTGATTATATATTGATTAATTTGTAGTTTAGTCAATGATAATGATCAAAACTATTTTCTAGATCTGTTCCATGAGGTTCTCTTTTTGGGTTTTTGTTGGTCGTGTTCTTAGAGATTCTTTCGGCTGGATATATTAATCCTCGAATCAAAAAAGCCGGAGTTGATAATGGCAGAAATTCCTTTTTCAAACTGACAACTCTTTTTCAAAAACCTATTTATAGGGGCTAGCACCTAATTAGCATTTTTCTAGATTTTTCTCGAATATACTGGAATGATCTAGAATCTTCCAAACGTTCTATTTTCTAATTTCTCTATTTTACAATTACTTCATGAATGAAAACTTTTTTCTATTAATAAGTAGAATCCCTTACTATGAATTGCATCCTCATAACAGAAGTAAGGAATGTAGCTATTTACTTCAAACAATGCGATAATACCACTAAGACGCAAAGGGCATCTGTGAGTGAAAGAGAATGAAAAGACCTTTGTAGTAACCGGAAAACCAACTCTAAACAGGAAGCAATGGATAAGCCTCTACTCCTGTTCAAAAGACCGAGGAGGTTTGTGAATAGGCGAATCTATCTATTCCGAATTTCAACAAAGTCTCTCTCTTTTATTGTACTTTTCCAATTTTCGAAGATTAATTGCGCGTAAGTGCATATAACGAGGCTCTCCGATTTAGAATTCTGAGCCGTTATCCATTACACCACTCACACAAAAAAGCTTACAGCAAGTGGTCACTCATACAGGTACTGAGCAGGCTCTACGTCGCTTAACTTCGGAGATCGTACAAGGGACAGTTTTTTCGATGTGATATGATAGTAAGCCCCTTGACTATATATAAGACACCCACAATTTAAAATAGAAAATGCCAACTCGAATTCCAGTCACTTTCCTTTCGCGGGGTACGGAATAAACGCTATAACTACGAAGGCATTGCACAACGACATCTTAAACAGACAATCATGAAAAGAAATGAACAACATATAACAACAAAGCCCCTGGAAATGCCTAAAGAAGTGACCGACAATAAACACTACAGACAATTTATAGACTCCCTTACAACCACCAAGCAAACACCCACTAAGAAAATTAAAAAAACTAAATAAAAATTCATCAAATTTCCCTTGTCTGTCATGTTCAACAAAAAATGTTTGAAAGAAACGCTGCTGCCCCAAAATACATTATATATATATATATATATGTGTGTGTGTGTAGATATGTAGAAAAATAGGAAAGAATACGTTAGGTAAATAATCCAGAGATCTTTAGTATTTTTGTTTTTATTTTTAAAAAATTGCTCCATAGAGAAGTAGAGCTTAGATTATAATTATTTTTTAAAAAAATATGATTCCTTCGCTACATAAGAGTTCTCATGTTCCAAAAAAGAAGGGCCGAAACCCTCAATATAATTATTTTCCTTTCTTATGTAGCGAAGGAATCATATTTTTTTTAAAAATAATTATATATATATATATATATATATATATATATATATATATATATATATATATATATATAAAAGCTATAAGATAGATAAATAAAACGACCAGAGACATAAGAAAGGGTATACGCCCGTGCCGGTGTGCATACGCGGGCAAGCAAATAAATAATTGTCAAGATTATACAGGAGGTGTAAGCATAATAGTGCTCCATTTGGTTATATGTTTATTAGTACATATACGTATACCTACGTTTTGGTGTGCGACTAAATGTAAACAAATTTGTTTACTTTTAACAACATACATCTTGTACCAGAATAGCTGGTAATCCAGCGAAACTTTGGTCGCACACCAAAACGTAGTGTATACGTAGTAATTAACATATATATATATATATATATATATATTCGAAAATTATAACATAAATATGTGATTTTATAACATATTTATGTTATAATTTTCGAATAAATAATTTTATTTGCTCTATTCTGTATTGAGCACTTTTGTTGGTTATTGGAATTTATTCCGCATACGCCCATCCTAAACGTATATATATATATATATATATATATATATATATATATATATATGAAAGAGAGAAAGAAGAGATAGATAGATTTTAATATTTAATTCGGCATTTATATTATATCAAACGTTATTATAGTGGATACGCGTATAAAAATGTGGAGTGTTTATTTCAAATACAAATATTCATTAATAATTACACTTGAAGTTTTACACACACACACACACACATATATATATATATATATATATTCTGTTAGAAATAATTCATTTAAATACACTATTTTTTTTATCAATTTACTCTTTCCCTCAATCTGGCCTGGGAGCATCGGCTTTTTAAAGCCCTCTTTCCTCATTATGTGCCCCAGAAACCTCAACTACGTCTTCCTGATGTTAAGTATAAATTTCCATTTTGCTTCCATTCTCTCCAAAGCATCGTTGCTGCTCATATGTTTGGTCCATGGTATCCTCAGCATCCTTCTGTGGGACAACATTTCTGTTGTTTCGAGTCTCGTCTTCATCTTTGAGGAGATTGTCTAGCATTCGCTGCCATACAGCAAGATAGTTTTTTTTTGTAAGCGTTTCACCCCAAGCAAGGCGGGAAGCCACTATGACGCAAGGAGTTACAGAAAATTTGGAGCAAGATCAGATAGGAGTGATAGAGGAAAGGATGAGGAGAAGGATAGTGGATAGATCAATGCAACTGGAGATGTCGATTGACATTACACTTGAATAGATAGAGATTATAGCTCTCAGGGAAACTGGAATGGGAAAGGGAGTTCCACTGGCGAGAGGTGCTAGACATGAAGCTATTGGAGTAGAAGAGACGGCTGCATTTAGGAGTTTCGACAGTGAAACGGTGAGAGCGGGATGCCAGCCTAATAGGGCGCTTGAACTCATGAAGTCTGAGAATCAGCGAATACATCTCCTCGGAGCAATTGCCATGAAAGTATTTGTAAAACAGACAGAGAGGCCACGGCGCGTCTGTGAGAAAGTGACTGTAGACGAGATACCAGAACAGGGTCAGTTATATTGCATATCCGCCTCTGGAGCATATCAAGAACCCCGAGGCAAACAGAAGGAGCCCCAGATCGTATATGACAGCAATATTCCATGCAAGGGCGAATTGTTGATTTTTAGATCTGAAGGATCGATTCCGGGGAGAAAAATTTCCTGGCGTGGCACAGGGAGCCAACTTTCCTTGCGGTGGACGAAGCAGTTGACTCAATGTATTTATTCCATCTCAGGTCAGCAGTTAACGTGAGACCGAGCAGCCGCAGAGAGGTGCTCTCGAGAAGTTGAGCGTCAAACATTCTAATGGAGGGCAGAGAAGGATCTCTGTGTTGAATAATAGATGACACGTAACCCTCCAGAGGAACATATTTTCTGCGTTGTTTTTTCTTTCTTTTGTCAGTCAGTTATGTGTCATGTGTGGTACACACTTAGGCAATCATGGATCATTCAATAGATGACGTGGCAGATTTTTTCCCGTCGTAAGGTTGCCATTTCTTTCTGCTGTAGAAAAGTTGTCAGCCAAGGCTATAGAACTTGTTCTGTCCTGCTATTTATCCATAGTTTTTTAAGAAGAGGTTTCATAACTTTCCCAAGGGTATTAGCGCTTAAGTGAATGTAATGGATTCAACTAGAATTCGAAATCAGTTCGCCAATCCGAGCCGTTATTACTCCACCGTGACTGTGTGTCTTTAATTACTCGAAATTTTGGGGATTAGAACTTCGTAACCCGTAATCAGATACACGATGTATCGGGTAACCCATTAAGACCCACCGTAAATTCCAGTGGTAATTATAGAAATCAAGCTAAATTCCGGTATAAATTATAGGTTTCTATTTATAAGACATTAATGCCAAAATAGTCCCCTTTCTGATTTTAACCTTTCTTGTAGCTCCCATTTTCTGTTTCTAGCACCCTCAGCAACCATCAGAAGAACGACATCTTTGTTGTTTCAAGTCTCTTCATCTGTGAAGAGATTGTTCAACATTCACTGCCATATGGGAGATCAGGCATTATTACACTTTGACTCTGTAGCTTTTGACAGAATATTTTCATAGGTCATCATCAAATTTGTAAAGCTTCGCAAGTCGCAAAGAAAACAATCTCCTGAGATAAATGCCTGTGATTTGTTAAGATTAGAAAATATGATTTCTTTTCTCAGACAAGCAATACGGCTTTCGTTTCTTCAGATCAACTGATTATGTACTAACCGATAACCGCGGAAAGAGTCTATCGTGTTCTAGATAAAAACGGTGAAGCCCGGAATGTAGAATTGAAGATCTCGAAAGCTTTTGACGGGGTGTGGTATTCAGGTCTTCTCCTTGAACTGAAAATCTACGGTGACCCCGGGCACATATTTGAGCTGATCCAGTTGTTCCTATCAAATAGTGAAATGAAAGATGTCTTGAACGGCCATTTGTCGACATCCTTTCGTACTAATCAGGATGTCCCGCAAGGTACCATAATAGGTCCTACACTGTTTTTAATCTTCATTAATGAACTCCCTCCCAAATACATCAGCTCTCAACTTGACATCTATGCTGACGATAGCTGCCATTTACTCTTGTCTCGATAGTAAGGCTGATCAGTCAAACAAAGTCAAAATAGTAGCCGATGTACAAAACAATCTCAAGACCTTCGTTAACTGGGGAGAAACAGATGACCTGTCAATTTTAACACCTCCAAAAATAAACTGCTCTCCATTAATCATCAGAGGGACGATTCTATGCCTTCCGTTAGCATGGCTGATGCTATCCTCCAAGGAAGGGACTCATTGAGCCTTCTCGGGATAACATTCTCAACTGATATAAAGTGGAAAGACTAAAGCTGCTAAGAAAGTCGGTTCTCTGTGTCGAGCGAGATTTTTTTTTTTTATCTCAGGAATCTATCTAGCATATCTATAAGTCTACCATTCGTCCATGCTTACTGCTGCCATATATGGTCCTGTGACCCTGCTATTTACCTGCAGATCTTTGATAAAACCCAAAGAAGAATCAGCAAAATTATTAATCCTGATCTGGCGGTTCGACTTCAAATACTTGCCCTCCTCCGTAAGGCTGCTTCCCCGTACCGTTTATTAAATAAATGCTTTTATGGTAACTGTTCGGATGAGCTCTTCGCTATGGTACCTAGACTGTATGAATTTAAGTGCAATACTAGACTGGCGGCGTGATCACATCAATTTACAGTTGAGCTAGCTAGATATAGCCGTAAGTTCTATACTAACAGTTTTTTTTATCCCGCAATTCTCGCCTGTGGAACTTCTTTCCAGCCAACTTTAATTTAGAAAAAATTAAATGCAATGTCAATCGCTATCTACTGTTCTCCTGATTGATCTTTTCTTTCTCCTCATTATTGATGATTCTCCATACCTTCTAATCCATTTCGTGCTAGTGTTTGTACAGCCTTGCTTGGAGGTGATAATTGTTCAAATCGTGTTGCAGCATAATTATCCATCCCACAAAATGTTTAATATCTCATAAACCACTAAACTAAGTGTTTCTTTTTTCTAGGTTTTCAGATGAGACAGCCATCTTGATACCATTTATCGTAAGAATCACTGAACAATCCTTTGAGTTATTCAGCTAGGAAGAAAAAATGTTAAAATCATTTTGTGTCAGACCCACTATGTCTTCTCAACTGAGCAATGGTAAGTGGAAAAAAGAAACATTCACGTCTTCAGTAATGGTACCAGCATTCATACTTTGGCTTCCATCTTCAAAGTCCATTCAAGAACCATCAAAAGAACGGTGAATAAGTTTTAAAAAAAGGGAACAGTAGAGAGGCAAAGTGGATGAGGATGTCACAACAGGAATAAGGATCATTATTTCAACTTAGAGTTAAAGAGATCAATTAGAAAAGATCCTACGTAATCCATAAGACTGTTACGACTGTTATGAGTTTCACCTATACCAGTCAAAAGAGCAGTGAAAAAAAGTTGAAAATGAAATGGTACGTAAAACCCGTGAGGCACGATGTTACTTCAGGACAGAAAGTTAGAAGATTAGAGAGAGCAAAGATCATCTTGAATGAGTTGGAAAATGATCCTGGAATATATATATCAACTTCATTTAAATCATTTACGATGTTCCGATTCTTAGCTATGATTAATTAAAGATGAACATGACATTTTCGTTTTTGATCGATTTCATCACAATTCTTCTGTTGAGCTTAGAGAGTAATTATACATTCTTTTGCTCAATAGTGTGATAAGAAACTCGGAGAATTCCAGTAAGGTATTTTTAATCATTTCTCAAATACACCTGTTAAAAGCTTAATCTAATAATTGGAAAATTTTGCTTTTTCATGGTTTGGACAATTTTCGTGTTTCCTTCGAGATTCTATATATATATATATATATATATATATATATATATATATATATATATATATATATATATATAACCGAACGAGAAATATAGGTAGGCATACGAGCGAGTGATAGTATACAAATACACATAAATACTCAATGTAAAATAAGAGCTAATTATTGTTTTTATTTTAAGTAGACTTTGTTTTGTTTTTTTTTTAATTTCCGCTTTTCACGATTGTTGGGGTAGAATATTATTGTTGTTAAAATATTTAAATGCATTGTAGTTTAATTTTGAATTTGAATTTAGACCCAGATTAACATTTAAGTTTTGAAATAAAAAATATAAATTCTAATTTAAAGATACGCTGATTTTGAAAACGAAGTAAACAAGAAGACACATTGGAAAATCAAGGAGGTTAACAAGGGAGGTAACAAAAGAGTAATTAATAATATTCCCAATATTAATATTACGAAACTAACTAAAACTAATGATATCAATAACAAAATATGCCATATATATATATATATATATATATATATATACGCACACACACATGGATTTTAAATCAGTACATCAAAAGTAGATAATGTTTTCTACGTATATACATGTACACACACAAACATACACACAAGCGAGCATACACATATAGACTATTTTATGTATTCTTGTACACAGATTACATTTGTTATTACCCGTGTAAAATTTTGCAGGTTTTAATGTGAAAGATTTCTCGACGAACTTTGGTTTTCATGAGAGAAAGTTTCCCTCATAAAAAAACATTTTGCAGCGATCGAAAAAGGTAATAATTGGTTGGTGGAAGGTTATGTGAATATGATGGGTTGGGCGAAACAAACGATTCGAGGCCCCAAATCTTTTCATTGCCTCGTTTTGAAGAAAAATATTTCGCGTAGGAAGCTCCAATACAAACATTTCAGTGGGTGTGGTTGTCAAGCTGAGGACAATGCAGAGGATTTGGAAAGACTTGGAGGTTTCTAATAGTAATTACGAAGTTACGGCAACTCGTACAACACACTCTGGTCACTCTGTTAAGACAAGAACAGACGAATTTGTTGTTGGAGTGTCTCAGACTCAATACGGAAGGTTTCATCATGTGCCTCGAGGAGGTAGTGTTGCCATAGGTCAAGATGGTGGCTGCTGCAAGACTCTATATCTGGTAACAGGACTCTGCACCATGCCATACATGCAGGTGAACCAAGTCCTGGTTGTAAAGACAGTTTCTGCGACCATATCACACCTTACATCTGATCACTTAACTCCCAGAATGTAGCCCCTTATTATATGTGGGGCACAGTGGAATTAGATACCAATAAATCTCCTTGCAACACCAAAGATGAACTGAAGGCAAGGTTTATGACAGCATTTACCAACTTAAACAAGTAGACAGTTCAGAAGAGATGCAGGAGATTGCGAAGACTTCTGGAGGATGTCGTTGCAGAAAATGGAGATTTTATGAAATAAATTTACTCATTAGTATTTCAAGATATTTTTGCGTAATTGTGGGAAATATATCTGTTAAAATGAGATGTCAGTGTTATTTTCATTTTTGCGTCATTTCGACGACAATTTATACATCGCACCCTTTCTTATATTTATGAGAGTAAGAGTGCAGAATGTTGGATATATATATATATATATATATATATATATATATATATATATATATATATATATATATATATATGTGTGTGTTATATATATATAGATAGATATATATGTGTGGGTTATATATATATATAGATATATATGTGTGGGTTATATATAGATATATATGTGTGGGATATATATATATATATATATATATATATATATATGGTATATTAAGATTATTATATTACTGCCTGGGCATCATGATA
>OZ010580.1:28648929-28651429 GCA_963932145.1 Acanthosepion lycidas | reverse complement strand
TGTATATAAGTTCTTGTTACTTTGGGGTACCTTTAGTTTAGTATCTGCCTGCAAGGCAAACTAATTCCCCTCCCCCGCCCGTCTCTCGTCCGACCCCACTTTCTTTTGCTTCGTATTTGATTGCTTGAATAAACAAACTTAGAAAACTACCTTGTCTTCCACTTCCTCCAATCGAAAACTACTTTACATCATAAGGTTACTTGCCTATTTAGTCCAATGCGCACAGAAACGAGCTACCAAAAGAGAGGTCTGATTTTTCATTCAAAATGTACAAATGATGATTGTCCTTTTATTTCACGATATAAGCTATCATGGCTCTCCACAGCTTCCTGTGCCAAGTAAATCGTTTAACAATTTATCACCCCCTCGTCGTCCCTATTCTGTTATTCATTCATACAAATTAACTGCACTGACGAGCTCTTTTCACTAGTGTCCCGACTAGATGAATTTAAACGTGCTACTAGGTTGGCATTTCGGTCCCACCCTTTTAATGTCGAAACAGTTAAATTTAACTCTTCTACTCCAACACATTCTCTCACACTTCCCAACAGTGGAACTCCCTTCCTCTTACTTGCTTCCCTGATAACTATGATCTTTAAAAATTTAAATGTAATGTCAATCGACATCTTCTAATGTCTTGATCGTTCTTCTTTTTATCCTATAATTAATCCCCCCTATACCCAGTCTTTTCTCTCGCTTTCATTCTCTGTAACTCCTTGCGTACTAGTGGTAGTCCTGTTTTGCTTGCGGTGAAATGCTTAAAAAAAAAATGGTAAATTGCTTCCATCAGTAAGTCCAGCGAGTGTTAAGCTTTCCAAGGCGTCTTCCCTCACAATGTGCTAGAGAAATTTCAGCAATCTCTTTCTTATTTTAAAGAAGGTGTTTTTGTAGTTCTCGTTGCTCACTTGTTTGGGCAATGGTATTCTCAGCATCCTTCTGTAGAAACACATCTCTATCGCTTCAAGTCTCTTCTTCATTTGTGCGTAAATTATCCAGCATCCACTGCTATTCAGAAGGATAGATACGTTATAACAGTTTAGTTTCGATTGGACCAAATGTATTCTGCTGGCGTGATATACTTCGAGAAATTTCTTTGTTCAGGCAGAGCAAATTGCGAGGATTCTCACCGCCCGGAGTTCGAATACAATTTTAGCGCCCCCATCTGAAGTACTATTGGAATGTTTTACTATATTTTTTGTCACTTACTACTCTCTGAATGACAATAACAAAGAATCAATTACTACGTAAGCCATACTAAAAGTAAAGTCCAAACATCATAATCGTAAATCTGGAACTGAATTAGACTTATATACCGAATATTACAAGAAATTGTGTTGAAAAATAATTAGACTTATATAATAAGCAGATGAGTTGGGATCAATTATGGATCAGAATGATAGGCTAGTGAAGGAATAGGAAACGTTTATTAATCAAACATGTTTAACTTTTATTAAAGCTTCACCACCAGAGACTGAGATATGGAGAAAAAGAAGAAAGAAATTTTGGTACTTTTTACGTTTGTGTTGTTTGATTTTCATTGGTTATCCCACATAGACAAACCAGAATTATTATACACTTATGTACATAATAGCAACATTTACGTATTTTTATAGATAATAGCAACATTTACGTTTTTTTAATACATAATAGCAACATTTACGGTTTTTCTATTCATAATATCAACATTTACGGGTTTGTTTATACATAATAGCAACATTTACGTTTTTTTTAATAATTGCAACATTTACGTTTTTTTTTATACATATTAGCAACATTTACGGGTTTGTTTTATACATAATAGCAACATTTACGGTTTTTCAGGTAAGCTTGGAATCCATTAATTTCATGAAACTTCGGATGGACACGTCGTCTTTCCTTGAGTTCGGATAGCCACAAATTATACTAACTTTGGTTTAAAAAGTAGAATGCACGTGAAAAATGATTAACCAATATACGAGGATCGATATTACATAGAAATATATCATTCTTTTCTTACTGTACATACTCGCGTATCACGCGACCTCTGAAGACCTAATTTTGAACCTAATTTGACTACAGCAAATGAATGTATAGTTTGGTCAACTCGTAGCAAGGGTCAGCAATACATACGCTAATTTTATATCTCGTGGATGATGCGACCTCCTTAAAATTAAGTTCCAAATTAGGCCTTCAAAAGACACATAATACTCGTGTATATGAATCGTTCGGTCGAGGAGGGGTGTATTCAACAAAAAAAAATCGAAAATTGTTTTTTTTCACTGTAATTCTTAAATAATTACATTAGTAACACAACTACATGCCTATCCACAGGCCTTACATTACACCTATTTGACTACAGCTCTATAACAAATTCATTTGAAAAACACATAAAAACTCCCAGACTCCATCAGAAACGTACTACACAAACATAATTCAACAACATGAAAAAAAATTATTAGAAATATTAGGTGGGTGCAAAAATAATGACGTAATAATGTCGTTTTTGACGTTAAAAAATACG
>OZ010580.1:28636429-28646429 GCA_963932145.1 Acanthosepion lycidas | reverse complement strand
TAATAATGTCGTTTTTTTACGTTAAAAATACGTCAAAAAACGACATTATTACGTCATTATTTTTGCACCAACCTAATATAAATATTATTTTTGTAAATAGTTTATGTACAGTTATATCACTGAAAATCAAATCCGATCAGGAGAGATCCCAGCTTCCTTTCACTTGAGTTAAAATTCCCTTTTATAGTTGACACAGCGAAAAACAGAACCCTCTATCGATGAGGTCTCCACCCCCAAAAAAGAGTTAATATTTACTAACGACCATATTTTCCTGGTGTCGACTTGCGAAATTTTGAAAATAAATAAATAGAAAATTAAGTAAAATACTACGTAACCTTCGGTTTGTATGAAGCATGGCAACTTTTGGCGGCTTATTTCGTTTAAAAATAGCGTCTTCGCTACCGGCATATACAGTGATTTCTATATATTAATGTGTATTTTATTACAGGCTTTAGTGTGGATCATCCAGAAACAAGATATTCTGGGCTGAATGAATGGATCTTTAATGTAAATCTAGGCCATATATTTCAAGCTTTCATAGAAAAGAAACTAAAAATTCTTATTTTAGACTGCACAAAGCAGCTGTTGCTTGCAGTAATGGATGTAAATCCTCAGGTTCGTATGTATTCACTACCAGACACACATACTCACTCTCTCTCTCTCATGCATCCACTAGCTTAGTTTGGTACAAGGTGAAAAGGACGAGAAATTGGTGTACATTGTGTTAAGTCAAGTGTGTGGTACAAGGCCTAAAATGGTAGTAATTAGTATACATTATATTTTGTCAATAATCCAGAACCATGTGAAAGGAGGGTAGGTAAGAGTACACATTATTTTGAGTCAATAATCTGGTACAAGGCTAAAGGGCACAGTATAGTATACATTATTTTGAGCTAATAATTGGCGCCAAAGCTAAAGGGGTCAGGAAATAGTACACATTATTTTGAGCAAATAAAAGGATAAAAGGGAGAAGAAATAGTCTTTGAGCAAGTACAAGGATAAAGGAGACAAGAAATAGCCTTTGAGCAAGTACAAGGATAAAGGGGACAAGAAATATTAATCCATAATAGGATCAAGGCGATATTATATATATATATATATATATATATATATATATATTAAATGGTGAAGTATATATAATATTACAAAGAAGTAATCATACAAAGAATAAATCATTAAAGTTAATGTAATTAACGGCGAATTCACTTCGCTGACGGATTTAATAAAGCATTTACTTACTAACCACTCGTTGAATGACGCTTTCCTTGTTTTTAAAAATTGTAAAATGGATTAGATGTTCCGTGTGTTCGCTAAATATGCCAGTACTTTCGATAATTCTTCTTATCATCATCAGGCATGGAGAGAGAGAAATTTGTTCTTGACCATTTGATGCAATTCTGAGTTTAAAAAATTTAGAACCGAAAGCAACGAATATTCAGAAACGTCCTCATTCAAAACTAGGTGAGAAATCCATACGTCTATATAATATATTAAATGACATGAAGGGCATATTATTATATTATATATATATATATATATATATATATATATATATATATATATATATATATATATATATACTAACATTTCCTGAAGTTGAGCACTTTTAATTTATTAATTAGGACAAATCACGTCGAAGGCACCTTCTGATAGATGTGGCGGGCACCAGCCGACTAGCACACATCTTTGAAAATGTCTGAGAAATTAAATAAATACAAGGACCTCGAGAGAGAAATCAATAGAATTGTGGCATCACAAGCCAACAATATTGTCTATTCTTATTGGGGTTTTGGGAAATAATATTAAAAAAAAAGCAAACCAATTCGTGGACCAAGTTCCTGGTTGGCGTAAAATATATGAATTGTAAATAAATCACACTCGTGGTTGCTTCTAATATTTTGCTTAAATTTCTCTCTACGCAGTGACCAAAATTACATTTTTATTTCTACACCTCCTCTGTTTACATGTTCGGATGTATAAAATTCGTTCTACCTTGTAGACTTTGATTTAGACACCGGCAATTCGTAAAATACACAGCAACATTGAAGAAGAGATTGATCTATTTAAAATGTATTTGATCTTATGTCTCTTTTTTGTTTTGTTATTGTTTTTACAAAAATGATCGGAGGAAAATATGAAGCTATTTCTGACCTTAGGTTTCTGGTTGGAACCCGGAAGAATTGTGTAGACAACAGAAATAATAATAATAATTATTATTATCATATATGGAATTTCAGTGTTCCCACTGATAGGGAAATCTAGGCAAATCGATTGTGAAAAATCATGCTGAAAATAGAATATCTTTTAATAGATGTTGCAGCCCCAGCCCACGAAACACATCTTTGAAAATATTTGAGAAACTAAGTAAATACAACGACCTCGGGATAGAAATCAGTAAAATGCGGCATCTCAGGACAATTATTGGCGCTTTGGGAAATGAAGCAAACAAATAGGTGGATCAAATCTGTGGTTGTCCTAAAATATATAAATAATATATGAAATATACTCGTACGCCGATTTCTCATCTGCTTGCACATTCTGAGACAAAAGCTTGTTGAGACTTGGGGGCATCTCGTACTAGCATAATACAATGGCAAAACACAATAATAATAATCGTAGTAGTATAAAGAAAGAGAGTCACTTATATTTGCAGCACAGTAGCAAGCCATCAGAACGAATTTATCTAACGCAGCGATAGAGAACTTATAAGAAGAAAGCAAATGCAATATGTATGGGTAAAGCTGATGAGACAGTCAACTCGGTGAATGCCCCAACTTGGTACAGAAATACTATAGCGACGACATGATTGGACTGGTAAGAGAATCCATTGGGAAGTATGCTGTAAATTTAGCTTTAATATGAAAGAGAAATTGTATAAATATCAGCCAGAAGCAGTGGTAGAAAATGACAGTGACAAGATATTATGGGATTTCTAGGTTCAGACAGATCACATCATTGAAACACGAAGACTCGACCATATTGTGATAGATAAGGAAAATACCAATTATGAAATTATTGATTTCTATGTTCCATACATAAGAAAGTTAAAATATTGAGAAACACCAGGACCTGACTGAATGGATTGAAGAAACTATGGAACACCACTAATGAAGTAATTCCTGTAGTAATTGTTGCGCTTGGAACACTAGCGACTTGAAATAACGTTCAAGGAAAATTAGAATTGACTGCAAGATTGTAGACGTTCATCATTTACTCTGCGGGGATTCTCCGAAGAGTTCTTCAATTGTGAAGAGTTATGTTGACACTCTATGAAAATATCCACAAACAAAGTCAATGCACGACAGCAACATAATAATAACTTCGTTTTATGATTGTTTTTAAACATCACTTAGGTCAGTGTTTTTCAATCTTTTCAAGCAACAGCACACATAGGAACAAACGAAAATATCACGACACACTTAGCGACATTTTTAAAGGTTATACATTTAAATGTTACGAAATAAAACTACATATATATATATATATATATATATATATATATAAATACACATTTTATATATATATATATATATATATACACACAAAGTTTATATATATATATATATACACACATTTTATATGCGTATAAACATTTTATATATATATATATATATACACAAACATTATATATATATATATGCACACACATCTTTTATATATATATATATATATATATATATATATATACACAACTTATATATATATATATATATATATATATATATATACATACACACACATTATATATATATATATATATATATATATATACATACACACACATCTTATATATATATATATATACACACATTTTATATATATATATATACATACACATTTTATATATATATATATAATTTTATATACATATATATATATAATTTTATATACATATATATATATATATACATTTTATATACATATATATAAATATATACACATTTTATATACATATATATATATATACATTTATATAGATATTTACATATTTTATATACATATATATATACATTTTATAAACATATATATATATATACATTTTATATACATATATAAATATATACATTTTAAATATATATATATATATATATATATATATATATATATATCTTATATATATACACATATATATGTATATGCACATATTATATATATATATATATATATATACACACATTTTATATATGTACACATTATATATATATACGCATTTTATATATATATATGCACACACATTATATATATATATATATATATATACACACTTTTTATATATATATATATATATACACACATTTATATATAAATATATATATATACACACAGTTTATATATAAATATATATATATACACACAGTTTATATATATATATATATATATATATATATATATACGGATTATATATATATTTATATATATATATATATATATACATTTTATATATATACATATACACACATTTTATATATATATACACATTTTACATATATATATATATATACACACAATTTAAATATATATATATACATTTTATATATATATATATATGCACATTTTATATATTTATATATATATATATACACATTTTATATATTTATATATATATATATATATATACACATTTTATATATTTTTATATATATATATACATTTTATATATATATATATATATACACACATTTTATATATATATATATATATACATTTTATATATATATATATATACATTTTATATATATATATATATACACATTTTATATATTTATAAATATATATATATATATATACACACACATTTTATATATTTATATATATATATATATATACACATTTTATATATATATACATTTTATATATATATATATATATATATATATATACATTATATATATATATATATACATTTTATACATATATATATATACATTTTATACATATATATATATATACATTTTATATATATATATATATATATACATTTTATATATATATGTATATATATATATATATATGTATATATATATATATGTATATATATATGTATATATATATATATATGTATATATATATATATATATATATATGTATATATATATATATATACATTTTATATATATATATATACATTTTATATATATATATATATATACATACATTTTATATATATATATATATATATACATATATATACATCTTATATATATATATATATATATATACATCTTATATATATATATATATATACATCTTATATATATATATATATATATATACATCTTACATTTGACCGAACGTATTTCCAATAATTTAAATGCGTTAAAAATTAAAACTACAATATTACCTACTAGAACTATCCGTAATTTATTAAATAGCACCAGCAAACAACATATTACATCCGATGCTTGCATCTACCAAATCTCATGCAAAAACTGTCACCTAAAATATGTGGGTGAAACATGTAGGTCCGTAAAATCTCGTGTTTTCGAACATAAACGAGATATTCGCCTCGGAAATTTGAACAATGCTTTAGTTGTACACATAACTAAAGCAGATCATAATTTCGATTTTGATTCCGTGAAGATTTTAAAATATTTTCATAATAAAAATCTTAGGAGGATTTATGAAGCAGGTATAATATCCATCTCACGCACGGTGAATACTAGACCTGGTTTCTTTAGTATTTCCCCTTTTTTAGCAAGATTAATGCTCGATAAGCGTACATACAATTTTCCATCATAATAGAATTCTTTTCATTTTTTCGTTTTCATTCAAAATACTTAAATTTTAGAAATACGTTTTGAAGCGTCGCCCATTTGACGACAACGTGACCACGCTTAAACGGAAAGCTGATCATTTAAAAATTTTCAGTTATCTGTTTTGGATAAGTTTTGTTTTTATGTCCATCGTCTTTGTCATGTTGAACTGATTATGTTAATTGCATTTTAATGAATATTGTCCTAATGAAGGTTTATTAAACCGAAACGTCAGACGTTGACATTTCATTCATATTAAAACAACTTAATTGCATTTAAGGATTTTTGTTTGTTTTTTCCAAATATTTTTCTCCATTCTGTCGGATTTATATCCATTTATATTTGCTTACATATATATATATATACATTTTATATATATATATATATATATATATACATTTTATATATATATATATATATATATATACATTTTATATATATATATATATATATATATACATTTTATATATATATATATATATATATATACATTTTATATATATATATATATATATATACATTTTATATATATATATATATATATATATACATTTTATATATATATATATATATATATACATTTTATATATATATATATATATATATATACATTTTATATATATATATATATACATACATTTTATATATATATATATATATATACATACATTTTATATATATATATATATATATACATACATTTTATATATATATATATACATACATTTTATATATATATATATATATATACATACATTTTATATATATATATATACATACATTTTATATATATATATATATATATATACATACATTTTATATATATATATATATATATATACATTTTATATATATATATATACATTTTATATATATATATATATATATATATATATACATTTTATATATATATATATATATATATTTTATATATACATATATATATATACATTTTATATATATATATATATATATACATATATATATACATATATATATATATACATTTTATATATATATATATATATATATATATATACATTTTATATATATATATATATACATTTTATATATATATATATATATACATTTTATATATATATATATATATACACACATTTTATATATATATATATATACATTTTTTTTATATATATATATATATACATTTTATATATATATATATACATTTTATATATATATATATATATATATACATTTTATATATATATATATATATATATATACATACATTTTATATATATATATATATATATATATACATACATTTTATATATATATATATATATATATATATATATATACATACATACATTTTATATATATATATATATATATACATACATTTTATATATATATATATATATATATATATATATATATATATATTTCATTCGACGCTTGGACATAAGGTAAGCCGTACATTCAGTTACCATCATGAGGAAGGAAACAGACAACCACTTGCTGGCCCCTGTGAGTATAGTTTCGCTCTAGCAGAAACCCATTTACGTTTTTCATTTTCTTTTTTTTTTCTTGGTTTTTCTATTTATCTATTTTTCTCTCCCCCCACTGAAAGACATTTTTTCCCAATGATTCTCCCTTATTTGATAGTTTAGTAAGAAATCCCGGTTCGAACGAAAAAAAAACCCAGGAAAAATCGAGAATTTAATCTCTTTGGCTAGATGCGATAATAAGCTGGGTGACCTTTTTTTCAAATTCTTTTTAGAATAAACAATGGGACTTATACTAAGTTAAAACCTAATGTGATAGGGTATAGCCAAGTGTGATCCAGGTCTACTTACCTGTTATCTCCCCACCCAATCCTTCCCTCTGTTTTTATCGTCCTTTTTTGTGTTATCTGTAATAGGAATAGGTAGTCGCTTCTACGCCCCGTCAACACTCCTCTCCCTTCTATTGGACATGAGTAGAGGCTTAGACATTGTTTCTTGTCTAGGAAGGGGTTCCCGGTACTCTTTCTCTCTCCGGCATCTGTATTAGTGCAGCTCTGTTTCTCCCGTGATGTGTGCAGTCTGTGGCATCACCTCTTCATTCTGAGGGTACACGGTTGACAGTTCTCTGGTTGCTGTTTCCGACTGGTAGTTAGGAGCCCTAACTCTTGCGTAGCGTCTTGAGCGGCCGCTCTGATCAACAGTTGTATAATACCGGGGTGTTTGTAGTGCCATGTCGCGCAATAAAAGGTGTCCCTGCAGTCACCTCCGGTGGGCAGCCCTGAGGCCACATAATGATGCAAATTTTGCCAACTCCTCTCTGCCCGGGCCACGGTCGAAACTGTCTGTTTCTTTTATATGGGCCTTCTCATCTTACAAACAAAATTCAACATGAGTTACAAAAACCGAAAGATTAACCCTAAACCAGCCTCTCAAAAACCACCTAAACCCCTCAACATTTCTTTCTCCAACATCCGGGGCATTAGGACAAACTTCTGCAGTCTGGAATCTTTCCTCACTGCAAACGGCCCGGATATACTGGCTCTCTGTGAGACAAACCTTGTCTCATCTATCCTCTCTTCTGATCTCTCGATCCCCGGCTATCTTCCTCTCCTCAGAAAAAAAACTCTCTAACCCACATGCACGTTCTTGGTGTCTACGTCAAGGAACATCTCCCTCTGGCCAGAGAGTTCTTTCTCGAATAGCCAGACTAGTCAAACATGTGTCTCCGACTCTCTCTCCTCAATGCGGTAAGCTATCTCTTCTTCCTTTACCGCTCTCCATCCTCTCAAGACTGTGAGATACTCGATAGTATTTCTGGCAGCATAGACAAGGCTCTCTCCCTCCACCCGTTTGCTCACATTTTTGTGTTTGGTGACTTTAACGCCCATCACACCTTGTGGCTTAAGAATGCTACTACTGACCACGCAGGCATTCAAACGCTCAATTTTTCCATCTCCCATTCCCTCACACAGATAGTTAACTTCCCCACCCGTTTTGCCTTCAACCGGGAAGGTAAAGCCTCTCTTCTCGGCCTGTGCTTTACCTCCATCCTCGAACCCTGCAGCACCTCGCAACTCTGCCCTCTTGGTAACTCTGATCATGCAGTAGTATCAGTTAACATCGCCTTCAACTCCTCCCACTATAAAGAACCTTCTACCACTAGAACTTCGTTCTACTATCAACGAGCTGACTGGGACACGTTCCGTGATTTCCTCCGCGATGTCCGCTGGGATGGAGTCTTTAAGCTCCACGTCCAAGAATGTGCTTCTGAAGTCTCTTCCTTGGTTAAAGCTGGAATCGACGCTTTCATCCCATCAAGGAAATATAGGGTCAAGTCGCGCTCCTCCCCCTGGTTCTCGGCTGCTTGCTCAGCCGCCATCGCCCATAGGAACCACTACTTCCACCTATTCCGTAGCGACATGTCTGACTGCAATAGACGTCTCTTTGCCTCCGCCCGTAACGAATGTAAGCGTGTCCTCAACGATGCTAAGTCACTATTTGCGGCTCGGATGAAGGAACGTATTGCATCTCGCAAATTTGGCTCCAAAGATTATTGGCGTCTCTGCAAGAGCGTATTGAACAATTGCAAACCCTCTATACCTCCTTCATTCAACCAGTTCGAAGTCCTGACCTCCTCTGCCGACAAGGCTGAATGCTTTGCTCGGAAATTTTCATTAAACTCGACGCTCGACAATTCCGGTGTACCCATACCCGACTTCCCTCTTAGAACTGAGGCCATATTGAGTGGGTCAGACGGGATACCAGCCATTGTCTTGAAGAAATGCGCGCCTGAACTGGCACCCGCCCTTTCTAAACTATACAACTACTGCCTCAAGGAATCTTATTTTCCTGGCTGCTGGAAGTCCTCTTCGATCGTTCCTGTCTTCAAGAACTCCGTCCTATGAGTCTCCTTCCCCTGTTCGGCAAAGTCTTTGAAGCCCTAATCAATACCGTAATCCCATAATCTGCTCTCAGACAAGTAATATGGTTTCCGATTTGCCCGACCTACAGCCGATGTGCTTACGGCCATCACAGAAACAGTCTACCGAGCTCTTCAAAATAACGGGGAAGCCCGAGCCGTGGCACTAGACATCTCCAAAGCATTTGATAGGGTTTGGCATGCCACCCTTCTTCGCAAGCTCCAGGGTTATGGCATTACGGGTCGATTATATAACCTAATACGATCATTCCTGTCAAACCGTAAATTGAAGGTAATTCTCAATGAATTCACCTCCAGTTCCTATCCCACGAACGCAGGTGTTCCTCAAGGCTCCA
>OZ010580.1:28576429-28621429 GCA_963932145.1 Acanthosepion lycidas | reverse complement strand
TATACGCACATACATACATACATATATATATATATACGCACATACATACATACATATATATATATATATATACGCACATACATACATACATATATATATATACGCACATACATACATACATATATATATATATATACGCACATACATACATACATATATATATATATATACGCACATACATACATACATATATATATATACGCACATACATACATATATATATATATACGCACATACTTACATACATATATATATATATACGCACATACTTACATACATATATATATATATACGCACATACTTACATACATATATATATATATATATATATATATATATATATGTATGTGTGTGTACATATATATATTAGGTTGGTGCAAAAATAATATCGTTTTCTCACATATGTTACTATTTTTACACCAACCTAATACACACATATATATATATATATACACACAAACATACATATATATAAACGCAGAAAGACATACACACACACATATATATATATATATATACACACACACATATATATATATATATATGTACACACAAACACACACATATATATATATAAACTCATACAGACGCACACACATTGATATATATATATATATATATATATATATATATATATATATATAGCAGTTATTCTTGGAAGTTTTGGAGTCTACTGGGATTGTTAGCCAATCCTTGTCGCATACATCTGCTCAGGATCATGCTTGGTGTGACCACAGGTAATAAGCTTTACGCAACAAAAAGACACAAACATAAATATTTACTATGGCACCATGGGAGGAGCAAATTCTTTATACTAACAAAGGTGTGCTAATTCAACTTGATAAGCGTTTTTAGGAATCCATGTAGCGATTTTAATGGAAGGAGGCATTTATTAATGAACATGGGAACTCACAAATTCAGAAAATGATTCACACAATGGGGGTTTTAATATACAGACTATGCTCCATTATAGTAAACAATTCATTCCTTTTCTGGCTGACATGTTCCGTTTATATGTTAATTTTTTTTTATAACGACAATAAGAAAGATTTTATTAAACTCACAACACACGGTTGACCAGTAAAAAATCAGATGCAAAATCTAAATAAATTATAACATAAAAAGAATGATTTACTAGGTGATGCTGACATAACAACAAATACCTACTTTGTCGTATGAAACCAAATTACATGAGAATTATAATTCTTCCATGTATTTATTTTAACTAATTATTTATTTCGCAATTTAACACAATAATGTAACAAATTTATGTAATATAAACCGGAATTATGCTTACATTAAACCAACCATGATATATATTACGATAATATTTATTTCATAATTAATTTTATTAAATAGCTATTATTATAATTCATACATTTATTTTACTTAGCTAACCAACTCATGTAATATAAACCATGATTTGAAATATTATGATACTTAAAAATAAATAAAATCCTTAAACATTTAGAGAAGTCAAAAGTATCTAATGAGCTACAACTTTATATGCTCGAGGATAATGCGAGTTTTTTGTTCTGTTTATGGTGCAAAAAAAAAAAAATAGACAGTTTGCATTAATATACAGGGTGCGATGCATAAATTGTCGCCATTTTATATTTTTAATTTCGCGCATGCGTGTTGTCTGTTTTGAGGAGTTTTTCGACTTATAGTAGGGTCAGTTGGGCACCATCTCTGAGAAAAAGAGAACCATAACGCAACTCAATCAGCAATAAATTTGGAAACGGCATGCTGTACTGCTTGGCATTCGTGCCGGAAGATCTAATATGAACATTTCAGAGCGTTTTGGTGTCAATTTAAGGACAGTGCAGAGGATTCGAAAAGAGTTGGATGATAAATCCAGTCAACATCATGGTGTTTGGAATGATCACTCGTGATGGTGACGTTATATCACTATTCATCTTCCGATATGGCTTCAGACTTAACGCGGAGGCCCACTTCAAGTGCCTGGTGGAGGTAGTGCTGCGATAGGTTAAGAGGGTGGCTGCTGGAACAGGACTCTGCACCTTGCCACACAAACAGGAGAACACAATCATGGGTGTCAGACAATTCCTGCGTCTACATCACACCTTACATCTGTTCACCTAACTCCTCAGACTACAATTCTCCTTGATGCTTGGAGAGCAATTGAGCGAGAGACCAATAAAACTCCTTGTAACACCAAAGGTGAACTGAAGGCAAGGACTATAGCATTTACAAACTTAAACAAGGAGACTGTACAGCATAACTGCAGGAGTTTCCGAAGTCGTTTCGAAGCCGTAGTTGAAGGTGATTTTATTGAATAAATTTACTTTAACATTTTAAGATATTTTTGCGTAATTTTGGTAAATATATCTGCTAAAATGAGATGTCATTGCTATTTGCAGTTTTGCGTAATTTAGACGACAATTTATCCATCGCACGCTTTTGAAGATGTTAAAAATCATCCATTTTTTAGTGAGTGGTTGCACTATGCACAGTCAGTTTTTTTTTTTTTTTTTTTTTTCTGGAAGGGTTAAAATACAAGGCCTAAAAGCTCCTCAAGACAGCTGGTTACTGAAGATGGTTCTCTAAGCCGTAGGAAGTGCAGTTTATGAGGATATATCGGAATCATAACACTTAACTCTGGACTTGAAAATTTTAAGATCGTAGTGATTAGGAATGCATCCTTTCGGGATTCTGTTCCACAAAGTAGAGGTCCTTGTAAAGAAGCGGTTCAAAGAGAATTTCTTCATTACTAATGGTATACGAAGGGGAGAGAAAATGGTTCGACCTAGTGTACGAGTCTTAGACGTGAAGGTCTGACGTGGTGAAACTAAGGAACGTAATTCGTCACAACATTTTCCAAGGAAATGGCGGTAGAGTTGCGAGAGGTTAGCGACGCATTATCTGTGGGAAAGCGGTTGAAGGGTGGAAAACAATTCTTCACCTCAAGGGCCGCGTAAACGCTTTTGAACCGAGGCTGAAAAGTAAGAACTGGGTACTCCCACCCCCGGGCCAGATGTGGCAAGAATATTTCGTTTTGTGTTTGATCGGGTTCTTGTAGAGATAGGGCATGGCAGGAGGAGTCAGGTAGTTTCTGGAGCCGACCATTTTTCCAGCGCCTTTAGGGATGGGCGATGGATCATATATATATATATTTCAGAAAAAAATAATTACCTCAACATAGACAATAGTCTATTTCAAGCCGTTCTGTACACGGCTATCATCAGTCCCTGAGTGTCTGTCTCGGGGCATTGTTTTAAATTTATTTTTTAATGTCAGTCCTCCTCTGGTAGAGGCCTTGTTAATGAGAATGGCTTTGTGTTAGTGATTAGTGGGGGCATAAGGTATCTTATCGGGGTGGGGATGCACACATGTATATATATGTATAAAGATATGTACGCATATAAGTGTGTTGGACAGCATAATTTATTCCATTGCGTGCTCTGAAAGAGACTATACTACGTTGAAGTCATTTTTTTTTTGTTTTTGTAAAAAATCTATATGCTCTGTTATAACAAATACATCGAGCTCCCTATGGATCAGTTTTAATAATTAATATCATATCACGGTAGGGAGAAATGGAAATTTGAACGTTTTCTACACGGAGAACTCAATTCGTACTTGAAGAGTAATGCATTAATAGCACTAGGAACCACTGATTTTTATTAAAAAAAAAAACAAAAAACTTTCTCTGGAGAGCTCATCTACTGGGAGTATATATATTGTATCACAGCTCTTCAGTGTCGCTAGACGTCCGATTGCTTCAAGCCGGGATCAAAACCCGACTGATTTAACATCAGTCAGAGATCTTATAACCTAGGCTATCGTCGCATGATAGAGAGAAATGGAAATTTTAACGTTTTCTATACTAAATACGCCAGTAGCCCGGAGAACTCAATTCGTACTTGAAGAGTAATGCATTAATAACAGTAGGGCCTACTGTATGTGAACTTCAGTTCTGGTGTGAGCTTGAGTCCTGGCTACGAGATTTCTTGAGAGTACAACCAATCCTCACGATTGGAGACGACTCAGGGTCTGTTCTGTGAGGATGAAGCTTGGTTTTGTACATATTGAATGTTACAAGGCAGTTCCTACACAAGCAACGTCAGAGGAGAGATCAGCTTCCAGGTTCTGATCATATAGATTTTTGCTGGGGCTCCTATATCATTTGCATATATATATATATATATTGTTATAGTGGAACACACCTATTCTATAGTTAATAGACTCTCCCGCCTATATTAAGTAGGAGTAAGTGTAACAGGCAGTCGCTCAGTCAGTCGATGCCGGACGACCGTTAGTCGAATATTAAAGTATCAGCGACCGCAACTAGATTTTCTCTGTGTCATTACCTATTATATCAAGTTCCTAACGTTTTGTACGTCGAACCTATTTTAGGACCGACTTAGTACAAATACAAGCCTCCACTGTGAAACCACTCCATAACACACACACACATATATATATATTGACTAGCAATCTGAGAATGTTCATAGCCAAAGCGTTAATTTACAGGGTGTCACCCCAAAACTGACATCTTTTAAAATGTGAATATCTAAGTAACTACATGATGAGCACTCATGAGGAAGTTCCGATAAGTGGTTGAATCAATATGTTTGTTCTTTTTCGTCTTGTTCCCCGCAAATTTTTCCATTACTTTTTTTTTTTTTCAAGCATTTCACCCCAAGCAAGGTGGGAAGCCACTAGCACGCAAAGGGTTACAGAGGATTTGGCGAGAGAGCAGATAGGAGTGATAGAGGAAAGAATGAAGAGAAGGATATTGAAGACATCAAGGCAACTGGAGATGTCGATTGACATTACATTTGAATAGTTCGAGGTTATAGCTCTCAGGGAAACAGGAAAAGGGAAGGGAGGCGAGAGGTGCGAGATATGAAGCTATTGGAGTAGAAGAGACGGCTACATTTAACATTTTCAACAGTGAAAGGGTGAGAGCGAGATGCGAGCCTCGTAGGAATCTTGAATTCATGGAGTCTCGGAACCAGAGAAAGCAGCTCATCGGAGCAATTTCCATGAAAGTATTTGTAAAAAAGACAGAGAGAGGCGACGGCACGTCTGTGAGAGAGCGACTGCGGACGAAATGCCATATCAGGGCCAATTATATTGCATATCCGTCTCTGGATCAAATCAAGAACCCCGAAGACAAATAGAAGGGGCTCCAGATCATATATGGCAGCAATACTCCATACATTTTCATATCATCCACGGTAGTTGTGATTTTTTTTCTGTTTGTCGTTTATGTCTGTTTTTATTTATTATTTTTTTTTTTAAATAAAACGTTGCCCCTCTCATATGAACTTCCTTAAATACAGGTTGTCTCAAGAAAATGACTTCATTTAAAATGACTAACTAAATTAAATAACTACACGTCCCAGGCAAACGAAATTAAATAGGCTTCATGTTGAACAATAAAAACATTTATCAAAATTCGAACGAGATATTCAAAGGAATGTAGATTTCATAACCGATTTCACAAATGTTCAATATTCTCACCACCTGTGACACTATACATGTCAAATCGGTAGTCCAGCTCCTGCCAAACACGCTGTAGCATGTCTTGCGTAACATTCTCCAGCGCCTCAGTAATTCTCTGCTTAAGTTCCTCCTGACTTGTATGGACCTGTCCTTTCACAAAGCCCCATAGAAAAAAAAATCACAAGGTGTCAAGTCAGGTGACCGTGGCGGCCATTTCAACGGCACATTGTCATTATCACTGGCACGCCCAATCACTCTTCCGGGTAGATTCTCATTGAGATATGCCCGCACAGTCAAGTTAGTTTTTAGAAATTTTGTTAAAATTTGAGATGATTTAAGTGAGAATTGGCAATGCTATTAGACTACAAAACAATTTTAATTTTTGGGGGTCATTATGTAGAATGAGGGTATAACAGAGGAGAGAGTCTTGGAGAACGTCTGCATTAATTTAATGGTGGCCTGAGAACAGGACCTTAAAACGACCATGGTTTCATCTCATTATGAAGTCCTTTCCGAAATTGGCTATTGAGCCTTGTACAGAATTAACATTACTGAAAAAAAAAAAGAAAAGAGAAGGCAAGGTAATCAGTACAACGAAATGATTCTACATCTGACCCCCCCCACACACCATTCCACAGTTTAACGACGTGTCGTACTAAGTTTGACTAAGGAAATATGAATTCAACTGTAACAATTTTTCAGACAAATACGTCTAAAATATGACGAGATTGCCAAATGTAAATATCTGGCGTATAAAGAATACATGACATGATAATTCTTATTTGCTTCTTTGTATTAGGAAGATGCTTGCATATTCTTCGCTTCAACAAATTGATTGTTTTTTACGGCTTATCAACCTTTTCCAGGTTATTTAATGCCATAAAGTATTTTTAGACGGTAGGACTTTTTTGAAGATAACATTGATTTACTGATACAATGTCTACCATGGCCAACTAGTATTATATGGCCTCCACATGTCACATAAGCTGAATTCTAAAAGGCCGATGTAATGTAAAAAAAAAAAAAAATAATAATAATAATAAAATAAAAAAAAATAAGGTGAATGGCCGCTAAGAAAATTGCTAAACTAAAGGGGAGAAACTTTAAAAATTGAATTCTTAAGATGTAAATTAACAAAGTACCATTACGTAGACTTGATCAAACGTTATTTCAATTCCCTAGACATGTTTTCAACACTAAAATGCATATTTGCAGCTTTTTTTTTTCTAAAACGGCTGTAAGTTACCTTGGCTTTATGATTTTAAATTGCGTATACGGCCCGTTTTGCAAATGAATGCTATCAGGTAAATTTTCTACCTCATAGTCCATTGCATTTAAAAATGAAATTATAAAGTTTGTTGTGATATTCAGTTTAACAAAAATGGTTAACAAATGTGTTGCATTTGGCTGTTCTAGTTGGATATGTGAAAAACTATCGACAATTTTTTTCCTCTTGGAAAATCCGACCTCGTAGAAAAAATGGATAAAATTCGTTAATCGTATCGATTGGTTTCAGAAGAAAAATTCAGTTCCCTGTACTAAACATTTTGAAGAGAATTTTATTTTGAAAGGAAAACTAAACAAACTGAATTGGGATTTACATCGAATTTCTACAATACATTCAGAAAAAAAAATATGACAGCCGTTTCTTTCACCGAATACAAGGGAATTCAGAAAGTATCCAACAAAGACTAGTCCAAACTAATGAATTACAAGATTTTATTCCAGCTGGTATGATAAAGGATTTCACACAATTGAAAGAAGCAAAGCGTTGTCCTAACGGTTTTGAATTTATCGAATAGTCTTTGAGCCTGAAACACATTAAAGAAATGTACTTTAAAAAAATTTGTATGTAGTTTGAAAATTTTTGTAACACGCTAAATCTTCTGAGTTTAGCATTATGTCCATGTATAAACCACACTGGTAACAGTATAGGGGTTCCATCGCACTGGTGCAGGACAGTGAAGGTTTTCGTCTTTCCGAATACACTCTTTTATGTATATTTCTTTAATGACTGGGCTACTTTGGGCCTTAGCCCATGTGTACGCGTATGAAAACGACCTGCTGGTGGTAAATAGCAACTTTCTGGCCGGGATCTAAGTGTAGTATCAGTTCATTACCTCTATATCCCGTTGCTGCCTTCGGGAAGTTCATGTTTCTGCAATAAAGGATGCCTACTCCCGGGTGTGGTTTCCGACGCCGTGGCACCTCCTTCATTCCAATAATGAGGGAGGACTTGTGTATACCAACATCAAGGTGACAGCGGTCGTATAGACTGGGAAAGATTTGTCCTTCTCCCACATGTATGCGGATGAGAACTTACATTAAACTGACCAGATGTCATATCCAAACACCGTGCTGAGGGAGTGTAGGCGAATCCCATTAGTTTGAGATCAAAGTGTAGCATGGATTCTTCTGCTCGAGTAGTTCGTGGTTTTGTAATGTGGGAAAGCTGATCCCAGGGATTCCACCTATGCGACGTTACCACCCTCATAATTACGTTATAGGGAAGCCACCCATAGTGCCAAACCCGTTCAGAAATATCTAAACTCTCAGCTGTATATAACCACTTTCTCAGATCAATGGTTAAATATGGCTTTGAACAAATGAAGCCAGTAGGTCTGAGGCACGTTGGAGTAATGGATAGCGGCTCGGATTGAGGAATCGGAGAGCCGAGTTCGAATTCTGGTCAAATCCATTACATTCACTTACGTGCTGATACCCTTAGGGAAAAGTATGAATCCTCTTCTTCTTCCCCTAGCTATGGGTAAATAGCAGGACAGACCGGGTTCCATAGCCTTGGATGAAAAATGGTCTATCGCAGAAAGAAATGACAACTTACTGCCTCGTCAGTCATGTATCGAAAAATACATGACTAAGAGTGTATCACGCACGTCACATAACTGACTGATTTCTTAGCAAGGAAGTTACTGAACGTAAGAAGCCTACTTTTGTGAAAAATTGTTTTAAGAGAAAGATTTTAGAAATTTCCAGTGAAAGTAGCTGCGGCTGACGAATGTTTCCATATAAAGAAACAGTTATCCAGAGGCGCATTTGGACAGAAAAAGATGCCTTCCAAACGCTAAGCAAAGTATTAAGAAACAGGAAAACAATCGTTAGAAACAAAGAAAGAAGTTACATAATATAAGTCCTCGTACATGGCAGTGAGTGCTGGACAACCTGGTTAGAGATGAAGAAGATCTTGGACACACACAATTAGGAAGGAGGGTTTGGAGAGTTTGATACTCACACGAGATATTGAAGGGAAGCGGGGCAGCAGGCCAGCTACGTAACGAGATGGATGGCGGAACGGTGATGGGGGATAGCGGAGAATCAAGTATTGCTGCAAACTACAAGAGATAGGAAGTTGTGGAGAGCCATAATCGTTCACGTCCCGAAGGGACATTGTATATAAAAAAAAGAAGATAACACTTCGATAAAAGTACCAATGGGTAGCAAAGGGAGAAAGATGGAAGCAAAACAGAGAGAAGGGATAATTTTTCTGTTGGATTTTCTTCTTGGCCAGCGAGTCTGCATATAACGAGACACAAATGCGTTAATAAACACTTTATACACATCATAAATATTGTTTAGAGGAATGAAAAGCGAACCATAACTTTTTGTACGGTGAAAACAATCAAGCCGACAAAACCCAAGAAGGCGAAGCCGAACACACGTACAGCAGAAACAGCGTGTACATCGTGTACAAAATCAAGCAGTCGGCTTCACTTTATCCTGCCGACGCAGTTAATGTTATGGCCACACATAAACCGAGTTTAACATTCACTTTTCCTATTTTTTTCCCTTGTCCTCATCGTCGTCGTTTTCTTTCTTAGTTCTCCAAATTGCTATCTTTTTGCTCGTTCACTATCACTGTCATCCTCTTCGACGCAGCTTGTCAAGCAGCCATTAGCTGGGAGCATTCCTAATTTCACAAAATTAAATTTCACACATGTATTCCTGAGAAAATTGACGTCCTGTATTTTTCTATTCATAATAAATGTTCTTTATTTCGCCATTCATCTTTCTCTCTGTTAGATCCGTCAGGAGTTATTCTCTCTCACATTAATTTTTACCCCAATTCGTGATCACACTCTTAACATCGTTTTCTTTCTTTCTTTCTTACTTTCTTTCTTTCTTTCTTTCTTTCTTTGTATTTTTTCAGATTGATACTGTTTACATCTTTTTTGTCATTCATTGATATTATATTTCTTTGTGTTTTTTTAAAGTGTTTACATGACTCTTTTCCCTTTCGTTTGTTAAGGGTTGATATTAAATTTGTTGTTTCCTTCCTTATTTTCTGTTCTCATTTACGCTTTTTACTGCTAATGTATTCATTTTTCTTTCACTCATTCACTTTGTATTATTTTTTTTATTTTTTTCTCAATTTTATCTGCTCTCTATTTCTTAATAACTCAGTATTCTTTCCTTATATTCTCTTACATTCTCTTTCTTTCTTTCTTTCATTCTTAATATCCCCCTGTCCATGCTTTCTCAATATTTTTTTTCAACATTCTATATTTCTTTCCTTCAATATTTTCCATTCTTTCTTATTTTCTTAATATCCCCATGTCTTTGTTTCTTACTCAGTATTATTTCTTTCTTTCTCAACATTACTCGTTCTTTGTTTGTTTCTTTCTTTCTAAATATTCCTCGATCTTCCTTTCTCAACATTCCTTTCTTTATTTTGTTCTTTCCCAATATTCCCCGTTTTATTTCTTGCTAAATATTCTTTTTCTTTCTTTCTTTCTCAGTATTCTTCGGTCTTTCCTTCTCAATATTCCTCGTTCTTTTTCTTTCTTTCTTTCTTTCTTCCTTTCTTCTTTCCTTTCTTTCTTTCTTTCTCAGTATTCTTCGGTCTTTCCTTCTCAATATTCCTCGTTCTTTTTCTTTCTTTCTTTCTTTCTTTCTCAGTATTCTTCGGTCTTTCCTTCTCAATATTCCTCGTTCTTTTTCTTTCTTTCTTTCTTTCTTCCTTTCTTCTTTCCTTTCTTTCTTTCTTTCTTTCTCAGTATTCTTCGGTCTTTCCTTCTCAATATTCCTCGTTCTTTTTCTTTCTTTCTTTCTTTCTCAGTATTCTTCGGTCTTTCCTTCTCAATATTCCTCGTTCTTTTTCTTTCTTTCTTTCTTTCTCAGTATTCTTCGGTCTTTCTTTCTCAATATTCCTCGTTCTTTTTCTTTCTTTCTTTCTTTCTCAGTATTCTTCGGTCTTTCCTTCTCAATATTCCTCGTTCTTTTTCTTTCTTTCTTTCTTTCTTTCTCAGTATTCTTTGGTCTTTCCTTCTCAATATTCCTTGTTCTTTTTCTTTCTTTCTTTCTTTCTTTCTCAGTATTCTTCGTTCTTTCCTTCTCAATATTCCTCGTTCTTTTTCTTTCTTTCTTTCTTTCTTCCTTTCTTCTTTCCTTTCTTTCTTTCTTTCTTTCTCAGTATTCTTCGGTCTTTCCTTCTCAATATTCCTCGTTCTTTTTCTTTCTTTCTTTCTTTCTCAGTATTCTTCGGTCTTTCCTTCTCAATATTCCTCGTTCTTTTTCTTTCTTTCTTTCTTTCTCAGTATTCTTCGGTCTTTCTTTCTCAATATTCCTCGTTCTTTTTCTTTCTTTCTTTCTTTCTCAGTATTCTTCGGTCTTTCCTTCTCAATATTCCTCGTTCTTTTTCTTTCTTTCTTTCTTTCTCAGTATTCTTTGGTCTTTCCTTCTCAATATTCCTTGTTCTTTTTCTTTCTTTCTTTCTTTCTCAGTATTCTTCGTTCTTTCCTTCTCAATATTCCTCGTTCTTTTTCTTTCTTTCTTTCTTTCTTCCTTTCTTCTTTCCTTTCTTTCTTTCTTTCTCAGTATTCTTCGGTCTTTCCTTCTCAATATTCCTCGGTCTTTTTCTTTCTTTCTTTCTTTCTTTTTTCTCAATATTCTTTGTTATTTCTTTATCAACATTTCCATTTCTTTTTTTCCTTCTTGCTCGATATTCCCCCTTTCTTTCTCAATATTCTTTCTTTCCCAATATTTCCCTGTTATTTGTTTGTTTATTTGTTACTTTCTTTCTTTCTCAATATTGCTTAATTAATCTTTCTACTTTCCTGAAATCTTCTTTTCACAACCTCTGATTTTTTCTTTTCTTTCAACGACCAACCTTATTCTTTTTCTTTCTTCCTCTTTTCGATATATTCCTTTCATAATTTTTAACCTTTAAACTGATCCCTCCCCGACTTAAATGTCTTTTTTCTTTTGAAATAATCTCTCGATTTATTTCGTTTCTTTAATCTCCAATTTCACGTTTTCCTTGCTCCTCTCTTTTCAATTTTCAACACCGCCCTCTTTTCTCTCTCTAATCTCATTTAACCACTCTTTGCCTTTTCAGTTTCGATCTTCGGTAATGATTTTTACTTCGTTCTCCTCTATCTCTTGTCTCTCTCTCTCTCTCACCATAATATCCTATTTTAGTCTAATTATAGGCAAACAAAGACGGGACTACGCATGCGTATACAAGATGTTAACACACATGGGCAGGTCAATCAAAATATTACATATACACACGCCGTTCACTGATGTAATGAACACCAACTTGAACTCACATTAAAATAAACGTCACATGCACATTTATATATAATGTATTTCAGCAGCAATCTCTCTTTTATACAAGTTTCATTTAAGACCAATGACAAGGTACTCCGAGTAAGCTTTTTCTTTCTTTCTTTCTTTCTTTCTTTCTTTTGTATGTGTCTGTATAAATGTTTTTTTATGCCCCTAAAGCGTGTAAAGATTATCCAAATGTTCTATATGTTCGAGTGCTTTCGGTTATTTTATCATCTTCAAGGATGTTTTTGTTAAAAATTTAACTGAATGTGTTGATTTTTATATATATTTCTAGGCTGAGGGCTTGTATTTTTTTATTTTACAAAAGCGGTCAGCACATTTTAGCCGTGTTCATAACTGGTTTTATTGAGTGTTGTTTTTTTTTTATTAGAGATTCCATTTTTTCGCTCTTTTTTACATGTATATTAAAGCTATTATACTTGTATTTTCTACAAGAATTTGGTAAGTTTCTGTGAGTGTTTAAATGAGTCCTGATTGAGCTATGGTCGGAGAGGTGTAATGTGAGTTTTTATGACTATGTAGTACTATGCCCAATATAATTGTTCATGGATTTGGTTTGATCAAGATCACAGTTCCTTAAGGGACATGTGAAATAAACAATACTGGTTCTCTGTAATTTTGCAGAAATGTTTGTGAGTATATATATATATATATATATATATATATATATATATATATATATATATATATATATATATATATATATATATATATATATCACATTATGAAATGGACAAAGTACGACAATAATTTTAAGACATTTTTATGTTTATACATTCTTTTTATAGATACAAATATTTAAGTAAATGCTCTGTTTATAATAAACAGTATTGAACAACATTTACCGGCCTGGATGTCCGAGAAATTTTCTCAGAAAATATTCGTCCTTCGACAGGATTCGAACCTGTATCCTATACGGAACCGTCATTTAGCTTGACGTGACTTTAACCGATTTGGCCATAGAGGAGCTTTTGGTTAGCAAGGTCGAATTTACTGTATTTGAACTTCAATCTTCCATGAATCTCTCACGTACATTTACATTTGTTTACATTTGATACGCCATGAGCAGATATGAAACATAATCTAAGCATAACTAAATTCATGCAAGCATACCTACACACATATCCTAACTAGAGAAATCCCCACATATTCATATCACAAATACACAAAACACCTGCATTTAAATAAAAAAATAAAATAAAATCATGATCTTAAAGGACGTAGGTGATCACGGCTCTCCACCCTTTCTGCATTCTTTATCTGTGAAACTTACATCGTCGTGATCGTTCTTGGGATAGATAGGGAGTGGTTTGTTGTCGTTTTAGACACAATTATTAATTTAGAGTTAACTTTCCATTAGACTGACAGCTAAGCAAGGCTCTAGATTTTAGGTTCCATGCTTTTTCACCGATAGTGATAACTTCGTGCCTTTCCCAAAGGAGGGTGGTTGAATACAAACACAGCACTCTTGGGTATTAAGCCGCCTTCGCCACCAACCGATTATTTGCCGATCAAGACCAAAAAGTTCAGTTCGACCTTTTATTTGATCCATAGCTGGACAGGAAGACATAGATTCATGCTTTCCCCAAGGCAACAGTGCAAAGTGAACCCTTAAGCTAAAGACAATCTGTCGGAATTTTTACTCGGTTTACCAATTCCATTTTCCGAACAGATAATCTCCAGATATATGTTTACGTATGATTTCAAAAGTATTCTTATCGGAGCAGACATGTTCACCTATTATCCGATTCACACAATTTCCCGATCTTTTGAACAGGAGTAGAGGTTTATCCCTCGTTTTGTGTTTAGGATTGGGTTTCTGGTTCCTTCTAAAGTATATCTAATTCTCTTTCACTTCCAGTCGCCCCGTACCGGCATTATCACCTTGTTTAGGCGAATTGATAAAAAACCCCACAAAAACAAAAAAAAAACAACTGCCCATACGTGTAAGAAATGCATAAGAACGAAGTCCATTGGAGTTATTTAAGATGATATATAACAAGCAGAAAGAAAGGCTGAAAGAGAACCCCAAAAGTTAATAATTTCCCCCGCAAACCCGAAACCCGAAACTCGACGGATTTGGCATCAGTCGGAGATTCCAACACTCTATGCTATCGGCAGAGAGAAAGGCTAATTTTTGCTTATTTTTTTTTTTTTTTTTTATAAACACGCCAGTGACCTAGAGAACACAATCCGTTACACATACACAGTTTTTTGCAAAAGTAAGTGAACCCCTGAGATAATATTTAAGTTGTCTCTTTTTCCCAGATAATCAAGAAATCTTAATTAAACTATATATTCGTTAAGAAAAAACCTTTATTAAATGAATTGCAACCACATTCAAAGATTTTTATCAAGGTGGAATACAAAATATTATTTAAAAATTAAGATGTACAAAAGTAAGGGAACCCTTACGTTTACACTGTATTTTTTTATTTTACACGTTTGCCAGTGCAAATAATTATTTGTGCACATGTAAAAATCAAAATGACACTTGTTCATTTTTTTAGTAAGCTGTGTATACTGCAGTCAAATAACATAACTCATTGTGTATGCATAAGTGTGCAGTTAGAAACCAAATTATAAAAATATATATGTAAAGATCAAGAACGCCTTGAAGCTTTAAAAAATAGCATAGTTGAAACCTATAATGATGAAGGCTACAAAAATTTATCAAAACGATTTGGAGTGCACTTCTCTGCGATGCTAATTATTTATTGATAGAAGGTATTTGGTATGGTGGCATCACAATAAAAAAGTGACTGTCTGCGAAAAATAACAGCAAGAGCAAGTAGACATTTAGTTCGGCAAGCCAAGGCAAATCCAGTCGTGACCTTACTGGCTCACTGGCCAATGTCGGAATCAATAATCTACAGTGCGACAAAATCTAAACAATGCCGATCTTCCAGGCAGAATACCTAAAAAAGCCTCTGCTTATGAAATAGCACAAGCATGTTTGCCTCAACTATATCAAAGCTCATATTATTAAGCTAGAAACATTCTGGCTTTATGGTCGGGTGATACCAAACAAGAGCTTTTTGGGAAGAAATAAGAGATGGTATATCGGGCAAGCTCCTAATACGGCTTTTGAAGAGGTGGATTTGTCAAAGACCTGATTTGAACCCAATTGAAAATCTGTGATTCAATTCAAAGAAGACATACTAGAAACCCAGGTAAAATAGAGCAATTCTGAGAGTTTTGCCAAGAAGAATGGTCAAAAATCGGTACTCACTACTGCCAGAAACTTCTTAAAAATTATAGAAAAAGATTGGTTGACATTGTAACCTCAAAAGTAGCAGTCACCAAATATTAAATGTAAAGGTCCACTTACTTTTTCAGATCTTAATTTTTAGTTAATATTTCTATTGCAGCTTTATAAAATTTTTTGAAAGTTGCTGTAATTTATTTAATAAATATTTTTCTTAATGAATATAAAGTGTAATTAAGATTTTTTTATCATCTGGAAAAAAAAAAAGAATTTTTAAAAATATAATCTAAGGGGTTCACTTACCTTTGAATAGTACAGTATATAATTAATACAAAATAAAATCCAAAATCACCTCATATGGAGAATAGCCTATTTCGACAAACGAAGATATCAGTCGTATGTCTTATCAACCACGGTGTGGACTGAGTTTGTGTTAGAAATAGAAATTTAACTGTGAAAGCTAAACACACACACAGAGTCAAAAGAAAAAAAAACTAATACAGAATTTATACATTTCAATGTTTTAGTCATACGAAAGGCAGGAGAGTGGGGTCAGAGAAGACTGGAAGGTATTTGTCTTAAAGGGAAGAAGATTTATAAAATTAAACCCAAATATTAACCTTATGAGATTAATTAGGGGTGATATAAAGAATGAAATATTAATTTAAAATTAAAAGACGAATAAAAAGATGTTTAAAAATAACTTCAAAATATATAGATAAAAGGATGTAAAGGATTAATGAAAAGAGGTTTGGGGAGATCTTAGATTTGGGGAAAGTTTATAAATTATAATTGATATAGGTAAAGAGGTTACAGGGGGAAATATAAACATTTGAATTAGTATATATATATATATATATATATATTTATATATATATATATATAGATAGATAGATAAACAAAAAGCAGATTATGTACGTTCATGTCTATAAAGATAATTTTTGTTGCGTGCTTATCTAGTCTTATATAAATATACAATGTTGCAATTGGTAAATTGCCGCCATTTTATATTTTTAATTTTGTGCATGCGCGTTGTTTGCTTTTTATTTTGACTGCGCAGTATAGTACGGTCAGTTGGGCAACGTTTGGGAGAAAAAGAACACCATGGCGCAATTCACTTCACCAGCAATTTGGAAACACCATTCTGTACTGCTTGGCATTCGTACCGGAAGCTTCAATAGGAACATTTCATAGTGTCTGCGTGTGAATCTGAGGACAGTGCAGAGGATTCGGAAAGAGTTGGATAATATATTCAGTCAACATCATGGCGCTTAGAGTGAAGGCGATGTTATGCCTAGATTTATCTTCTCACAGGCCTTCAAACTCAACACACAGGGGGGCCTACATCAATTGCCTTGATGAGATAGTGCTGCCTTAGGTCAAGAGGGTGGCTGCTATGTCTGGCAACAGGAATCTGCACCATGCTACACAAGCAGGAGAATCCAGTTATGGCTGTCAGACAATTTCCCCGACCACATCACCCCTTACATCTGGCCACCTAACTCTCCAGACTGCAACCCCCTTGATTGAAATGTGTGCGGCGCAGTTGGAGATGAAACGAAGGCAAGAATTATGGCAGCATACATCAACTTAAACAAGACGACCAGCTGAAAGAGTTGCAGGAGATTCCGAAGTCGTCTGGAGGGCGTAGTTGAAAACAATGGCGATTTTATTGAATAAATTTAGTATTTCAAGATATGTTTGTGTGATTTTAGTAAATATATCTGTTAAAATGAGATGTCAGTGTTATCATTTTTGCTTAATTTAGACGACATTTTATCCATCACCCTCTGCATATGCTACACTCGTACACGTAAATAGAGGCCCTGTAGTCTAGTGATTTATAGAATGCTTGCTTTACAGATCAGTTCGATCCTCGCAGTGTTCTCCAGCTGTCTTAATACCGTATATTTGTAAGTAGTCTCCCAGACTGGTTTGCGAGGAGAGTGAGTTCTGATGTTATTCTTTGATTCTCAGTTACCCTAATGGATCCTTGTACGAGACCTATATATATATATATATATATATATATATATATATATATATATATATAGATAAGGTTGGTGCAAAAATAATGACGTAATAATGTCGTTTTTTGACGTTAAACGTCAAAAAACGACATTATTACGTCATTATTTTTGCACCAACCTAATATATATACACACTAGTAATAATCTTATGAGTATAAGGAATTATACTAGTCCGGAAAACCTTCGATGTCTTGATTTGCAAATAATGAAACCAATACCAAAGGGGAAAAAAGGTATTAAAAAAAAGAAAGAACAAAGAACATGTACGTCAGTCAAAAATAATCGTCCAACATACGAGTTCAAGACCCAAAGAAAAAAGCCCCGATGCGAGTAAGCAAAATAACTAAATAAAGTTCTCAATACAGTAAGGAGAGCAGACCTAATTAAACCTAGAGAGTCAGACAAACCTACCAAGGTTTCAGCTAAGCGGATCGTCAGGGAAGTCTTATTCCAAATTATATATATATATATAATTATTTATTTAAAAATATGATTCCAACACGCTACATAAGAGGTCTCATGTTTCAAAACAAGAGCCGAAAACTTCAATATAATTATTTGAATTAAATTGAATTAAAGTAAGCTCTGTTCCATCTTCAAGCGAATTTTTTTTGTATCGAGCACTATTTTTTAAAAATAACAAAAATAGGAAAGAACTTTGGATTATTTACCTAACCAGTTCTTTCCTATTTTCTATATATTTTCACCCCCCTCCATATATATATATATATATATATATATATATATATATATATATATATTATTAGTTTAGATAGGAGTCAGAAATATATCAAAATTTTCTCCATAGAGACAACACCTATTGATATTAATTGCTAGGCCTACAGTTAGGAAAGTTGGTTCCCTGTCTTACATATTTGTAAGTCTGCCATTCGTCCTTGCTTTGAATATTGCCGCCATATCTGATTCGATGCGACTGTTACATAATTAGAGATTCTTGATAAGAAAGACTCTCATATATTGGTAAAATGCAAAGAAGGATCTGCTGTATCATTCGCCCTGATCTGGCATCTCGGCTTCAGTCACTTTCCCTGTCCCTATTCTATAAATATTTTCATGATATTTCTGATTAACTTTTCTCTATGAAACCTAGACATTATGAATTTAAGCGCAGTACTAGGATAAGAGGCGAGGTCTCATCATTTTAGGGTTGAAATGGCGAGATGCAACCGTAAGTTCTATGCTAACAGTTTCTGCTATCACACTTCTCGCTTGTGGAACTCTCTTTTGGCTTCCCAGGTAACTTTGTTCTTTAAAAATTTAAATGCAATATCAATCGTTATTTTCTGAATTCTTAATCCTTGTTCTTTTATTGTTCTTTCTCTTTAATAATGTTTTTTTCTTTCATTAGCACTTAGTAACTCCTTACGTTTTAGTGGCTTTGCTGCATTGGCTGTCAGACAATTTCTGCGATTACACCGCCCCTTATATCTGGCCACCTAACTCCCCAGACTGCAACCTCTTTGATTATTATGTGTGGGCCGCAGTTGAGCGAGAGACCATCAAAATCTTTGTAACACCAAAGATGAACTCAAGGCAAGTCTTATGGCAGGATTCACCAACTTAAACAAGGACACTTTTCCGAACTCAACTGGGAGCCGTGTTTTAAGCCAATGGCGGTTTTATTGAATGAATTTACTCTGGAGTATTTCATGATATGATTGTGTAATTTTGATATATATATATATTAGGTTGGTGCAAAAATAATGACGTAATAATGTCGTTTTTTGACGTATTTTTAATGTCAAAAAACGACATTATTACGTCATTATTTTTGCACCAACCTAATATATATATATATATATATGTGTGTGTGTGTGTGTAAGTATTTTGTTCTTTAGGCCAGCAGATGTTAATTTGACTGTTAAAAAAACAACAGACATGTCAACTCCAACACGTGTACCCAGTAAATATATCGTTTATAGTCATTATATATATATATATATATATATATATATATATATGATAAAGGGGGAAAAGTTTCCCTGTGACGCGTTTCGTCCTTTAGAACTGCATCAGACTAAATTTGTTATATTGGTACGCATGTGTAGTCGCAAAAATATAACAAATTTAGTCCGATGAAGTCCTACAGGACGAAACGCGCCACAGGAAACCTTTTTCCCCCTTTGTAATATATTATTTAATAAATATCAAACACTTAAAATGCAAGATTTACAAACAAACCACATATAAAAATAAAGGTTTTATTGGTAGGTCTGAAAGATTGAGGGCTGTTTTTTAAAGCTCACATGAAATAAAAATTATTACCTATGGGATTTTAAGTGTTTGATATTCTTTAATTAATAATAATTTTGCTCTGTCTTTGACATAGAGCTTTCCCTTGATCTATATCCTCCTGGAAATTCCATTCAGATTGGCATATTTTATTATTATTACTATATATATATATATAGAGAGAGAGAGAGAGAGTGTGTATATATATATATATATATATATATATATATATATATGAGAGAAGGGAAGGCTAGCCTATCACTACACATTTTCTTCTTCTTCATACCGCAGTGCTAAGCGGACCTTAGTTACAGTTTCTGGGAGAGAGTGTATCATTTCGCGTGATTAACTTTTTGAATAAGTCCAGTCCGCTTTAACCTTGATTTGCTAGCACAACTCTCGGAACAATTCCGTTTAATTTGTTTCATTTACAAGACTTGGGTTAACTGGTGTTTGTAGCTTAAAGGGGCTTCTATGGTTATGCACGCTGGATTTCCTTTCCCAACCCGATAGTATCAACCAGTCAACCGTGCTGAGATTTGAACCCAATTCCCATGGTCGGTACGTGGGCGACCTAGCCATTCGGCCATTTGTTCATACACGCAGAGTACTGAAAAGTTCTGACCATCTCACTGTCCCAAATCTAACGAAAGGGGCAAACGTAAGAATATATTTTCGTATCCCTTCTTGGTTGGACTAATAACTTTTCAGAAGACTCCCTTTATATAATTTTAACGCACGAATATACATCAATTTTTTAAATGACATATGCAAGTTTCTGTGTGTGCATCATTTTTGCCTCTCCAGGCATTTACTAAGATTGACTTAGTTTCTATTATAGCGTGCTATGTCGAATAATCAATTTGAATTGAATTCATAACAATGTAGTAATGATTTGAGAGACTTGCTATTATTAAAAAAAAACAAAAAACAAAACCAAAAAAAAACCCCAAAAACAATGCAACTAGATTAGGACGGTATAAGTCTAGTAGTTCCGAAGCGAGAATCGAACCCAGTAAATATTAATAATGTTCAAATAGATTATATCGCTTTCCATGACTGTACCGTGAGTCTCGCTTCACACCTCTATAAGTTAAACACTCGAAGTCTTACATATTCTCCCATATCTGCTGCTGCTACAAACCCAAACGTAAGCATTGTATTATGGGCTGAGGAAACTATGCCTACGACTCATATTGAGTGACAGATGCGTAATTTTCCCCATCGCCATGGCAAAATGAAATGATACATCCTCTGACATACACTGCTGTACATTTGCGACTTTTTGCTGCTTTTAATTTTTAGTTTCACTTTCCTTTTCTCTTCTACTTTCGCTTTCCTTTTCTTGGGACATTTTTTTTTTTTTTTTTTTTAGAGTTTTTAATTTGTTCCATCTGCTTTTTTTTAAGGGTGTGTTTTCCTGCCCTTCATTCCCTGCCACTTTTACTCAATACATGTTTAATCCACACTTACTTACCATGCCGCAGAAACTGTCTTTACCACTCATATGTACATTTTTTCTTTGAAAGTGACTTCACTACGTATTTTGGAATTCATTCCTCAAAATCTTCGCAAATTTTATTCTTTTCTTTCCCTGTCCCGCAATTTTATTTTCATACTTTTTTTTTGTGTTTAGTTTCGATGCTTTTCTCTCATGCCATATTTTTATGAACCTAAGTAAGTTTTTGCTTCGCAAAACCGTTTTTCTTTGTCTCCCACGTCCAACCACCACGAACACTAATCCAATTCGACTCTCCTTTTCTACACTGTAATCTTTGCGTACACACTGGCCTATTTAAACATTAACTAAAAATGTTCTTGTATACCTCCACACGTGTATCTCCCCGTACACCTGAGAGAGCCTATCGTAGACTATTGTTTAACATGTTAGTATATCAGATCACTGCTATTAAAATGGCCTTATGTCAAACAAAATACAGAAAAAAAAGACTATTTCCTGTAAGCACCAATTCTAAATAATTCTTTTAAACTAATTAAAGAGCGGAAACTCTAAATCATGTATTAATTTTACTGAATGGTTTTGATAAGGTATGCATGTTATTACACACGGTCAGCATTTGCGTGTGTTTCTTCTAAGAGGTGACACATGAAGGGGACGCAAGGCGGTGTATATACAAACGCATACAGAAAGAGAGAGGGGACGAAAATGAGAACGAGAAAGAGAGAGGGATGAAAGAAAAAAAAAGAAGAGAGAAAGTGTTGTGGTCTGTTTAGGGGCCAGGAAAGAAAGACATAGAAGACGAAGGTAGGTTGAACAAGTGTATTGAAATAATAGATATATACAAAGCAAGAGTATTAGTAATAAGCAGATAGAAGTGTCCGTCCCAACGATCAGGGTACACTGCATCTCGACTGCACAACGACTGCCCCAGAGTTGATTTGTTTTGTTTTGTTTTACGGCATATCAACCTCAATGAGTAATTTAATGCTAACAAGATTTTTATTGCTGGTAATATTTTGTTTTTTTTCTTTTTTATCAAATGTATTGCTAGTAAATTGCTAGTATTTCTGGTAATATTTTTTTGTTCAAAATTGTATCACTTGTATTTTTTTTAAAAAAGTATAGCTGGTAACATCTTTTTTAAAAAAATGTATTGCTGGTAATAATTTTTTCTTCAAAAACTTATTGCTGGTAACAACTTTTTTACAAAGTATTTCTGGTATTAAAATCTATTTCTACACTTTCATAGTTTGAGGGTTAATTATTTGCCCATATCTAGGACCCTAGCAGGTGCTACCACCCCTGGGAAAACCAGCAATTAAGAAGTGGTTCCACGCTTCTCAAAACCTCCTGATCTGTGGCCTTGCTGTCGCATGTAATTTATCGTCTTACCCAGGACGCGGGTGTAGTTTATCGTCACACCCAGGACGGCAACTGCCCTAGGAAGTCTCGCAGTTAGTATTTATGAGAGGAGGAAGAGTTCATTCTAATGTAGGAGGGTTTACCACAACAGAAAGAGATAGATAGATAGATAGATAGATAGATAGATAGATAGATAGATAGATAGATAGATAAGTGAAATAGAAAGAACTAAGGAAGATGGAGAGACAAAAAAGAAAAAAAGGAAATGATCGAAAGGGAGAAAGGAAAAATGAAAGAGAGTGATAATGAAAGAGAAAAGACAGAATGAAAGTGTGAAATATAAAGAAGCAGATGGATAAAAAGAGAGAAAGGCAGAAGAGAGCGAAAAGGCAAAAGAGGGAGATGAATGGGAGTGAGGAAAAAAAGGGAAATTTGATACGAAGAGGTAGAGAGAATGAGAGAGGGGAGAGAAGAGAGGAAAGAAAAAAGACGAGAAAGAAGTTAAAAGAGAAAAAAGCTAAAAGAAGGATAAGAGAGGGAGAGAGAGAATGAAAGAGAAAGATGAGAAGAGAAGGAAAGTGAGAAGGAGAGAGAACCAAGGAATGAGAAAGAAAAAGAGAAAAAGAACGAAAATAGACGAAAGAAGGAAGTAATAAAAAGAGAGCGAAACAAATAGGAAGGAGAAAGAGAACGAAAGAATGAGAGAAATAAAAATGGGAGAAAGACGGAGAGACATAAAAGAGGGAGTTCGAAGGAGAGAAATAAAAGAGGGAGTTTGAAGGAGAGAAATAAAAGAGAGAGTGAGAATGAGAGAAATAAAAAAGAGAGTGAGAATGAGAGAAATAAAAAAGAAAATGAGAAGGAGAGAAATAAAAAAGAAAATGAGAAGGAGAGAAATAAAAGATAGAATGAGAAGGAGAGAAATAAAACAGGGGATTTGAAGGAGAGAACTAAATCAGGGAGTGAGAATGAGAGAAATAAAACAGGGAGTTTGAAGGAGAGAAATAAAAGAGAGAGTGAGAATGAGAGAAATAAAAGAGGGAGTTTGAAGGAGAGAAATAAAAGGGAGTTTGAAGGAGAGAAATAAAAGAGAGAGTGAGAATGAGAGAAATAAAAGAGGGAGTTTGAAGGAGAGAAATAAAAGGGAGTTTGAAGGAGAGAAATAAAAGAGAGAGTGAGAAGGAGAGAAATAAAAGAGAGAGTGAGAAGGAGAGAAATAAAAGAGAGAGTGAGAAGGAGAGAAATAAAAGAGGGAGTTTGAAGGAGACAAATAAAAGAGGGAGTTTTAAGGAGAGAAAAAAAACAGGGAGTGAGAAAGAGAGAAATAAACGAGAGAGTGAGAAGGAGAGAAATAAACGAGAGAGTGAGAAGGAGAGAAATAAACGAGAGAGTGAGAAGGAGAGAAATAAAACTGTGAGTTTGAAGGAGAGAAATAAAGCAAGGGAGTTTGTAGGAGAGAAATAAAACACCGAGTGAGAATGACAGAAATAAAACAGATAGTTAGAAGGAGAGAAATAAAAGAGGGAGTTTGAGGGAGAGAAAAAAACAGGGTGTTTGAAGGAGAGAAATAAAAGAGGGAGTTTGAAGGAGTGAAATAAAAGAGAGGGTGAGAATGAGAGAAATAAAAGAGAGGGTGAGAATGAGAGAAATAAAAGAGAGGGTGAGAATGAGAGAAATAAAAGAGAGGGTGAGAATGAGAGAAATTAAAGAGGGAGTTTGAAGGAGAGAAATAAAAGGGAAAGAGAATGAAAGCGTGAAACGCAGAAAATATGTGGCGCTAATGATAAACACGTAATTAAATGAACTTCTTCATTGAATAAACCGCAGAAAAATAGAGGTGTAACGTAAAAAATAACGGAAACATTTGACCTGAGTTTAAGCCCCAGGTAGGGCTTCGCCCTCATGCTCTTTGTAACAGACAAATTCTATTAACCCATTTTTGACAAAAATCAATCAATCTAGCAACGATATTCCATAGAAATACAGACAGGACTATAAACACTCAGAAAACATTTTCTTGTCTGAAAGTACGTCATTGGTTTTTATTGTAATCTGAAGAATTTCTATTAAAATATTTTAAAATAAAATTTTTAAAAATACTTCTACTGAGCCCACTTCTCGGTGTTTGAAACAAGATTTTGATCGCGCTTCGGTATTTGATACTTATAACTCATTTAATAAGCTGAACTTTCGTTCCGTTTTGATGCTTTGACACACATCATCAGTGATGTTTTTAGCTGAGGTTCATCAGGGGTTTCGAGTCTTTCAACATCATACTCCCTCTCCACGGTGACCGAGCTGATACTGAAAGAGTATCGACTTGTGTGGCAACCGCCAACTACAACCTTCCTCAATTTTAATCCCACACTGCGACTCCTTTTAGCAATTTATAGTTCAATCTCAGATAACTTCCGGTTCACCAACTATCTACGCTCTCCCATAAAAAAAGGAAGCAAACGCAGTAACGGTTTCGATCTGTTGAGAAATATGACGACGCGCTCCACTTGAAGTGGTAAGTAACGATCTTAAACCACAAAAATATATTTCTTCCTCTTGCAGAAGGCATGAACCCATCTTTTCCATTCCTAGCTATAGGTTAAATAACAGGGTACACTGGACTCTCTAGACTTGGGTGAGCCATATTGAATTTAAAACCACAGAGAATGCAGCAGGATACCAGTCCATTATTCTCTGCAAGAATTAATGACAATAGATAATAATAATAATAATGATGATAATAATAATAATAAACGAAATCTCTCTGAAGAGCCAAGATCGGCTACGGCCTGAAGAGGCGTTGTATTTAACAACATATTCCTACTTGAAAAAGGGTACGTCGAGGTGGTGTAATGGTTAGCAAGATTGTCTCGCTAGTAGTGAGTTCGATCCTCACTGGGTGCACCTTAATTTAAGCCTTGTGCCACATCTAAGCTATGTTTGGAAAATCACTATTCCTACTTGCAAAAACAGTTTTTGGAATCTTGCTTTTTGCCAGCACACCCGTGGAGAAATTTGAAACCTGTTCAGTCCATTTAACATTTTCGGTCTGCGAAATTTAACACGGTCTATCTCGAGGCTACAGTGAAGACTGAACCTATTATCCTGGCGAACTGGTCTACGAGACGACCATCGCATGTTTCTAGCACAAGACCCGCGCCTGCCTGACAATCATCGCGCCATGCTCTACCATTTAAGAATTCTGTTAATATAACAAGATTTTCGTTTTGCTTAAAATTTATCACTGTATACGAGTTCATTTGCTGTGCAGAAAGTTGATTCAGTCAGTGAAAGTGATTGATCCCCGAGATTGAATTTGTTTGAATTTCACAGATGTGTTGTCCTATCCTGCTATGGCAACAGAAAAGACCTTTGAGTGAAAATAACAATAAAATTACTGCAAATCGAGAGGCATTGAAAAATAATACATTAGAAATGGAAGTAATATTAATAATGCAGAGGTTAAGTGTTCAATAAAATTTACAATGTTTAACCTCTTTTCTAAATATATCAAGACGCGTGGAACCATGGAACTCCACAGAGTCATTTTCTTTATTATCTTGTAGTTGTAAAAAGAAGGAAAGAAAAAAGAAAACTATCAGCGTATAGTAGCAACAACCGTCTGCAAATAGATTTCTTCTGTCTCTCGATCACAACACTTGAAGCCAAATCACAGTTCAAACGATAGTCCGTCGTAACAGTCCAACAAGCAAAGTAGAAACGAGAAAATGGTGTCACAAATCCAACCTCCACAAAAACGCGTGTTCGTCCACCAAGCTCAGAAAATCCAACCCTCACATAAGCGAAAAACAACGGCTTTTGTCCACCGAGAGATCTTTCTGATAGGTCACGCCATTCAGGGGAGGGAAGAACATTAGCATAGATTCTAGTTTTTAAAGTGGATTTTTGCTAACTATTAGGTTGGTGCAAAAATAATGACGTAATAATGTCGTTTTTTGACGTTAAAAATACGTCAAAAAACAACATTATTACGCCATTATTTTTGCACCAACCTAATACTTTTTGGTAATTTTTTCTTCGGAAGATCGCACACAAAACATGAACTCTTTTTCGAGGTAGCTGATTATCGCTTTCGCTACATATCTGTAAATTAATATGGCATTTTGAGAAAAATGTTCAAATTGTTTCGAATGATTGAGTCGCTTTTAACGGCTATCAACCACTTGTATGTTATTTAAATCTAGAGAATATTTTTAGATTATATTTTTTAACGATAATAATGGTTTAGTTATACAAATCTTACTAATTAACCCATAGCTGGGGAGACAAGAGATGGATTCATACTTTGTACATCAGGAAATATAACGAATCCAACGTCATTTGAAACTCTGCTTTCCGATTAACAATTCCGAGCCATTATCTACTTTCAAATCTAAGCTTACAGTACCTTGTATTCGAAAGTGGTCACCCATTAAGGTACCAGGCTCGATATTGCTTAAATTCGTGCGGGAGCCGGTGTTTCAATTTGATATGGCCGTAAGCGAAGTGGTTTCCGGATGTTTTTTTTCTAAGCAAGAATTTGTTTTTAAATCTAATGACTCTCAACAGAATTCGCTACTTTGCCCTTAATAGTAGAGTGGTTTCCCGTTGCCTTCTCTACGGTTTTGAATTCAGAGAATTCCTAGACTGGTTGCCAACCGAGGCTAGAGGTACCAGTCTAATCTGCCATAAAAATCAATAGTTGCCAATGAGAAGAGATCAATTCAATGGCTATCCCAAGAGAAGATATCAAGAAAGGTAGCAAAAGCTTAGCTCAAACTGTAGCGCATACCCGTACATTTATACACAGAAAAAAAATGAGAAAAAAAAAAGTAAGTTGAATAGTAAAAAAATAACAGACTAACGAAAGCGAGACGGGGGTGGGGAGAAGTAGAGAATGAAAGTGAAAAAGAAAAAAAGTAAACACAACAGACTAGGCAGGAACTTGAACTCGGCATGCTGATTCCACTTCCCGCGCAGATAGGCGTCAAAACTGAATAAGTTGAAAGGCTATCTTACGCCAGTCTTCCATAGGGGAGGGGATAGCTCACGATCTAGACAACAAGAATTCAATTTTTTTTTTTTACTCGGGTTGAACATATCTCTTGGCACCGATGAGAAAAAAAAAAACAACAAAAAACAAAACGAATCTATTTCAACCACAAGACATGCCATCAGATAATTTTTATGTTTTCCATATCAGAAGGGCATACGAAAAATGTTAAGAACTTTTATCGATGGCCTGTGAATGGGGATGGCTGACTTAAGCTTTACGGCCGGCGTCCCGTGATAAGCACTGACATATATTTATTCTTTTTGAATTGGATCTGGCAAAATGCCAAAACAGTGTATGACGACTAAGGATCGACTTCACCCTAAAAGAAGGGATTCTGCGAATGTCGCTTTATGGTGGATATCTCTGAATCATAACAAGTTTCAAAATTGAGAAATTTCGAAAAAGACACCAGTCAGTCCATGGCTTAATGAGGTAAACGACTTATTTTGCGCATGGATATCGGCTCGGATTGAGAAATCAGAGAGCCAAGTTTGAATTCCGGTCGAAGTTGTTACATTCATTTACGCGCAAATACCCTTGTAAAAGGTATGAATCCATCTCTTCTCCTGCCTCCAAGCTATGGATTAAATAGTAAGATTTGTATTCGGAAAAAAATCATTGCTGTCGATAAAAACAAAAGAAATCTTAATGAAATATTTACTCGACAAAAAAAATAAAATTGTTATTACAATCCAAAATATTCGGTTTTAAACAAGATGTTGACCGTAAAAAATAGCAAACAAAAAAAGAAAAACAACCAAACAAAACAAATATTCATATTTGAACAGGATCTTCCTTGTCAATGCACTTAATCCCGATCGAGTAATATACAGCAAAAAATTCGGATAAATTTCGATTTTCGTTTGACTTGAAGAGGCTAAAATTGTGCTGTTCGGGAAAGCATCCACGCGGGAGTTTGCGTCATAGAGTAGCAGTTCTCAAGAAAAAAACTGAGCGGAACTTACTCCTTACAAATGGAATACGGGTGTGAAGGTTTGAATCGGTGAAACTAAAAAATGAAGCTCATCTGAACATCATAATTGTCATGGTAATATTAGCAGTTTCCTTATAAGGAAACAATCTGAATTCATTGACCAAGCATCCGGTACTGCTGTCGGTTGAAATTTATAAAAATCTTTCGTTCAGGAAAATAGATTGTTCAAGTTCATTCTTTCCAGTATTGATAGGGATTTCCTTCCTAACCGTTTGTTTGAAGTAGTATGGAATGTCAACACCTTGATTATTCTCACGTCTAGTTACACGCGCAATCCATTTTAGCTGTTGAAAGTCCTCAAGTGATCCGGTTTCTGTTAGTTGGTATAGGGCTTTGCTTATGATTCTGGAGCGCCAGATGAAGGATATTACTCGCTAATATCTACACAAGTCAATCTCTCGAAGCCATTTTAAATCATCGATTTGAGAAAGCGGTTGTATTTTAGATATTTCTGAACGGTTTTGACCCCAGGTATGACATTCATATGAAAGTTTCGATCTGACGAGGTTATTTAAGAACATGGATAGTGTTTTAATTTTCTAACAACTTGAGGTTTGGGACAAATCTATCTCAAGCGCATTATACGTTAAATTTCCTTATCTCCTATATTTAATTTGTCAAAACTGAACCATCCACCATTTGAAACGTTTTGTATTTCAGTCAGTTCACTTATGTAAATTTGCACTTGCAAACTATATATAATTTAGTTTCATAGTCAAGGTTAGAGTTAGAGTTGCAAGGGTTGACAAAAAATTAGACATTTTTTATTCATAATTATAAAACTAAGAAGATATACATAGTAGGAATTAATAAAAATTCAGCAAACAGTTTTTGTTGTTCTTTATCTTCCCTTTATCTGATTTATATTCAAATAAAAAATGTCATTTCGTCTAAAGAATTCAGTTAATCAGTTATGTCATGAAGGATACACGATTGGGCGATCATGTACCTTTCGATACATGACTGATGAGGCAGTTTTTTTCCCCCGCAGTAGTTTGCCATTTCTTTCTCCAGTAGACCAGTTGCCATCCAGGGCTACAGAAACAGGTCAGTCCTGCTATTTTACCCATAGCTCGGGGAGAAGAAGAGGATTTATACCTCTCCCAAGGATATTAGCACGTATGTGAAGGTAATGTATTCGACTGGAATTCGAACACGGCTCTACAGATTCCATGCCGCTATCCATAACTCCACCATACCTGCTAAAGAGAAGTTCTTGAAGAACTACGTGTTTGTTAATAAGTCTTCTTGAAATTATAGAAAATACTAATCTATATATTTGTTGTTTTCGGGGGATATTTATAGCATATCGAAGAATGTTATCCGGTTATTCTCATTTAGGCTGTTGTTTTATTTTATTTTTTTATACAAGTTCTTTGCAGATCGCCTTTGAATATTTTTTTCGGGCAGCATACGTTGAAAAAGTTTTTAATTCTCAAAATACAATATCACCCTGTATTTTCTGCTCAGTAGCTATCTATGTATCTCAGTGTGTCTCTATCTATCTATCTATCTATCTATCTAAGTGTGTCCATATCTATCTGTCAATCTATCTATCTATCTCAGTGTGTCCATATCTATATATCTATATATCTACCTATCTCAGTGTGTCCATATCTATCTATCTATCTATGTATATGTCTCAGTGTGTCCATATCTATCTATCTATCTCAGTGTGTCCATATCTATATATCTATATATCTACCTATCTCAGTGTGTCCATATCTATATATCTATATATCTACCTATCTCAGTGTGTCCATATCTATCTATCTCAGTGTGTCCATATCTATCTATCTATCTATCTCAGTGTGTCCATATCTATCTATCTATCTATCTCAGTGTGTCCATATCTATCTATCTCAGTGTGTCCATATCTATCTATCTCAGTGTGTCCATATCTATCTATCTATCTCAGTGTGTTCATATCTATCTATCTATCTCAGTGTGTTCATATCTATCTATCTATCTCAGTGTGTTCATATCTATCTATCTCAGTGTGTTCATATCTATCTATCTCAGTGTGTTCATATCTATCTATCTCAGATAGATAGATACATATGGACACACTATCTATCTTTCTCAGTGTGTCCATATCTATCTATCTATCTATCTCAGTGTGTCCATATCTATCTATCTATCTATCTATCTATCTATCTCAGTGTGTCCATATCTATCTATCTATCTATCTATCTATCTATCTCAGTGTGTCCATATCTATCTATCTATCTATCTATCTATCTATCTCAGTGTGTCCATATCTATCTATCTCAGTGTGTCCATATCTATCTATCTCAGTGTGTCCATATCTATCTATCTATCTCAGTGTGTTCATATCTATCTATCTCAGTGTGTTCATATCTATCTATCTCAGATAGATAGATACATATGGACACACTATCTATCTTTCTCAGTGTGTTCATATCTATCTATCTATCTATCTATCTATCTATCTATCTATCTATCTATCTATCTATCTATCTATCTCAGTGTGTTCATCTCTATCTATCTCAGCGGACAGTTGAAATCGCCTACCGGTGTGCGATATCGCCCAGATTAGGAAACCCTGGACCAAACAGTCACCATTACGACAAAAGAACACCTTAAACAGTCCTATAGATTCGTCACACTTATAAGCGTATGTTACACCTTTATAGATCTAAGGTGAAAACATACACTATCATAACCAGCGCTCACGCGCGATAATTCCGAAATAGCCATTCGTTATGCATCTTTTTTTTTTTTCTCGCTTTTTCTTTTTTTCTTAACTTCTCTGTTCGGCATAGATTTCTTTCAGCTCTTCGTCTCCATTTTTCTTTAATCCGAATCACTTTATTTCCGGTTCTTCCTGCGTTTCTCTGATATTTTTCCTTTGTCATATCTATTTCCTGCTTTCCTCTTTCAGTGCCTTTGCACTTACGGCTCGTTTCAGGCCGTCTAGCGAGACAGCTGGGCTTGTCTCGAGCTTTCACTGTCTGTGCGTCACTCTGTCGATAAATCTGTTTAGCCCACAATGTCTCCTGCCGCTCTTCCATATTCGTTTACTCTCCCCACTCCCTACTTTTATTGCCTTAACTACCGAGCGTTTCGATCGGCCACCTCTCTTTCTGTCCATCTGCACAATTCCACTCGTTCGACTCATCAAATCCAGCCTCTAAATCAGTTGTCTCGCCGCCAGGTAATGATCAACAGGCTGTTCTTGCATTATATAATTATTACTGAATAGCGAATTTGCTCCTCACGGTGTGCTCTTTCGTTCTGGCTTCGTGACGTACTAAGATAAGCTTAAGATAAAAACGCCTCCCCCGAAGTGGGGCTTAGTCACAGGTCATTATTGGCGAGTATTGAATCCACTCATTGAAAGCCCATCCCTAGTGACCTTATGTCTTATTAAGCTAATATGCATATCTAGTGGACCGTGTATGGTGGGGCTGTAAGCATAATTCAACTGCTCTGGTAGTGAGTTCGATTCTCACCAAGTGCTTATTGTACGAAATTAGTACGGCTTTGTACACATACACGAAGTTTTGTAAACCACACTACCAACTTTAGTACTTGTGCACCCAAGTTAGTACATATACAACCAACCTTAGTTTGTAACTCTACAAGCAATTTTAGTACCGACAGAACTTATTAAGCATAGTATCTTAACAACAACGATACTATTTAGTGATATAGTACCTCTGTAATCAAGTTAAGTAAATATAGTACCTCTGTACCGAAGTTTATTATAGTAAATGTTAGTAAATATATAACCTCTATAAATAAGTTTATTAAATATGGTATCTATAAGACGAAGTTTATTAAATATAGTACCAGTGTAATTAATTCAATAAATATAGTACATTTATAATCAAATGAAGAAGGCGGGAAGTTTTCCCAATTACAACAATATTGGCTTCTTCAAGGCTAGGGTTAACAGTTTTCATGCCTGCATAACCCAATTAACTTCACTACTTGCGTTTTCTTAAGCTAATACAACACCACACAGTAACCATTTACCTCGAGTGGTTCTTGAGCCTTGTCTTGGGAGAATATTAGTATTAAAAACAAAAACTATAACAAAGTTTAATAAATGGTCCCTGCATCATCAAGTTTCGTAAATATCATAAGTATTATGCCAATTATTGATTACCTTTATAACTGATTTCAGTAATTATAGTACCTTTACAACCACGCTTAGTAAGTTTATTACGTATTTAATTACCTTAGTAAATATAGTACTTCTATGTTAGTAAATATACATATACTAAAACCAAATTTGGCAAATTTAATAAACCTAGTACTGTACAATTGGATCTAGTAAATTTAGTATTTCCTTAATTAAATTTACTAATCTTACTGTACAACTAAAGTTTAAAACATTAGAAGCTCCTTAAACAAATCCTTTTTGTATTTTCCCACTTATTTTTTTCTTTTGTTACAAATCTCTTTATTTTGTCCAAGACTAGGATTCTTCAAGTTCTTCCGTAAGGCTTGCTTCACTCCCGATTCCTGGTGTTTCTTCGTTCTTATTTCCATTAACGTTATCACCCAACTATTTCCGCCGGGATGTATTTCCCGCTTCTACATTTTTGTATCCCTTTGTCTTTCTGTCAGTTTTACCTTTTTTTTCTTCCTATAATGCTTGTCTTTTACCCAACGTTCAAAACCCCCAACAGCGTTTACGATTCGCCGGCGTTGAATTAATGTGTTCATCACTAAAAATCAACGCGACTATTAATACTACAATTACACACAGCACGGCTCACTTGTGGAACGAAAAGCCTATAAACGAAAATAGATAAGGTTTCTTCTCGTATCCCGTCTCATTAAGTAAGGTTTCTTTATTCCTATCCGTCCCCAATAATGTAAAAGAAGAACAATGTTACTCTCAAGGACTTTCCAATTTTTTAGTCGCATAAAATACACGATACTCCCGTGGAATAATTGCTTAGTTTTATAAAAAAAGAAAGAAACGAAAATAAGAAAACTAAACTTAAATCAGGCCTTTCTGTGAGAAGTTCAAAAGTAAGCTAAGAGGAATGCCGATCTCCCACTGAGTGTTGATGTCTTTGACGCTTGTTAAAAGAAACTTACATAAGAAGAAAAGATATAATTTACGAAAGGTTCACCTGCTTTGTTACTTTGGGATTTGGTTCTTGTAAAAAAAAAAAAAAAAAAAAAAAAAAAAAAAAAAGATACGTTAACTACAGAATTTAAATATATGCACCGGCAATTTAAAGCAATTGTTCTTATTTCTACGACGACAGAAATAATCCGTTAACGGTTAACGTTAGCAAAAGTCAGGCGTGTGTGACGTCGGCGGGAAGCAGAATTGCGAGGACGATTCTCCGGGATTTTAAGGGTTGACCGAGGTTCCTGTCGTGTAAATATGCTAAATCAAAAGATAAATCTGAAAGTCTATCAATCGATAAGCATGATCATTTTAAAATCAATATCACTGTGATAGATAGATATGAACACACTGAGATAGATAGATAGATAGATAAATTAGATAGATAGATATGGACACACTGAGATAGATAGATATGAACACACTGAGATAGACAGATAGATATGAACACACTGACATAGAGACAGATATGAACATACTGAGATAGATAGATAGATATGAACATACTGAGATAGATAGATAGATATGAACATACTGAGATAGATAGATAGATATGAACATACTGAGATAGATAGATAGATATGAACATACTGAGATAGATAGATAGATATGAACATACTGAGATAGATAGATATGAACATACTGAGATAGATAGATATGAACATACTGAAATAGATAGATATGAACATACTGAGATAGATAGATATGAACATACTGAGATAGATAGATATGAACATACTGAGATAGAGATAGATATGAACACACTGAGATAGAGATAGATATGAACACACTGAGATAGAGATAGATATGGACACACTGAGATAGAGACAGATATGAACATACTGAGATAGAGACAGATATGAACATACTGAGATAGAGACAGATATGAACATACTGAGATAGAGACAGATATGAACATACTGAGATAGAGACAGATATGGACACACTGAGATAGACATAGAAACAGTTAGGGTCAGATATGAAGAAAATGAGTGAAGATATAAAAAGGCTGAGATAGACGTGAACAGAAATCGATGTAAGGTAGAGAAATGAATGAAAAAAAGAAACGGAAAAATTTTGGAATTAACAATCAAGGTGAGAAATTCTAAGAATTGACTGGAGATGATAAATATAAATTCCATTTCACGTTTCCGTTTCTTTCCCCCTCCCATTCCACAAGTTTCTATTCGTCTAACTTGAAGATTTCTCTTGCCTTTCTATCACTTTTATCTTGTAACCTTTTATTATTCTTGTGTCTGTTATTACTGCTCAGTCAGCATGCTTTTCTATCCTTTCAGCACTTACGAAGCGATCTTGCAGTGAGATTATTCTGGCACAAGGCCTGGAATATATGGCACGCTGAGAGAATCGAAGTCATTAAGTAGTAATAATAATCAGCGAATCTACTGTATTTGTTGTCATCCAGAAAGCAGCTCTGAGAATAATCTCGAACAGAACAAGAAAGGTTAGGTAAGGTGAGGTGAGGTGACGCGGATTTCACGACATCTCAACGTTTGATGGATTAATATCGTATTTTTGCTTGTGGTCGCGAGCGAGGGTCGAACTCACAGCTCAGTAGTAATGGTCAACCAGACAAGCCTTGTTAACCATTACTCAATGCTGAAAAGCTTACCAGGAAAGGATTAAAAAACAAATTTTATCGTTTGGAGGAAGTGGACTGAGACGAGATCTTTTCTGCACTTCTTCATATAAAATACTTTTCTTTTTTCTTTTTTTTACAGTAATGTTCACTCTCTATAAAGTCCAGGGGAACACTTGGGGTAGAAAGTTACGTTATGGGGTAGTTTATATGGATAGAAGGGAAAAATAACGGTTAACTCTAGACTTGAACAGGTTAAGATTGTAGTACTCGGGGAAACACCCTCTAGGGAGTCTGTTCCACAGAGTAATTGTTCGCGGGAAGAAGCTGAGTGGAATTTACATGTCGCCGATTGAATACGAAGGGAATGCGTGTCTTTTGCTATTATGTACGTGGCACAGCGGATCCTAGCCGTTAAGGTTTGATCTGGCGAAAGAAAGAAATGTCGTTCGTCCGAGCACTTTCTATGGAAGCAGCGACAGAGCAATAAAAGACTCGCCACATCCCGTGTGTGTGTGTGTGTGTGTGTGTGTGTGTGTGTGTGTGTGAGTGAGTGAGAGAGAGAGAGAGAGAGAGAGAAATTCTTCTAGAAAAAAGGGCCTCGGAGACGCTTTCGTACTTTATAATGACTGGAAAGTGAGGACTGCGCGACTACCGCCTAAATATGACAACAGTACGCCCCACCCATCTTTTCGGCCTGACCTTGCTCTTAGAAAGCATAGAGAGTCAGGTACTTAGTGGAGCTGTACAGGGAGCCGATTATTTTTACCTACATCTTTTGCGATGGATCGTATTTAAGAGTCCCACTTGAGGCCGGACGTGAGTTTGAGACCTAATATTCTCACGATATACATGCAGTTTGATATGAGGAGACGTAAAAAAAACAAACAAACAAAAAAAAAAAAACAGTATTGTTCTCATTCTGCTCTTTATTACTGATATCTCTTATTTTTTAGTATTCCTGTCCATCCCCCTCCCCATAGATTAAATGAAAAGGTTCAGTTCAAAATTCCCGAAGAAACCCACAGAGCATAATACTGAAAATGTTACGATAATAGCAAAAAAAGATAAGGATATTAGTCCGAATGTAAATAAATAACATACCAGATATCCCAATTTCGGAAGATACGTTAGAAAAAAAAGGTGGTTCTATATTTAATATAGAAACATACGAAATTGAATATAGAATAGAATGCACTCAGTAACCTTTGGCCAACACCGTAAAACATTAATCAAGGAACACGAGTCATATTCTTCAAAAGCCTCGTTAAATCAAGACTTTCATATATTGATAAAATCCAAAGATTAATCTGCATTATTATTGGTCCTGATCTGGCATCTCAGTCCAGTCCCTTTCCCACTGCAGTAATGTAGCTTCCCTTTGTCTTTTCTAAAAATACTTTCATGGTAATTGTTCTGATGAACTTTCCTCTATGGTACATAGACTTTATGAATTAAGTATAGTACTACATAAGGTAAGGTCATATTATTTTACAATTCAAATGGCTAGATGCAACCGCAAGTTCTATGCTAACAGTTCCTTCTACCGTACTTCTTGCTTGTGGAACTTTCTTCTGGGTACATGCTTTCCAGTCAACTTTAATGTTCAAAAATTTAAATACAATGTCAATCATTATCTTCTGTTTTCTTAATTTCTGTTCTTTTACTGTTCTCTCTCCTTAATAATGTTTTCTTTTTCTTATATTATTTCACACTCAAGAACTCCATGCGTCAGAGTAGATTTGTTATCTTGCCTGAGATGAAAAGTTTAAAAAAAAGATAGATGGCGACAAGCCTGCTTGGAAATGTTTAAATTATCAAATTGTATTTAGTCGCTTTCCCAGATCAATGAGTAAAAATGCTTTCCTACGAATGAACCCTGCAGTTCTTAGAAAGCGCAATCATTTTTTTTTTAACTCTGTGGACTGGTGCTCCAGAAACACACACACAAAACTGTACCAAATAATAGAAACCAAGACACTTGGGGACTTCCAACAGCAGTAACAACTAAAATGGATTGCAAATGTAAGCAAAAAGAATGATATAATCATGCTGTTGACGTTCCACACTGATTCATTTATTTTATTCAGAGCCCTTTGCGCCGCTGTGATCACCACTCCCCTCCATCTCCCAATTGTGGTTCACGATGACATTCAATGCAGAAGAGTGCAATGGGTTTCCGGTTCCTTTTATAGCAGGGGTGAAGAGGCAAATCCGACAAGGCAGAAAGTGGTTTGAATTCAGAGTTTTCCTTTTCCCAAACTGGCGAAGCCGTGCGTTGTCGAAACTACCTGATCACACCCAACCCAACCCAACTTGTCCGTACTGACACGATTCAAAGGAATATAGTTCATTACAGTTGAGGGCGGCTAGGCTGCAGGAGTTGCCGGAAATTTGTCACTGTTGGCAGCCAACCACCTTCGATATTCCACTTCGGGTTTTATGTCTGGAGTTACTTCCATAACCCTTTCAGTGTCTTGGATATGATCCCAGGGCAGCGGAGGTATGAAATCGGGGTTTTTTCCTTCTCCTAGATTGATTGCCTTCCTGGGCTGTTGAGCTCCATCTATCCGAAATTTCCACACTACTTCGAACAAAAGGTTGGGAAGGAAGCACCTATCCGTTCTTATCTATGAATAAGTCCCCAAATACTGTAGCTTGGTAATTAGCTAAGCGTCCAGATAAGCTCAAGCGTGACGCACCGAGCGGAGTTTGAATATATATTCTAGGAAATAGCCAATGAAACTCGCAAGCCAACCACTGTTCTACGGCGTGACACCGTAGTAGAAATATTTAGTCACGGAACATTTACTGAATGACATTAAAGTTGGGGCACCTCGAGGTGGTGTAATGGTTAGCAAGCTTGTCTCGCTAGAAAAATTACGACTGAGGAGTGAGTTCGATCTCTCACTGGGTGCCCCATAGTTTCGGCCTTGTGCCATATCTAAGCTACTCTTGGAAAATCATGAATAAAGTTGTGGAGCATAGACCAAGGATAAGATTCACTACGGTAGTAATGGTTCACATAACATGCTCGTTAACCATTGCATCGAGGCGAGATCGCCAAATATGATATTTAAGAGGAAATCAGATTCTAACAACACAAAGCAATGAGTCCCGGGCATGCACTGAAAACTAGTCCAGTACTCTAAGAATCGTCTGCGAGTCTAGCTTATTAATCTTTGCTCAACGGCGAGACCCCTAGGTTAATTTATTCTGGCAGAAAAACGAGAATATCGATCGCATTGTGAAGCTTGAACTACGATAGTAGCCTGCGAGATGAGCTTGCTGCTACTTAACGGGGAGTCACCCAGATTGGCTTATTCTTGCACAAGGCGGATAAAATTGTTCCACAGCGGGTTCGCGATACGACATTTAGCATTCTTGGAACATTTCCAAAGTGATATATGCTATATCTAGTCTCCATGTAGACAGTCTCAGAATTCCAGAACTGGTTTAACGTTATCTTAACACCGAGTATTTGTCAAGTTATGACTGTTTCGATTGAATCAAAACTTGTATATTTAATCATTTACCGATAGATGATCAGTTTGGATAACACGTGTTATATCAAGTTGATTTGGGTCGGCCTACACCAATTCAAACAGAAGTTTGGGAAGGAAACCCCCATCAATAGCGGAAAGACCGATAACAGCTACTGGATTTTAGAAACCTATTTTCTTAAAACAAATTGTTTAGAGAGAAAGATTTTATTAATTTCAACCGAAAACAGTACTGGCTGATAGGTCAGTGATAACCAGATGCTTCCTTGTAAGCATCTATTGCAAAGAAAGTTGGATCACTGTGTTGTGCCAGAAAATCTTTCTCGTCAGAGTTCATCTTGCACATTTAAAAATCTACCATTCGTCCGTGCATTGAATACTGTTGCCATATCTGGTCTGGTGCACCTGCTATTCATCTCGAGGTTTTTGACAAAATCCAAAGAAGGATCTGGAATGTAATCGATCCTGACTTGGCATCACGATTTCAGTCACTTTCTCACAGACATGACATGGCTTCTACAAATAATTTCATGGCAACTGCTCGGATGAGCTTTTATCCTCTGGTGTTCCGACTATATGAATTTAAGCGTGCTACTAGATTGACATCTAGGTCCCACCTTTATACTGTTGAAATAGTTAAACAGTTTCTTTTCGCGCACTTCTCGCATGTGGAACTCCATTCCGTTTACTTGCTTCCCGGATAACTACAATCTTCAAAAATTTAAATGCGACGTTAATTGCCATCTTTTATCTTCTGTAATCCCGTTCAACCTTTGTCCTTCCCTCAATATTCAGTCTTTTCTTTTACTTTCAGCCCCTGTAACCCCCTGTGTACTAGTGGTAACACCGCTTTGCTTACGGTGAAATAAAAAAAGAAAAAAAGAAAACGGCTCATATTACCATTACAACATAAAATTCTGTCAAATTAATTTTTGACATAGTTCGACTGGTTTTTTTAGGGTTTTTTTTTTTTTTTTTGTATTTGACCCACACCAACTTTAACTCTTGAAAATGTAAGAAGATTGTTGCAGGTAAATCATATTTCATACATATTTTCTTTCAGAACTATTCTTGATACATAAAATTTGATATGTCGTTATCCCAGATAAACTATCCTAGCTTAAAAGCCGCCCTATTGGGTGGCAATTAACATAGCTCTTGCGGAGGGCTCTTGATTGAGATATCGGCTTGTTCAGGAGTTTGAGATTCCCTAAGTTTTGCATAGTTGTGTGAGTGTGTGTATGAAAGAAAGTGAAATTTGTCTTCAGTTCATTTTTTTCAGGGACAGTCATTCACTCCAGTAGTTCACTGCTACCAATGAGCAGAGATATTTTCTCCTGATGATGGCCATGTTGGCCGAAGCTAATCAAGGAACCTAATTTAATTAATAAAACAAAAATATTAATATACAATCCATACGTGTGTCTGAAATTTTAATTTTTGAACATTTTTTATTGTACAAGTCATATGTATATATATCTATCTCTCTCTCTCTCTATATATATATATATATATAAATATATATATATATATATAAAGTTATTTTAGGGATACAAATATTTAAGTAAATGATCTGTTTATAATAAACAGTATTATTAGGTTGGTGCAAAAATAATGTCGTTTTCTCACATAGTAACATATGTGAAAAAACGAAATTATTTTTGCACCAACAACAACATTTACCGGCGTGAGTGTCCGAGAAATTTCATAGAAAATATGTGTCCTCCGACTGGAATCGAACCTGTATCCTACACAGAACCGTCAGATAGCCTGATGTGCTATATCTTTTAGCTACAGAGGAAGCGTCTGGTTAGCAATGTCTGTAGCTAAATAGTATAGCACGTTAGGCTACATGACGGTTCCATGTAGGATACAGGTTCGATTCCAGTCGGAGCACACATTTTCTATGAAATTTATCGGTTTGGTTTGGTTTGTTTTTTTTACGGCATATCAACCTCAATGGGTTATTTATTGCCGACAACTTTTTTTCCTGGTAATATTTTCTTTTGTCAAAAATCTATTTCTAGTTATATTTTATTCTTCAAAAATATATAGCTAGTAATATTATTATAAAAAATGTATTGCTGGTAATAGTTTTTTTTCAAAAACGTATTGCTGGTAATTTTTTTTTTCAAAAATATATTGTTGGTAATTTTTTTACAAAGTATTTCTGGTATTAAAATCTATTTTTAGACTTTCATAAGGCTTTTTACTTCAGTTTGGGGGTTAACTATTTGCCCATAGATGGGACCCTAACAGATGCTACCACCCCAGGTCAGGGTGGTCGTGGTAACACCAGCAATTAAGAGGTAGTTCCACGCTCCTCAAAACCTCCTGACCAGAGGCCTTGCTGTTGGACGTAGTTTATCGTCTTACCCTGGACGCGGATGTAGTTTATCGTCAATACACAGGACAGGAAATTTCTCGGACAATCACACCAGTAAATTTTGTTAATACTGTTTATTATAAAGAGAGCATTTACTTAAATATTTGTATCTATAAAAATAACGTATAAACTATTAGGTCGGTGCAAAAATAATGACGTAATAATGTCGTTTTTTGACATTAAAAATACGTCAAAAAACGACATTATTACGTCATTGCTTTTGCACCAACCTAATATAAATAAATTAAAATAATTGTCAGACTTAGTCTATTTCATTATATATATATATATATATATATATATATATATATAGAGAGAGAGAGAGAGAGAGAGAAAGAGAGATGTGGAGACTAGGAAAGTAAAGATATTTGGCGAAATCACGTGATTGAAATAAACCCAGTTTCAATCTTGGTATGACTGTTTCGCTCGGTTTATTGATTTGTACGCTTTTCTATCCAACTGCTTCCCTATCACACTCCCATGACAATCTGTCTCTTTCGTTCTGTACATCAGTCTGCCGTCTTTGGAACTGTCACCCATTTTTAACCTCTTTTTTCTGTCTCCCTCTTTTCTTTTGATCTACCCCAGAAGTTTCTTACGCGACCGACTTCACCAGTGAATTGGTCTTTGGCGCCAGCTGTCAGTGATTACGTTCAGGTAATAATAATAAATAAATAAAAAAAAAAAGCAAGGAATTCGACACTACCCAGTTTTTCTCTCACAGCATCCATCATATTCAGATACTTGTATAGTCTCACAAAACCTGGTTTTCTATTAATTTCAAGTATGCATTTGCGGGCATATCGGTCGCCTGTTTGGTTTAGAAACCAGTGACCAGAAACAAAGTGTACGTGACGAATGCTAAAGTTTCAAATGAACATATCCATTTACGGTAGAATAGTATGTTGAAAAAAGAACTTGCTTGGTCAGAGGATAGATAGTTTAAAGTTAATTCATCACGATATTATAGGTATCTTCATGAGATCGCTAATGATAAAAGCATAGCATAGCATGATGAAAAAGACGCCAAACTTGACGAAACATATTTTAGCGTTCAAATGTTTATGTTATTATCAAGAGGAAAGGTCTAAGTATTTTTTTAATTATTTTTAAAATTTTTTCCTTCTTTTTAGAACATTCTAAATTTTGATTAAAAAAAAAAACTTGTTTCTCTTTTTGTCACCGGAACTAGTAAAATAACATAAAATTTTAGCACATTTTTTTCTGTACGACAGACATTAATTTTGAAAATCTTGCAAAAATAAAAATAATTGTCGGATTTTAATGAAACTTTCAGAAACTATTCACAAATGATGGAACTTATTATATGTTTTTCTTTTTTAAGTCATATGCAAATTTTTTTTCATATGCATTATCCTCCCCCCCCCCAACTAATTGTACGAAACCTCTATAATTTCAATTTTGGGAAGATTAGCGATTATATTATACACGACTTTGAGGAAACCAAATCCTGTTTTTTTTTTGTTTATTTTTTTAGTTGGACCACCTCTAGCTGAAAATCATCGCTCAATTGTAACATACAAAACTTAATAAAAACAAAAATATTATTTAATTTCAAAAGCTTTTAATTGCTTTTATTTATTTTAATGAACATGGACAATATTGTCTGAAATCAAAAAGATATTTCGATGAAAAATGAATTTTTAAAACAATTATTTGTTATTTCTAAAATATTTTATTATTTTTACATTATGTTGTTAATTCTTCTAAAATTAGGGAAAAGTTTGTAAAATTTAACGAATCCTGTTATTAAGTAGATATATATTTACAGATTATAATTTCCAAAGCTTCTTACAAACTAACGGACAACAGTATATAAAAAAAAAATATAATTTGTGTCAATAATAACGCTGTAAATCAAATCTATGGAAGACCGGAAGTATCATGCGCGCAATAAATAAAAAAAAATAAAAACGTCACGTGGATTGAGTTTCTGTCTAGTATTTAATTTAAATACTGAATTTTTAATACAATTATTTGTTATTTCTTTAATTATAATAGATTTTTACATTTAAGTTGTTAAATATAAAATTAGTTAAAAGCTGCATTCAGTTTCATAAATGTCCTTTTGAGATTTATTTATTTTTGCGAAACACGCGTAGAGAAGTTAATTCGATTTTTCAATTTCAACTGAGAAGGGTACCTACAAGTTTCAGTATCATCTTATGAAATTTAAATTTGTATTTTATGTAGACTTCTGATAAAATTTAATAAGAAAGATACCTATAAATTAATTAGATACATTTCATATGAAATTTAATCTCACTCTCAACAGTCTTATTTTAATTTGTTTATAATATGTTTTCCATATGTTTTCGTAAACGTGAAAGCTAAGTACAAAAAAAAAAAAATTAAAAATTAAAACGCTGAAAGTTTTCCTTAAAAATAACGAGGTAAATAATTTGTCCACTTAAATCTAAATAACTTCACTTCATTTCCGTAGAAGGAATTATCCTCACGTAAGCTATCAAAACGTCACTAGCAAATATTATTTGATTATAGTGAAGGTAAAGGCTTTGTGCAGAACTAACCACACTTTTTGAAGGGCTTTTTTCCATCCAAGGCTATAGAACCTAGTGTGTCCTGCTCCGTAGCTGGAGCAGAAGAGAATTAATACTTTCAAGTAGCACGTAGGTCCATCTAGTGTGTTCGACTGAAATTCGAACTCGGCTCTCCGATTCCTCAATACGAGCCGCTATTCACTACATCACCGTGCCGATATATATGTGTGCTAATCACTATCTCTGTACAGATGTTTAAATATCTATCTCTGTTCAACTATCTATCTCTATATCTAGCTATATTCAACTATACATCTATCTGTTCGACAGTCTTTTTTTCAACTATGTTCAACTATCAATCCGTCTGTTCAAATATGTATCTATATATCTATCTATATCAGTTCAAATATAACTATCTATATACATATATGTTCAACTACCTATCTAAATATGCTCTACAATATCTGTCCGTCTGACTATGTCTATTGAACTCTCTGTTCAACTATGTATCTCAATGTCTATCCATCTCTATGTCTGTTCAGCTATATATCTATCTACCCATTTGTCTATGTCTGTACAACTCGCTACCAATATATTTGTGTATGAATGTGTATTTATCTTTGATCAAATACCTAACTACATATGTTCAACTGTCTCAGTTCAAATATCTATCGATATATCTATACCCAACTATCTATCTCTTTTCAACTATCAATCTATTTACATCTGTTCAACTATCTATCTACATCTGTTCAACTATCTATCTATCTATTTACATCTGTTCAACTATCTATCTACATCTGTTCAACTATCTATCTACATCTGTTCAACTATCTATCTACATCTGTTCAACTATCTATCTACATCTGTTCAACTATCTATCTATCTATCTACATCTGTTCAACTATCTATCTACATCTGTTCAACTATCTATCTATCTAAATCTGTTCAACTATCTATCTATCTATCTACATCTGTTCAACTATCTATCTATCTACATCTGTTCAACTATCTATCTATCTACATCTGTTCAAATATCTATCTACATCTGTTCAACTACCTACCTACCTATAGGGAGTAATGAGTAAATTGTCGCCTTCTTACATTGTTAATTTCGCGCATGCCAGTTGGTATGTTTTTTGGTTCTGTATGTTTTTGATTTTGTCCACTGTACAGTAGAGTCAGTTGGGTAATGTCTGTGAGAAAAAAGCACCATGATGCACTTCACTCGACCTGCGTTACTGTCCCAATTTCAGAGTGTTGGTCAATCTAAGACCAAGGCAGAGGATTCGAAAAGAGGAGGAGGAGTCTAATGGTGATTACGAAGGTGTTTGGTGTGATCACTAGTGAGGGCCATGTTATGCTTCCATTCATCTCCCCACAGGGCCTAAGAGTAAACACGGAGGCCTACATCAAGGGCCTTGAGGAAGTAGTGCGGCCCTGGATCA
>OZ010580.1:28566429-28573929 GCA_963932145.1 Acanthosepion lycidas | reverse complement strand
TAAAATAAGTAAAATAATTCTGCAGGATATATGTAAATCCCTTAGGACTTTCCTTAATATTAACCCATGGCAATCTACTAAGGATTGCATTAAATGGTTTGAAAATTACAATAAAAATAAAAAGTGCTCATTCATTAGGTATGATATTAAGGAATATTATCCGTCTATTTCAGAGAAAACCCTAAATGAAGCCCTCAGCTTAGCCAAAGAATACATCCAAATTTCTGATGACAAAATAAACCTAATTAGACATTGTAGAAAAACATTGCTATTCCACGATAATACTTTATGGATAAAAAAAGATAATATTAACGGTTTTGACAACCCTATGGGAGCTTATGATGGAGCTAGGTGTGCGAGATAGTAGGGTGCCTGCATAGGCTTAATGAATATATAGACTTTAATAACCATGGGTTGTACCGCGACGACGGTTTAATCATAGTGGAGAATAGTAACCCTAAAAAATGTGACACTATCCGTAAAAAACTGCACTGGTTTTTAAAAAATTCGGATTCAATCTCGATATTCAATCTCGATATAGAAACTAATTTGAAAATCACCAACTATCTAGATATTACGTTGAATTTACAAAATCACACAATATCCCCGTATAAAAAAGAAAACCAAGAACTCCAATATTTAAACATAAAATCTAACCACCCAGCCCATATCATAAGGCATATTCCAAAAAATATTGGGTATAGACTTTCTACTAATTCCTCCAATAGGGACATTTTTGAGGCCAATAAAACAAGTTATGAGTAAGCCCTATTTAAGAGTGGACATAAAAATAAATGAGAATATATTAATATAAATAACCACAACAGTACCCAGAATAAACGTAATAATAGGCAAAGAAAAATTTTGTGGTTCAATCCTCCTTTTAATTTAGCGGTAAAAACAAAAATTGGCAAGATATTTTTTGATTTATTAGAGCAACATTTCCAAAAAAACAAAAACAATGTAAAACTTAGTTATTGTTGCATGCCGAACGTAGGGACTATAATAAATGGATTGAATAAGAAAAAAACTAGGAGTAATCCACGCAGTAATCTCCTACTTGTAATTGTAGAAGCAAAAACATCTGTCCATTACAGGGAAAATGTCAGCAAGAATGCGTGGTTTATCAAGTGAAAATTTACAAAAATAGCGAGGATACTAACCCTAAAACATACATAGGTGCTACTCAGGATAAATTAAAAAAAAAGATATTGTAACCACACGAGTAGTTTTAAAAACGAAAAAATTAAGCATAGTACCACGCTATCTACCTATGTATGGAAAACCAAACAAGAAGATAATATAGACCTCATCCTTAAATGGGAAATATTAAAAAAATGCCCCAAATATAAAGCAGGCCATAAATTTTGTAAATTATGTGCAGAGGAGAAATTAGCCATAGCTTTATATGATCAACCTAACCAGCTATTAAACTCCAAAACTGAAATCCTTAACGTATGTAGACATAAAAAATCTTGGCTACTAAATTAGACTTTTTCCCGCTTATTTGTCATTCCACCTTAATGATTGTGGGTTTTTTCCTCCTCCCTCCGCATTTTTGTTGAATAAATATTTACCATCCCCTACCCACCCACTTAGGTGTTTGTGTTTGTGGTTCTTTGGTCACGTGGTATAATTTTAGCTATCGCCTATAAATATGCGTTTCTCTTTGCCTCGTTAGCCGTACTTTCCCTCACGATTCGTTTAGGTGAAACCTACGTAGGTTTGTCTGGCTCACTCGGTGTATCTAGGTCTGCTCTACGGTTATATTGAGCTCTTTTGTTAGTTAGTTGTTTACTCGTATCGGGGTTTTTTCTTTGGGCTTCAGACCTGCATCTGTGCGATTTTTTTCGGCAGTAGTTCATGTTTGTAGCTCTTTCTTTTTTTAAAACCTTTTTTTCCCTCGAGATTGATTTGATTATTGGCAAATCAAAAATTCGAGGGTTTTTCGAAACGGGTCTAGTTTATATATATATATATATATATATATATATATATATATATATATATATATATATATATAGATAGATAGATAGATAGATAGTACTTTTCAAGTACGAATTGAGTTCTCTTAGCCACTGGCGTATTTGTATAGAAAACACTAAAATGTCCCTTTCTCTCTTAAATGCCGACGGCTTAGGGGTAGGATGCCAAATCGGTCGAATTTCGATTCCGGCTTTAAGCAATCAGACTTCTGTGAATGACTATATATATATATATATATACGGAAACACCTCCGTCTGTTTAAATATGTATCTGTCTATATCTGTTAAAATATCTACTTCTGATCATTTAACTATGTACCTATCTATCTATCTAAATATGTCTATTCAAATATCTATCTATAAATGTTCAATTATCTATCTCCCGTTGTCTGTTCAAATATCTATACAGTGTAACCCGGATATAAGAGAGTTGTCGGGACCGGAGAAGAAGTCTCTTATATCCGGGTTTGGTCTATTTTGTCTAGGTAAGTATGGCTCTAATTTGGGACCAGAGAAAATCTCTCTTATATCCGGGTTTCTCTTATATCCGGGTTACACTGTGTGTGTATATATATATATATATATATATATATATATATATATATATATATATATTAAGTATGTATGTATGTATGTTCAATATCTATCATTCTAACTCTGTATAACTGTTCAATATAAATATTTCTATCTATCCACCTCTTTCTGTTCAAATATCTCACTATCTGTCTACCACTGACTGTTCGAATGTATCTCTATCTACCAGTGTCCGTTCGAATATCTATCTACCTCTGTCTGTTCAAACATCTATCAATATATCTACTTCTGTTCAAATATGCATCAATCTAATTCTGTCTGTTCAAATATCTATCTTCGTCGGTCTGTTTAATATCTATATATCTATGTATGTATAGTCAATATCTACACAATCTGTGTAACTGTTCTAACTTTCCACCTATTTCTGTTCAAATATCTATCTATCTATCTCTGTTCAAATATCTATCTATCTATCTCTGTTCAAATATCTATCTATCTATCTCTGTTCAAATATCTATCTATCTATCTCTGTTCAAATATCTATCTATCTATCTCTGTTCAAATATCTATCTATCTATCTCTGTTCAAATATCTATCTAGGTCTCTGTCGCTGTTCGAATATCTATTTCCCTTTGTTTAAATATCTATCTACTACTGCCTGTACAAATATCTGTGTATCTAACTGTTCAAATACATATCTATTTATCTGTCTACCTCTGCCTGTTCACATATGTATCTATTTGTCTTTTCAAATATCTATCAATCTATCTATTTGCCTGTTCAAATATATGCCTGTCTACATTTGTGAGCTCAAACATCTATCTGTTTATCTATATATCTTACTAGCTAGCTAGCTATTTATCTAACTACCCGTCTACGTATGTCTGTTCAAATATATATGTATGTATATATATATATGTATCTATCTACTTCTGTCTGCACAAATATCTGTTTCTGTTTTAAAATATCTATCTATCTTTCTATTTATTTATCTATCTACCGCTGTCTTTTCATATGTCTATATATCTCTGACTGTTCAAATATTTATCTAATGTGTCTGTTCAAATATCTACCTATCTTCCTGTCTGTTAAAATATCTATTTATATACTTCTATATATTAAAATATCTTTCTACTACTGTCTATTCAAATATCTAGCTATCTATCTACCTGTCTATCATCGTCTGCCTGTTCAAATAACTATCGAATCTATCTACCTCTGTCTGTTCAAAAATCTATCTATATATCTACGTCTGTATTTTCAAATATCTATCTACGTCTGTCTGTTCAAATATCTACCTATCAATCTAATTCTGCCTATTCATATGTCTATATATCCATCTACCTAGGTCAGTTCAATGTATTTATGTCTGTTCAAATATCTATCTACGTCTGTCCGTTCAATATCTAAATATGTATGTATGTTCAAAATCTATCTACCTATGTGTAACTGTTCAATATCTATGTTTCTCTCTATCTCTTTCTATCCAAATTTCTATATGTATATTTGCCTTTGTCAGTTCAAATATCTATGTATCTCTCTCTGTCTGTTCAAATGTCTATCGAGATAGCTATCTCTGTTGAAATATCTATCTACTACTGTCAAGTATATATTTATCAATTTATCTATCTACCTACCTACCTACCTCTGTTTGTTCAAATATATCTCTATCTACATCGGTGAGCTCGAATATGTATATCTATCTACCTATCTCGCTAGCTATTTATCTAACTACCCGTCTACCTATGTCTGTTCAAATATCTATGTATATATGTATGTATCTATCTACCTCTGTCTGCTCAAATATCTATCTGCCTCTGTTTTAAAATATCTATCTTTTTATTTATTTATCTATTGATCCATCTACCTCTGTCTTTTCATATATCTATTAGGTTGGTGCAAAAATAATAATGTCGTTTTTGACGTTAAAAATACGTCAAAAAACGACATTATTACGTCATTATTTTTGCACCAACCTAATATATATCTCTGTTCAAATATCTATCTATTGTGTCGGTTCAAATATCTCTGTATGTATGTACCTATTTTTCTAAGTCCGTCTGTTCAAATATTTATCTATATATTTACATCCGTCTGTAAAATTATCTATTGAATCTAGCTACCTCTATCTGCTCAAATAGCTAACTACATCTTTCTTTTTAAATAACTGTCTACCTATCTATCTAGCTATGTATCTACCACTGTCGAAGTTCCTATCAACATCTGTATGTTCAAATATATATCTACATATTTACTTGTCTGTTCAAATATCTACAGAATCTATCTACCTCTCTGTTCAAATATCTACTTCTCAATCTAATGCTGTCTGTTCAAATATTTTTTATTTATCTCTCTATTCATCCATCCATGTCTGTTCAATGTACGTCTGTCTGTTCAAATACCTGTCTGTCTATATCTGTTCAAATAGCTATGTACCTACTGTTTGCTCAAATACCTATCTATTTATATATCCACACGTCTCTTGAAATACCTGTCTATCTCTATCTGTTCATATATCACTTTCAAATATCTCTCTATCTATATCTACTCAAATATCTATGTATTTCTATCTAAATATCTATCACTGTCTCTTCAAATACTTATCTATATATCTATCGTCCCCTGTCTGTTCCAATATCTACCTATCTTTTTCTTTTAAAATATTCATATATTTATCTAACTATCTCTGTCTGTCCAAATATTTATCTAAGTCTATCTGTTGGAAAATTTATGTAAATTTGTCTGTTTAAATTATCTATCATCCTCACTGACTGTTCAAATATCTATCTACCTATGTCTCTTCAAATATCTATGTATCTACCGCTGTCTGTCCAAATACATATCTATTTATCTATCTATAGCTGTCTGTTCAAATATATCTCTATTAACCTGTCTGATCAAATATATATCTGAATATTGAAATATCTATCTACCATTATCTATTCAAATATGTATATCTATCTAGCTATTTATCTAACTGCCTATCGATCTACCTCTGCCTGTTCAAATATCTATCTATATACTTACATCTGTCTTTTCATCTATCTACGTCTGTGTTCAAATATCTATCGAATTTACCTACCTCTGTTCAAATATCTATCAACATCGTTCTGTTTAAATAACTGCCTACCTATCTATCTGCCTGTATGTTTGGATATATATCTACGTCTGTCTGTTCATTATCTATCCATCTAGCAATGTCTGTTTAAATACCTATCTATTTATCTATCTACCTCTGTCTCTTGAAATATCTATCTACCTACCTACCTTTCTATCCATCCACCCATCACTTAAAAATATTTATGTATATACTTCTGACTGCTCAAATATATATGTATACATCAGTATATCTTCGAATACTTTATATATATATATATATATATATATATATATATATATATATATATAACTGTATATATATATCTATCAATCAAAATCTGTCAGTTCAAATATCTATGTATCTAACTCTGTTAAAAATAGTATATACTTATCTCTCTACCTCTGCCTGTTCAAATATCTCTCTACCTCTGTTGGTTCAAATATCTATTTATGTATCTATCTAAATCTGTAGTTCCAAATACCTATCCACCTCTCTTTGTTCAAATATCTACCTTTGTCTCTTAAAATATATATCTCTCTGTTCAAATATCTCTCTCTCTCTCTCTGTCTTTAAACATCTCTTCAAGTATGTATCTATCCCTATCTGTTCAAATATCTATTTATTCTACTACCTCCGTTGATTGAAATATCTATTTACATATCCACTTCTGTCTGTTCAAACACTTATCTAATCTATCTATCACTGTTAGAATGCATATTTATTTATTCATCTATCTCTCTCTGTCTAAACATCTATCTACCTCAATCTGTTCAAATATTGAATTAGCTGTGTTTCGAACTGTCTGTGCAAATATCTATCTATATATCTGTCTTTTTACATATCTATGTATCGTTCTCTGTTTAAATATGCATCTAGCTCATTCTGTTCAAATACCTATCTATTTATCTATCAACCTCTGTCTGTTCAAATATATACCGCCTCTTTCTGTTCACATATCTATCTACCTCTGTCTTCAAATATCAATCTACCTCTGTCGGTTCAAATATCTTTCTATATATCTTCCACTCTCAAAATACTTATCTATGTATCTATCCATGTCTCTTGAAATATCAATGTACAAACGTGTTTATCTATTACTTTCTCTTCGAATACTTATCTATATATCTATCTGCCTCTGTCTGTACAAATATCTATCAAAGTCTTAAAATATCTATATCTGTTTGTTCAAATGCCTATGTATCTATCTCTGCCTGTTAAAATATCTATATATTTATCTGTCTACCTCAGTTTGTTCACATATCTATCTACGTCTATCTATTCTAATATCTACTTTTCTACCTATGTATCTATCTAAATTTGTCATTTCAAATATCTACCTTTATCTTTCAAATATCTATCTATCTACCTATCTCTGTTCAAATATCTCTGTTAAAATACGCCTATCTGATCAAATATCTATCTATATATCTACCTGTCTTCAAATACTTACCTATTTACTTATCTGTTCAAATATCTATGTATCTACCTCTGCCTGTTCAAATACCAATCTATTTATCTATCTATATCTGTTGGTTCTAGTATCTATCTACCTTCCCCTGTCTGTTCAAATATCTACCTAACTTTGTCTATTCAAATATCTATCAACTTCTCTCTGTTCAAATTTGTATATATCTACCTCTGCCTGTTGAAATATCTATTTATCCACTACTGTCGTTTGAAATATCTATCTATGTATCCATGTCTGTTCGAATGCCCATCTGTCCTTATATCTCTGTTGAAATATATATCTTCATCTGTTCAAATATCTATATATCTCTTTATATCTTTTCAAATAACTCTCTACCTTTACGTGTTCAAATATTTATCTGTCTACGTCTGTCTGTTCAAATATCAATCTCACTCTCTCTCTCTCTCTATATA
>OZ010580.1:28551429-28561429 GCA_963932145.1 Acanthosepion lycidas | reverse complement strand
AGTTTTAAATATAATACATATGTACACACAAATATCATTACATATCTACATATACAAATACATTACATAAACCCACATTTACATAGAAAAACAAAGGTGTACATACAAAAATGTATCTATAATCTCTGTCTAAACATCAAAATGTTTGCTATTGTATCCATACAAAATGCAAATACAGCCACAGACATAAATGTAAAGACAAGCGTCTATTAATAAATAATATGGATGTACATCGGGATAGAAAAAAAAACTGCTCCATGCCATACAAAATAACGGAGCTTTACAAATTTAGTAATTAAATTTCTGTCGTACAGTGACCGACCATTGTCAGTTTCATTCCTTTACGCAATCTGTACCGCTAAAACTCTCGATGGTCAGAGATTGGCGACTAATCTCTCTTCCGATCTTGCGCAAACTACTCAATAGGATAAAACCTGACTGGTCACGTTCAATGCCTCGAAGACAAAGCTAGTTACATTCAATCATCACCGACCTGACCCTGAACTATCACCAATCAGGATGAACGGAAATCCTCTCGGGGAAACACCGTGCCTTGAAAGACTGTTAGGCCTCAAACTCACATTCTATCTCAATAAGATCCATTGCTAAGGATGCAGGTAAAATGGTTGACTCTCTGTACCGCTCCAGTAGGTATCCGACTCCACCTATTATCATCTCTATTTATATGAGCCAGATCAGGCCAAAAATGGAATACTGTTGTCATTTATTAGTGGAACCTGCATAGATCTCACTCTTCAGCCTTGACAGATTTTAAAAGCATCTCCAAGCTATTGTGGGTGACGAATTATTCTCCACCGTTCAACCTCTCTTCCATAGGCGGGATGTCGCGAGCTTTTCGCTGTTCTATCGCTACTTCTACGGAAAGTGCTCGAACGAACTACATTCGCTGGTGCCGCCGAGGCAAGCCTTCTCAGTAAGAACACGTCACGCCACTTAGTAGCAAACCACCGACATTCCCTCCGTATTCCATCGGTGAATAGTAGCACCATATTCCCCGTGAACCACTGCCCTGTGGGACCGACTCAAACTGGTGTTTCCCCGATCAGTACAATCTTAGCCTGTTCAAGACTACGGTTAAACTGTTATCTTCCACTCCTATACACTGTTGGGCCTGAAACTCACACTCGACCTCAATATGATTCATTGCTAAGGTTGGTTTGGTTTATTTTGTTTTATGGCATATCAACCTCAACGGGTTATTTAATGACGACAACATTGTTAGGATAGATTCGTATGAATAGAATATGTATTCTTTAGTTTTGTTTTGTTTTGTTTTATGGCATATCAACTTCAATGGGTTATTTAAAGCCGACAACAATTTTTATTGCTGGTAATATTTTGTTTTGTCAAAAATCTGTTTCTGGTAATATTTTTCCTTCAAAATTGTATTGCTGGTAATAGTTTAACTATTTGCCTATAGCTGGGACCCTAACAGGTGCTACAACCCCGGGTCAGGGTGGACCTGGGAACACCAGCAATTAAGAGGTGGTTCCACGCTGCTCAAAACCTCCTGATCAGAGGCCTTGCTACTGGACAGTTTATCGTCTTACCCAGGACGTGGATGTAGTTTAACGTCTTACCCAGGATAATCATTGCTAAGAATGCAGGTAAAATGGCCTGTTCCCTGTACCGCTTCTGACTCCTTATGCTATCTTCCTGCCTTTACAAGAGGCAGATCAGGCCAAAAGTGGAGTTTTTTGTTATGTGCCAAGCCGGATACACGCTTAGACGATCATGTATCATTCATGATACATGACTGACAAGGCAGGTTTTTTTCCCGCAGTAGGTTGCCGTTTCTTTCTGCGGTAGACTAGTTGCAATATGGCTAATTCCTGCTGCCATGCTCTATCATTACAAGAGACAGATCAGATAGAGAATTGAGTATCGATTCCATCTCTGGGCTGGTGCTGCCCGGCCCTGACTTGCTTTGACAGGGTTTAGAAGTGATTAGGCGGCATTGGGAGTGATGAAATATCCTAAAACTCGAAAGACGAAACGTTGTTAGCCTCTTCCTAATCTCTCACCGTTACGATGGTAGATGTTCTTAGTCAACTCAAGCGACAGACCTTCACCATGCCGCGTTCAATGTGGTAAATAATTCCCATTCTTTCGTGTAAGCAATAAGTTCTATTCGTATAGGTTCTTACCGAAAACTGTTACTATGTGGAACCGAAAGGTTACTGCCCTGATCACTACAAACTTGACCTCTTCCTATCGAGAATGAAACGATCTCTATCCCAAAGGTCCCCATAATACGCACTTAATATTTCCCACTTTACAGCAATCTCACTTAGTGACCGTTTACTTTAAGTCTCCTTTGAGCCTTGAGTGATGTTATACTGGAACACACCTATTCTATAGTTAATAGACTCTCCCACCTATAATAAGTAGGAGTAGTAGTTACAGTCGCTCAGTGAGTTTGTCAGTCGATGTCGGACGACCGTTAGTCGGATATTAAAGTATCAGCCACCCCAACTAGATTACTGCGTCATTACTTATTATATCAAGTTCCTAACGTTTTGTACGTCGAACCTATTTTAGGACCGACTTAGTACAAATACAAGTCTCCACTGTGAAACCACTACATAACAAGTGAAAAAAAAATGGCGGTGAAAATTGGTCTATATCAGGAAGATATTGCTTATATCTATAAACAATAAGGGAATAGAAATGAACATTGCATCGTGACTGTGAGACCATCAGTCAGTTATGCGTCATGCGTGATATACGCTTAGGCGATCATGTATCTTTCGATACATGACTGACGAGGCAGATTTTTCCCCACAGTAGGTTGCCATTCATTTCTGCGGTAGACCAGTTGCCATTCAAGGCTATAAAACCCGGTCTGTCCATAGATTCGAGGGATGAGGGAAGAACCTTTACTTTCCTAAGGGTATTAGCACGTAAGTGAACCAGTAGACCAGTTTTCACCCAAGGCTATAGAAACCTGCTAAAGAAGAGGATTCATACTTTTCCCAAGGGTATTAGCACGTAAATGAATGTAATGGATTCGACTGGAATTCGAACTCGGCTCTCCGATTCCTCAGTCCGAGCCGCTATCCATTACTCAACCGAGCCTTCATACTTTAATTTTTACCCAAGTCATGGAACTGATAGTAGTTACTGTCACAGTGGGGATCCCTATATGTCTAGAGTGACATATATATATATATATATATATATATATATATATGTGTGTGTGTGTGTGTGTGTGTGTGTGCTTGAATGGATTGGATATTTATGTATATTTAAGTAATGTAAATCAAACAAGTACAAAAATTCAAATATCTAGGAAGTGTTTTAACGGAGGACGGAAAGTGTGACAATGAAATCCGAGTGTGGTCGGGGCATTCCATAAACTAAGCAGAGTATTAAGAAACAGAAAAAAAAAATCTTTAGAAATACAGAAAAGATTACCGAACTGTTACGTGATATCTGTCCTCCGATATGGCAGTGAATGCTGGACAGTCTCCTCACAGATGAAGAAGAGACTTGAAGCAACAGAAATGTGGTTCTACAGAAGGATGCTGACGATGCCATGAACCAAATATGTAAGAAACGACGAAGTTTTAAAGAACATGGAAATATTAGGTTGGTACAAAAATAATGACGTAATAATGTCGTTTTTTGACGTATTTTTGACGTATTTTTAACGTCAAAAAACGACATTATTACGTCATTATTTTTTGCACCAATCTAATAAAAAGGAAACTTATACTTAACATCAGGAAGCGACAGTTGAAATTTCTAGAGTACATAATGAGAAAAGAGGACTTGGAAAATCTTATACTCACAAGACAGATTGAAAAGAAGGTGGACAGTATAACAATACATAAGCTACATAGTGAGCTTGGGTAAATGGATGGCGGAAAAATTTATTCAGCCACATTGGATAATGGGCTAATTCAATATGTGTTTATGTGCCCTGTGATTTTTAGATTGATTTACAAATAAAAAAAAAATATCTTTCGCTTTGCTGAATAAAACCGGACACCCCGAAAGTAAGTTATTATTAATATTTTTTAATAAGGATAGATAAACACCCCCCCCCCAAAAAAAAATAGACTACTTATATAAATATATCATGAAGATTTTATTAGCATCTGTTGATTGATAAAATTTATAGTGAAATATTTGCTACACGGAGTTTCATTCATATGGCTCTCTCCCCATCTCTCTAATATATATATATATATATATATATATATATATATATATGTGTGTGTGTGTGTGCGTGTGTGTGTGTGTGAAAATATTTTTGACGGTACAAAATCTAATTACAGAAATAAAAGTGTGTAGCTTAAGATATGTTAAAAGTGAAGCAACCGGTTTCGCTCCCGCTCTTCAGGCCTCTACGGGCGATTTAACTTAAAACAATAGAAAATGTCTAATGAGAAGGAGAAGGGAAAAAAATTGAGCACAAAAACCTCGTTGTGATCAATTTTTTTTTTTTCATTCTTCTCATTACACATTTTCTGTTGTTTTAAGTTAAATTTCCCGTAGAGGCCTGAAGAGCGGGAGCGAAACCGGTTGCTTCGCTTTTAACATGTCTTGCAATATTAAACTACACACTTTTATATATGTTTAATTTGGTAGCAAGAACATGTTTCGTTGAAGATGACAGAGAAGGAAAATTTAATTTATTTTTTATTATTTTTTTTTCCAGGGATCTTACATTTTTCCGCATGGTGGAAATAAAAGCAGGCAAAAACTGTTCATATTATCCATTGTTTCAAGTGTATTGCAACTATCTCTTTAGCCATTTTCAAGGGGAATTGTTTGAGGTGTTGTTAATTTCTCTTCATAGTTTGACCGCTTATGATGTGTTTTATTTTTGCGTTGTTTTGATTACCAGTAAGAGCGTTTATTGAAAATGGCTAAAGTGGTCAAAAGCGCTTACATTATATATATATATATATATATATATATATATATATTGCATATTTGTAACTTGCATGTTATAGTGTAACAGTTTATAATAAATATTTATTGCTCTACTCTTTTATTGAACCCTTTTTTGAAAACGAATATTATGAACGTTTGAATTTATACTCTTTTCGTTTTTTTACATTTGGATATATATATATATATATATATATATATATATATATTTCGGCTCTTGTTTTGAAACATGAGAACTCTTATGTAGCGTGTTGGAATCATATTTTTAAATAAATAATTATATTTATGCTCTACTTTTGTATCGAGCACTATTTTTTTTAAAAAAATACTAAAGAACTTTGGATTATTTACCTAACCAGTTCTTTCCTATTTTCTATATATTTTCACACACACACACACACATATATATATGTGTATGTGTGTGTGTGTGATTTTTTTTGGTGGTATGGTGGGGGGTAATCCGATACTTTTTTTTTAAATTAATTGAAACGATATTTATAGTGGCTACGTCTATTTGAGTAGACGGTCTGTTGATTTTATTTCCCCAATCGGCCTACGCACACGAGAGAACTTAACCAAGAAAAATGTGCCGTCCTTAAAACTTCCTCGTTGCTCACATGCATTCTCCATTCATGATATTCTGTGCTTCCTTCTGTAAAACCACATTTCTGTTACCTGATATCTCTTCTTCGTCTGTGAGGAAATTGTACAGATTTCTCTGCTATGTAGCAGGACTGATATTACATACTTTTCCAACACTTTGAGCGTAGTAATTCTCAGCCTTTACTTATTATTTATGTTTGGTCATATGAGAAGGGGCAAAAATTAACCAAGCACACGTGTATTAAAGCAGATTTACACACACACACATATATATTTAAGAAAAGTTTACTGGCAAAGTTATTTTTTAAAATTCTGTGCACGTTATATATAAATATATAGAGAGTCTAATATAAAATTATATATATATATATATATATATGTTCTGAGATTCCCTGAAAATGGACCGATGAAGGTCTGTCTAGGAAACTAAAGTCGGATGCTGAAGGTAACACCAATCAGCTAAGTGACAAACTTTATATTTGTATTAATTATATATATATATATATATATATATATATATATATATATATATATATATATATATATACCCAAGTATAGGATTGGTGTATACGGAATAAATTCCAATAACCAACAAATACTATTCTTAAAAGAGTGCTCAATACATAGAGCAGATATAATTATTTATTTAAAAATTATGACATGGCTATTTTTGTAGTGATTTTATAACATATTTATGTTATAATTTTTAAATAAATAATCATATATATATATATATATATATATATATATATATGTGTGTGTGTGTTCTCACGTTCACCGATTGTGCACAATGGGGAAAAGGATTTTTTTTTAATAGCTGCTGCTGCTACTTAACGGATAGCTCTTCGTCAGAATTCAACGTTCTCGCTGCTAGTCTAGCGTTTGTATACATCAAGTATATAATACGTTAAATTATTTCCTTTTTTTTTCTGTCGACAGTTTAAGTTTAGAGTCTCTAACTTATGTCAAATCAGTCAAGGCTCGATCCCGACTTGAAGCTATCGGATGTCTAGCTACACTGATAAGCGAAACAGTTTATATATATATATATATATATATATATATATATATATATATATATATATATATATATAGTAAACCTAAAGAGCCAGACAAACCTACCTAGGTTTCACCTGCGCGGATCATAAGTCCTCCCTGACGATCCGCGTAGGTGAAACCTTGGTAGGTTTGTCTGGCTCTTTAGGTTTACTTAGTTTGCTCTACTTAGCGTATTGAGCACTTTACTTAGTTATTTTACTTTACTCGTGTCGGAGGTTTTTTTGTCTTTGGACTCTGAACTTAGATTCTAGACGATTATTTTCGACGGAAGTACATGTTCTTAGTTCTTTCTTTTTTGTTACCCTTCCCCCCGCTTGCGTATTAGTTTGTTCATTTACAAGCTAAAACACCTAAGTATAGCTGCTTAGATTTATAAGATTATTAGTATTATATATAAGTCAACACTCAGAGGTGACACTCCGTTTCATGATTTCACGCAATCTTTAGGCCACTCTTTGTGGACCTCAGTTCTTATTTTTATATTTACATACGCTCTATCTCTGATATTGAACACTTTAATCTATAATTGTATAGTTATATTTTACAAGTATCGAGAGCGCAGGGCCATACCATGGTGGATCAGAAAATTCTTTCATCTACAAAGGGGTAAGTAGTGTCGAACACTGTCGGAGAACACATTCAGTTTTTTTTTGTTTTTTTTCATTTAAAGTCTCTCGAATGTGCAGCCCTGTAGACGTAATTCAGAGTGTTTAAAAATAAGAGGCGTTTGTTCAAACAAGGGTAGCCACTAAATTAACGTTTAAAGTAATAAGAAATTGTATCAGACGGAAAATAAACCCATTATATATATATATAAAAGGGAGGGAGAGAGAGAAAGAGAAAGTGAGAGAGGGAGAGGGTAGTTGTGCCAAAGGTTAATAGTAATCGGAAACCCGGGTTCAAATTCCAGCTACGGGAATTGGGTTAATTTCACACACCTGCTCTTTGGAAAAGTATTAGTTCTTCTGTGTAAGTGATCGAGTCAAGAATGAATCTATTTTACTTTCCTGTATAACAATATACAACCAGTCGCTTCTTATATTAGAAGAGATGACCACCTTGTTGAATTGCGCAGAGGATTGGCATAAATGACCTAACACAGTACAACAACAATCTAACAGTTAATGACACACACACACATTATCTATATATATATATATATATATATATATATATATATATATATATATATATATAAATTCATGAATTATTCATACAAAAAACAAATACAAAGGTTAATGATTTAATTGGCGAGAAATCCATCTTCGCGAACAATTCAAATAATATACAAAAACCGCGAACCTGTTTATGAATGAAAAGAGACTTGTTTTATAAATTTCAGTTGCATAAGGTCTTATTATTTTTACAAGATTTCGTCTGTTCCTACAGACATCCTCAGGTATGGAATAGATTTTGTTCTTGTTTTTACTCTCAGTAATAAGTGAGAGTAAGTGGAATAGATTTTGTTCTTGTTTTTACTCTCAGTAATAAGTGAGAGTACAAACAAGAACAAAATCTATTCCATACCTGAGGATGTCTGTAGGAACAGACGAAAGCTTGTAAAAATAATAAGACCTTATGCAACTGAAATTTATAAAACAAGGATCTTTTCATTCATGAACAGTTTCGGGGTTTTTGTATATTATTTGAATTGTTCGCGAAGATGGCTTTCTCGCCAATTAAATCATTAACCTTTGTATTTGTTTTTTGTATGAATAATTCATGAATTTGTAAATTAATTGCACCTTTATTGAAATATATATATATATATATATATATATATATATTCTCTTATTTAGATATGTCTTATATATATTTCTCTAATTTACACGTCATATATATATATATATATATATATATATATATATATATATATATATATATATATATATTCTCGTATTTATATATGTCATACATATATACATATAAATTTTCTCTTATTCATTCGTCATATATATACACATATATTTTCTCTTATACATATATAGAGTTTCTCTTATATATGTGTTACATATATATATATATATTGTCTTATATATATTGTCCGATACATCTGGAACTATTATGTATACACACACATATATATATCTATATATCTATATTGTCCAATACATCTCGAACAATTATGTATACACACACACACATATCTATATATCTATATAGTCTTATTTATATCTATCTATATTTATATTGTCATATATATATATATATATCAATATATATATATATATATATATATATATATATATATATATATATATATAGTCTTATTTATATCTCTCTATATATATAGGCTTATTTATATCTATATATATATATATATATATGTGTCTTATTTATATCTATATATATATATATATATATATATATATATATATATATATATATAGTCTTATTTATATCTATATTTATATTGTGATATATATATATATAGTCTTATTTATATCTATCTATATTTATATTGCCATATATATATATATATATATATTTATTTATTTTGTCCTATATACCTGGAACTAGAATATATATATTTTATTTATAAGTAAATTTTACACTTATATATATATAATATATATATATATATATATATATATATATATATATATATATATATTGGACATAGTGTGGGTGTTAATAAAACAGTGTTTGATGTAATACAGCACAGCTGTTGAGAATATATACATATTTTCCCTCAGCTATAGCACGACTCGGAAATTCATGTATAAAACATGCATTAAACTCCGAGTCGTGCTATTGGCGAGGGATTTTTTATATATATATATATATATATATATATATATATATATATATATATATATATATATATAGAGAGAGAGAGAGAGAGAGAGAGAGAGAGAAAGAGAGAGAGTTCACAAATAAAAACAAAACAATATATCTTTTAAATTGTTTCACCCCATAGTACGCGATAATTCCCCTGGAACGCATCGAGTTACAGGGAGTGAAAATGAAAGAGAATTAGAAGACTATGAATTAAGAAGATTGAGGAACTGATAAAAAAACAACAGGTTCTAAGAAAACGGAAGATGGCCATTGACCTTGTACTTAAATTTTTGAAAAAAAATATGTCTGTTGATATATGTATATATAGTTAAACATAGATGAAAGCATATGCACGCACACATACAACCATAAAATAAGCTTTTTGAATTTTACTGGTAAACTTAATCCTTTTTATATTGTGTTCCCTATATATATATATATGTATATATATATATATATATATATATATATATATATATATATGTATATGTTACCTCATAAGCATATTATATGAGTAAGAGCGCACGTTCGTTAAAATATACCTACATAAGTTGATATACATGCACAAACATCAAACATGAAAACGTACAGTGATTTACTTCCCGGCTACGACTTTTATTTTTCAATGCAGATG